>JAFBMS010000046.1:1096486-1196486 GCA_019788955.1 Albula glossodonta | reverse complement strand
CTCCCAGGGGGAGGCTGGCCACTGGTTAGGCTAATCAACTGTAAGTCACTTTGGATGTAAGCATCAGCTAAATGGCTGTACTGTAAATGAATCACTCTGTGTGGTAGGGGGGGTGTCAGAATTGCACCCCCCCCACCCCCCTACCCCCCCCCCCCCCAAAAAAAAAAAGGTGGACTAGCTAACCCTCACTGCTGCCTCAGGGAGACTTGATGCAATTTATTGCAAAACTGTCTCTTTGGATTAATTAATTGAAGGCATGTTGTTCATCAGTAACTGAATTCCCCTCTGATTGCTATGTTTGTGTTTTATTAAAATTCACTGGGAGAAATCTCTGATCTTTTTCTGTCAGTACATAAATGAGCAAAAAGGGGACAGCCAACAACAAATATCAGATAATGATGAAAATATTGCTACGCTCCGGTTGTATTTTATTTCAGACCTTGCCAAAGTGTATTTTGGAATATGGTTGAGGGTATCCAGTACAATTTCAGAGTCATGGATCTGAGAGGAACATGACTACAGCCTGAATGGCTGTGCTAATAGGGCTATCGGGACCGTTTAAACTATTCAGGCAGAATGAAAAAATCGCGTATGGAGTATTTCCTGGAAAAATACCATATGTTATCATGTTGAGGTTATTTAAAAGTCCTGTGTTAATCTACAGTACAACACCCTCTAAATTTTTAAATATTTTTTTTAGTAAATGTGGAATAATATTTGTTCTTAGCATGTGAAGTGCACTTTCATGTTCTTTTGCCCTTCCTTTTTAAAATTAACCAACATTGGCTAAACGTCTGTAAACTAGTATATTTTATTTTCCCCTGAGTTGTCCTGGTACAGGAACGTGTGCAGGTTGGTAATGTTAGCGTTAGCATGAGTGTGATTTAACATGCTTGTGTTACCTCTCTCTCTCTCTCTCTCTGTCTGCATGTAGGTGTATGGAGGGTACGTGGCCAGTCTTCTCCTCAGTGCTGAGGACTCCTTAGTGAAGTGTGGGGCTGCCCTTTCACCTATCACAGACTTTCAGCTGTACGGTGAGCAGAGAACTCCGATCGTACTGGAGGAAGATGTGCTCGCACCAAGGATAGGTGGTGTGTGTGTGGGTGTGTGTGCAGTGGGTGTGTGTCTGTGTGAGTGTGGGTGTTTATGTGTATATGTGTGCTTGTGTATGAATGTGTGTATGTACGAGTCAACGCCTCAAAAAATATCTCTAGCAGTCAAATGATGTCAGTGGCTTGCACGCTGCATGGCAACAGATGACATCATGTGTCATAATGTCATAATGAGACACTAATTAGAGACTGCCCTAAGCACTTATCTGCAGTCTAAAAAACACAGATGCTGAAACTGTTAGTGGTGATATTTGAAGGTCATTAAATGAGATGAAAGAAGAGCAGAGAATCAATCATAAAAGGCAAACCACACATCCCCCTAGTGTGAAGGAGTATGGTCTTCAAGAGTTTGTAATTTCAGTTTTTCAAGCAATGTAGTTTCCTTCTCTGTGCCATTCATCAATATGGATTTTTTTGAGTGGGCGTATTGATCAGTGGTTCTGCAATATGAGAGAAACATTTCACAGCTGTAGAGAGAAAATGTTTTTCTGAAACGTTTTACTCATCTGACTGTTAATGTTTGGTATTGCTGTGCATGTGTGTAAATTCCACCCTGGTGCAGCAGTGTTTACCATTAACCTTCTCACCCCTGTGTTTCAGCATCGGCATTTTCAGAGAGGTATTTGGGATTGCCTAAGCCTGACTCCAGGGTATATGAGGTATGTATCTCATGCTTCATACACTTAAAACTATACCACTTACCTCATTTTCTATATTTTTAAATTGTAAGATTTAGTGTCTTGCAAAATCATGTTTCGAAATGTTATATTGCTTAAATTTGATTGATTGAGTTATTGTTTGGTCGGTTGGTGTTAATGATGTTGATTAATTAATTGATAAGCTGATTTCTTGTTGCTGCTTTTTTCCTTCCTGCAGAACGCAAACTTAACGCATCGTGCGTCTCGTTTCAACGACAGAAAATATTTGATCATTCATCCAACAGCCGATGGTATGAATACGTATATATGTGTCCTCCTATTAAAAATGTTTTTTCTGAGCCCCACTGATCACAGGCACTATCTATATTTATGTTTCTTCCCCCTCCCAACCCCCACCCCAACCTTTTTCCCCCTCTGTCCTCACAGAGAAGGTCCATTTTCAGCACACGGCAAAGTTTATCACTCAGCTAATCCACGAAAAGGCCAATTACACTCTACAGGTAAGCCCGACTCTACATATACCCCTCTCACATGCTCAGGTGAAAGTGCGTTTCTTTGTGGGTGTTTTATTTGCTTTTGCAGATGTATCATAGTTTTTTCTGTAGTAATAACATTGTAATTACATATTCATTGATTATTAATTAGGTTATAAACTATAAATAAGAAACATTTTGTTACCTTGCAGTTAGAAGATGGTAATTGGTCATGTCATTTTTATTTCTATTTCTATTAGTTTTAGTTCTTTCAGTATTATTCATGCCTTGTGATGGTAAAGCAATGACAAATGCAGCCCTGTTATTGACCATTCCTATTGCAGCGCCTGGCCATTTACTGTGCGTCTAACGAAGTGCAGCCGCCTTCATAAAAACATTAATGGTTAGGTGGCTGAGGAACCGTTCATGTTGGCAAAAACCGGGATAGAGAAATTGATAAACGCTCCATTCATGGAGAGTTCTGCTATGAGTATTTCAAAACTTCTATCAACAGGGATTACCCTGTGCACAAAGCCTAATTTTATTTAAAGAGATTATTACCCCCCAACCCCCACCCCCCCCCCCCCCCCCCCCACCCCCTGCTGTGGAATACACATTAGCTGGGTAACTAATCTCATTTAAAATGAGCTGTTTTTGCAATTTGGTGTTCATAGCCAGATAGATTTTCTAATTACTTGATATTTTGCTTTAATTACGATGTAATCTTCGCCAGGAAATGAATAGCCTTGTCTGACCAAATGGTACACCTCCCTATAGTCTCTTTTCCTCTCTCTCTCTCTCTCTCTCTCCCTCTCTCCTTGTTATGTCTCTGCCTCCCCCTCCTTTTTTCTTACTCCCTCTCTTTCACTCCTCTTCTTTCTATTTCATAGGTGATCCATCTCTCTCTCTCTCTCTCTCTCATTTCTGCAGTAATAGGAGAATTGATTGGAAACTCTCAAAACTGTATTGTGTATTTATTTATGCATCACATCTACACAACTTTTATTTTTTTCATTAATTTGAACTGCTAAGTTCAATAAAGAGGTCAGTGATATGCTCTTCATTTGAAAGCTACAAACAGCAGTGCCCTATATGGGATTTGATCTCATTCCCTTCTGGTTATGGGTCTTTTTCCCTTATTCATAATGTTGTATGGCCCATACCCCTGCTGTAGGGTTTATCATAAGCGTGCCAGCGCCACAGTCTTAGCGTTCTAGCGTTAGTGCTGCAGTTCCCCCCCCCCCCCCCCCCCCCCGTGTCACATTCATCTTCATTTTCCTGTCCAGTTTGCCATCTCAATGGCAATATTTCCATGCCTCCGGATTTTATTGTTTTGCTCCGCTCGGATTCTGCAGCTCGTCTCTGCACTGCTGCAGTCTAATTATCCAATGAGAGCTCTTCAAGGAAATTCACATCCCAGGATGGGGGGCGGGGGGTTGCGTCTTTGGCTGATACATACACTTATATAGCCTTACTCAACAGAATTATTTGAAAGCGTTTTGTTCGGCTGAGTGTCTGTGTGTGTGTGTGTGTGTGTGTGTGTGTGTGTGCGTGTGTGCGTGTTTGCAGGCACGCGTGCACGTGTGTATATGTATGTGTGTACGTGTGTGTCTGTGTGTGTTGTGACCTAAGGCAACAGTTTCTGCCCTGAAGCATTTCACAGCAATTAGAGAATCTCCATTTTTTAAATGTTATTCACAAATTCTCGGTCCAAACTCTTACAGTGGCCACTCACCGCTGAGCAGCTTAATATAGAGATTAGTGATGGGGGAGTGAGCTGTCACTGAATCAAAATGATTTGGACCTATGGCTCTACTGGCTATGGAGAGAAATCCATAACTGACTTTTTAAATAAAGTTTTGATTGATTCAAACAAGTTAATGACTAACAGCTGAGTGTCACTCCACCCTAAAGGAGCTCATCAAATGACATTTATTCAACCTCCAGTAATGGAGATTGATGTGGATGTATGTAATGAGCACAGCACATGTGAGTGAATAAAGCCCTTTGTCCCACTGTCAGATCTACCCAGATGAAGGCCACTTCATCCACAGCGAAGCCACGAGACAGCACCTCAGCCAGTCCCTGGTCAACTTTTTCGAGGAGTGCTTCAGGTTACCTGACAGAGTCTTCGAGGAGAGAGTGGAGGAAGAGAGCGAAGAGGAAGGATAAACCACATCCCCCCCCCTCCCCCAACTATCGCTGCCACGCCCAGCACATGCCAGCCCCGCCCCCTCTCCATCCCCCTCCACCTACCAAATACGCAATCCCATCATCCTCTCTACCACTTCCTGTCAGCATGTAACCTGAGACTGCTGTCCTGCAGCCTCCCTCTTCATGGTATATGTCCTCCCGCTCCTCATCATCGTCTGATTGGCTGCAGGAGGATCGTCCGGACCATCGCTGTCACGCCATTGGCTTTAGTTGAGACATCGCTGACATGGTGCTGGCATCGCCTGGTTCATTTGACTGAGAGGCTGAAATGTCAGAGGGCCGTCCTACCCTGGAACTGACCTGAGCATCCTGCCAGTGGGAACACATCCATACATTACATTCACACACACACACACACACACACACTCACTCTTACACACACGTACACATATACACATACACACACAGGTACACAGATACACACACACAGGCACACACACATATGTACACACAAGCACTCACACACACATACAAATGCAGGCAAAAACACATACACATGCACAAAACATGTTCGCACAAATATACACAGATATACGCAAACACACACACACACACACATACAAACAAACACACACACGTACATGTACACACACGCACGCACACCTGCAGAGTATTCCCTCCTTACAAACACTTTTGCTTCAGACAGTCCACTGATTGACAGAAGGTTTTATAGCACAAACACTGGGGTTGAATGTCCTGGCTCTGAGTAATTGAGTCTTTTGGCTAATTATAAAGGAAATGATCTTGTAATTCCGGCGGTTTGATTTTTTTAAACTTCCGAAAGACTTTTCCACCTCCGGCTCCTGCTTGCATCCTTTAATCCTATGTCAGAGACCCCCTGGGGTGTCCACTTCTTGTTTTTCTGTGTTTTTCCAAGTCCTCTTTCCCTTGTTGCCTCAAGCTGTGTATTATAGTGAAGTAGGTATGAATTGACAAATGGTTCAACTGACCCTGAAAGATCCACAATCTATAAATAACGGAGCATAAGTAAATACGACTTTGAATCATGTATTACTATCGCGACAGACAGTCAGGTCAGAATGTTTCTTTTTTTTCCCAGAGTTTTCCATTTTTTTTGTTTTTTTTGGCTTCTTTTATTGATATACAATGTTCTTACAGTGCTAGTGAAATTGAAGCATATAAACCACTTTAAGTCACTGTGCCTTATTTTTGGAGCAAACAGTTTGGATTTCTCCTTGAAAGACAACAAATGTGGTTGTTTTTTTTTTTTTATTTTCAATTGGCCACTAGAGAGAACTATTATCTGTTGCATGGTTATTTTTCCCCAAATCTTACCTCAGTTTCACACCCACACAAGCCCACATGAGGGTAAACAATGCCATTTTGGAGGATTGGAATTATTAAAGTCCCAAATTTGTACATATAAAACTTGCATATTACAAAGCTGTAATTCTACATAAAGATTTGATTGATAAGCTTTGCCATTCGAGAGTATTATTTGAACATGAAATGGTTTGGCTGCTGTGACTTTCGCAATCCCAGAGTTCTTGGGGCACGGGTCCTTCGAAGACGTTTTTCTTTGTTTGTTTGAATGTGTACTCTTGTTGCGTTCCAAGTGCATGTCAGCAACCATTTTGCTACTTAAATCTGTTTTTTAAGTAGTTAAGTTTAAATGCTTGAATGTCCCCTTGCAGAACTGCATTTCATTTCGTATATTGTGAGTGAAATCCCTGTCTCGTCAGCTTGTTGGTTCAATGTTACTCAGTATCATTTCTGTCTCTATCTTAATGTTACTTGTACATAAAGCATTTTGAAAGGTACCTTTGAACTGATTTTTTTTTTATTATAATAATTATTATTATAATTCTGTTCATTATTGTTTTCCTTGTTTTTGTTCTTTGTGTAAAGTATGCTAGTGAACTGTGAAATGCCAAGAGGAGTCTAGTACTGCAGTATTTAGGGTGATTTTAAAAAGAGGGACTTTCCCTCCTTCCTGATGACAAGGTGGCACGTCGCCATGGCAACGGCATGAGGAGACCTTGGGGTGGCGAAGTCCGCTTTGTGCACGGGGCGTGTGGAAGAGTAAGAGACAGGATGTGGCATGAAGGTAAATGTTGTGAGAATAAAAGTTATTTTATCATCAGGAGCTGTGTGGTCATTCAGAATGTGTGAGACTAAGCTTCCGGAACACCAAGAAGGCTGTCGTCATGGTGACAGTGCAAACTGTAAGGTAAAGGATTGGGAAAAGTGGGATAAAGGTACCTGCAGCCCACTCAGGACCGCATTACTCTACATACCTTACACTGAGATGTGTGTGTGTGAGACTATGTAATAAGGGTGTACAAGTGTGTGTGTGTGCGCGAGAGAGTGACTGTATTGTTTGAGTGTTTTTGTGTGTGTGGTTTGTGTGTGTTGAGTGAGTGAGAATATGTAATATGGGTGAAAAAGTGTGTGTGTGTGCATGCGAGTGAGTGTATACTATGAGTTTTTGAGTGTTTTTGTGTGTGTGTGGTGTGTGAGTGTGTGTGTGAGTGTATAGTATGAGTGTTTGAGTGTGTTTGTGTGGTGTGTGAGTGTATAGTTTGAGTGTTTTTGTGTGTGTGTGAGTGTATAGTTTGAGTGTTTTTGTGTGTGTGAGTGTATAGTATGAGTGTTTGAGTGTTTTTGTGTGTGTGTGAGTGTATAGTATGAGTGTTTGAGTGTTTTTGTGTGTGTGTGGTGTGTGAGTCTGTGTGTGAGTGTATAGTATGAGTGTTTGAGTGTTTTTGTGTGTGTGTGAGTGTATAGTTTGAGTGTTTGTGTGTGTGTGTGTGTGAGTGTATAGTATGAGTGTGTGAGTGTGTTTGTGTGTGTGTGTGTGGTGTGTGAGTGTATAGTATGTGTGTGAGTGTGTTTGTGTGTGTGGTGTGTGTGTGTGTGTGTGTGTGAGTGTATAGTATGAGTGTGTGAGTGTGTTTGTGTGTGTGTGTGGTGTGTGAGTGTGTGTGTGAGTGTATAGTATGAGTGTGTGTGTGTGTGTGTGTGTGTGTGTGTGTGTGTGTGTGTGAGTGTATAGTATGAGTGTGTGAGTGTGTTTGTGTGTGTGTGTGTGGTGTGTGAGTGTGTGTGTGAGTGTATAGTATGAGTGTGTGAGTGTGTTTGTGTGTGTGTGTGTGTGTGTGGTGTGTGAGTGTGTGTGTGAGTGTATAGTATGAGTGTGTGAGTGTGTTTGTGTGTGTGTGGTGTGTGAGTATGAGGGTCTTACATAAAGTGCTTGGGGCATTAAGCATTAGCAGCATTTAGAGTTTCCCCTCTGGCTCCCAGGTTTAAGGCCCTTTATGCTTGATCCTGCTCCAGGCTCCAAACCCCAGGCACCCAGCACCAGCAGCTTAGTGCAGCAGAAAGGGAGACAGGCCCCTGGGCTGGGGATGGTGCTGTGATCCCTCTGCCCTCTCCTCACTGACTGCGGGAGCCTCTTCACAGGAGTGCTGGGCTGTAATACTCATTTCTCTGGGTGCAGATTGTCCAGTGATGGTAAGGAGTGCCTTACAGTTCTTCCGCCTGACTGCCACAACATTACATTACATTACAGTCATTTAGCTGATGCTTTTATCCAAAGCGACTTACAGTTGATTAGACTAGCCAATGGCCAATCTCCCCTGGGAGCAATGTGGGGTTAAGGGCCTTGCTCAAGGGCCCAACAGCAATGGTGTTCTTGCTGTGGCTGGACTGGGGCTTGAACCGCCATCCTCAGGGGTCCCAGTCATGTGCCCAAGCCACCAAGGCTGCCCCATAATGCCACTAATGGGGAGGACCTACCTGGAAAATCTGCTGCAGACATTTACAATGCAGGACCATCTATCACCTTAGAGGTGAAGAGAGATGGAGGTGTAGATGGAACCTGAAGCCTTCTCAGGGAAGATGTGTCGATGACAGAGTGTGGGAATCCGAACCGTCTCAGGGAAGATGTGTGGATAACGGAGTGTGGTTTTTTTGAGTACCCCTAGGGAGGATGAGTAGATGGAAGTGTATAGAACCATGAACCCTCTCAGGGAAGACGTGTAGATTACAGAGAGTTGGATCTCTGAACCCTTTCAGGCATGATGTATAGATGACAGATTGTTGATCTCTGAAATCTCCCAAGGAATAGAGTGTAAAAATCGGGTGTAAAAATCCACGTTCCCAAATCAGGAAAGCAGCGGCTTCTACACTGAGATGTAAAGAACAAATGAGAGCAAATTTATCAAAGTGCAAACATGAACTACTTAACAAAAAATACATCGGCAGCTGTGTAAATGGATTATTTTTCAAAACAATAAACAAAGTGCAAGTTGATCTAGGAAAGGGATCTGTGTATGAAATAAGGAAAGGTCAGTGGTGATTGATGCTCCATTGTACAGAGCTATGCTGAATGCTGTAAAGGTGACACATTAAACAACATGAACAAAGGTAATATGAGAAACTGCTAGCCATTTGAAAAAAAAAACCTCAAAGAGGATGTTGCAGGAGTTTAGTTCCATTGACCCAGATCTCAGCCGAACACAGACTTCACAGCGCTGATCTGAAGTCCTCTGCCAAATTTCAATAATATCGCTGTCCTGATGTGCAGGCCCAATTCCTCTGGTCAATCCAAGGCTTTAATAACTCTTTAAAATAGGTCAGTGCAGTTAAAAATAACATGTACAGTACTATGGCGCTCTCACTCTACTCCTCTCGGAATCCAAATGGTCTGAAACCAATTAATCTGACCTGAAAGTCATTTCCTGGGATGCAGTGCCCTCTGCTGTTCACAGGTGGAATTGCTTATTGTTTGTTTGTTTCACTTTACTGAGTTCTTTTTATTCCTTTCTTTCTTAAATTAGGAAATTAAAGAGAATATTAATTAGACAACTCAGTGCGCTGAGAGAAAATGAAATATAAACACATACTTGGGGAGAGCAGGAGGAGGGGAGGATTTTTCTGGGAGGGTTGGCTGGGCCACTGTAAGTGAAGTAAGCAAGGTGGATTCATGTCTTTAAAAATGGTACCATATGCTAAAAAGACTGAAGGGTCTTTTGAGATGTTGAGGTAGGAATGATCTGTTCATCAGTTACACAAAACATGAACCAATAACACAATTTACACTTTCGCTGGTGTTCAGCTCTGTTTAGCTTTCTGTGAGCACATGGTAAGGGGGAGAGCGAAGGGAGAGAAACAACAGACAACCGGCCACAGGGTATATGCAAAACAACATCCAGCCACACTGTAGCACTGAGGATCATACAAGAGCCAACCGCAAGAACCTTGAACCCAGAGGGTATTGAGAATTTAGGGTTTGATGTAGGAATTGAATGGATTCGCTTTTAAAGTGACAAGAGTCTGGCACAATCCAGCATAATCAAAGCGATATGTTTCTGTTGATAGCAATGCAGCCCACTAGTTCTGCATAGATACAGTATGTATAACAATGGTGTCACGAATTGAATTCCTACAAAGACATACCTGCAGGATGAGGAACAAAAAATTACACCGCACTCATGAAAAAGAGACGGGTCTGTAATAGCCAGACTATGATTCATAGGAACAACCTTTACTTAATTAAAGTCTGCAGTACATTCTGATGCAACTCTCTGCAGCAGTCAGGACAGGTCTGGTACCTTACCACACTGATTTCCAGAAGACCCCCAGCTGTCTGATTGGTTTTATACCGTGTTAATTTAATGATTGCCCACAGTAAAATGTTCTGGTTTGAATGCCCATCACCATTTGGAAGCCCCTACTCGTTATAATATGACGCATTATAATAATCAGTGACAGTCTAGTTAGCATAGTGTTGTAAGGTTATGAGCAGCGTGGTCAGGCTCATAGTGCTGTAAGGTTATGGGCAGCCTGGTCAGGCTCATAGCACTGTAAGGTTATGAGCAGCCTGGTCAGGCTCATAGTGCTGTAAGGTTATGAGCAGCCTGGTCAGGCTCATAGTGCTGTAAGGTTATGAGCAGCCTGGTCAGACTCATAGTGCTGTAAGGTTATGAGCAGCCTGGTCAGGCTCATAGTGCTGTAAGGTTATGAGCAGCCTGGTCAGGCTCATAGTGCTGTAAGGTTATGAGCAGCCTGGTCAGGCTCATAGCGCTGTAAGGTTATGAGCAGCCTGGTCAGGCTCATAGCGCTGTAAGGTTATGAGCAGCCTGGTCAGACTCATAGTGCTGTAAGGTTATGAGCAGCCTGGTCAGGCTCATAGCGCTGTAAGGTTATGAGCAGCCTGGTCAGACTCATAGCGCTGTAAGGTTATGAGCAGCCTGGTCAGACTCATAGCGCTGTAAGGTTATGAGCAGCCTGGTCAGACTCATAGTGCTGTAAGGTTATGCGCAGCCTGGTCAGGCTCATAGCGCTGTAAGGTTATGAGCAGCCTGGTCAGACTCATAGCGCTGTAAGGTTATGAGCAGCCTGGTCAGACTCATAGCGCTGTAAGGTTATGAGCAGCCTGGTCAGACTCATAGCGCTGTAAGGTTATGAGCAGCCTGGTCAGGCTCATAGCGCTGTAAGGTTATGAGCAGCCTGGTCAGGCTCATAGTGCTGTAAGGTTATGAGCGGCCTGGTCAGGCTCATAGCGCTGTAAGGTTATGAGCGGCCTGGTCAGGCTCATAGTGCTGTAAGATTATGAGCGGCCTGGTCAGGATCTTAGTGCTGTAAGGTTATGAGCAGCCTGGTCAGGCTCATAGTGCTGTAAGGTTATGAGCAGCCTGGTCAGGCTCATAGTGCTGTAAGGTTATGAGCAGCCTGGTCAGACTCATAGTGCTGTAAGGTTATGAGCAGCCTGGTCAGGCTCATAGTGCTGTAAGGTTATGAGCGGCCTGGTCAGGCTCATAGTGCTGTAAGGTTATGAGCGGCCTGGTCAGGATCTTAGGTTAGGTTATGAATAGTAAAGCTACTGCTACAACACATGTTGACTCACAAAGGAGCATCCCTCTGTGGCAGAAAAACATGGTTTCATGTTTGAAAACTTGGCTACACTTCGCACAGTGAGGGATTTTTTGTGTTTCGACACCTGTCAAATCCAGAGACATCATCCTCCTGCCAAATGGAAAGAAACGATAGCTGGTAAGTTCTGAATCACTGTCAGGACAGAGATACGGGGGACATTCGGGAGTCAGTAAAACTTCTGCTTTCAAAAGTTTTTTTCTTTCTTTTGGCTTCTTAAATGTTTGATGCTGAAGTCAAAGGGCAGAGAGTTTGAAAACTCCAGAGTAGTCCCCTCTCAATGGAAATTTGATTGAACACAGAGGCACCATTTAGAAAATATCAGCCTTATGTCTAATACATAGATCTTATTTTATTTTAATCAAATGTGAAATCATCTTAAAATATTAAATTGAACTGTCATGAGAATTAACCATCTCATGAATAAGAAAGAAATTCACACTGCAAAACTGCAGATGTGGTACAAATCTGAACACAAACACATACTACAAAAACAAACTGCACACATAGATCCCAAGTGACCAAACTAATGTCCACCAGCAGGTTTCATCATTTTGCCGATGGGCAATATCTAGGGGCCCAGATGTGGGCAAATAAGTACATTACAATGCAATTCCAGGGCGTGCCCTTAGGTGGCAGTACATAATTATGGAATATTTACTTCATCGATAAGGCAAGGTGGTAGATTACAGTGCAATGGTGTCACTAGGTGTCTTTTACTGAAGTTACAGATGCAACTGTCATATGATTTTGTGATTTCAGCACAGCTTGACAGGGGAATAATCATTTTGGGGATAAATACACTCTAACGAGGCAGAAAAGGCTGGATACTCAGGTGGTGTACATACTTACGGTAGTAGGATACTGGCTCTCAGCCATCTCACACGATAGCTATTAAGACAAAATCACTGGAGCAACACAAGATGGAAGGATAGAACTACCCTCACCCTCGCCTACAGCAACAGTGCAATAGTTTGTCAGACATTGCAGCAATGCTGGGCCATTAAAATGGGCTGTCTACCTTTCAGAGAGGCAGGTCTGTGTAAAACCTGAGGACATCTGTTTATCTGTGTGTGGGGGATCTGTGCTTTCTCTGACACTGGATTACAACAGGCTGAGGAATCTGAAAAAAAAAAAAAGTTTTCAATCTAAATAAACTTTAAAGTTACTTTTCAAAATTATTTAAATTCCGGTTCCGCTTAAACTAATACCAGTTCCTGTAACAGCACGGCACTGTCATGCATCTCTCTTGTAGTAGTAGTAATAGTGGTAGTAGCAGTAGCAGTAGCATCAGTGGCAGTATTCATTTACTTCACATTATTTCATTTGGAAAGCAGTTTGAGCATGCCTCAAGAGAACGAATTCATCAAAAAAAAATGTTTTACTTGCCTTACTTATATTCTAAAAAATGTGTTTTTACACTATAAATGTCACCAATGATTCTGAGAGCAATTGCAGTAATCTCGAAAGATTGCAGCCTATCTCACGGTCATTGTAAACCATGACACAGGTTCTACACAAAATATTACTGCTAAAGGAAAATGATTATTAATTTCCATTGCTTCACTCCTCTCAAAAAGCTTTTGGATTGGTAAATCAATTGACTTACGGGGTAGACATGGAGACCATGACTCTTATGACGGATGGCGTGTGGGAAATACCTGCTGTGTGAGGTATCATTTTCTCCAGGTGAAAAGGAGCAATTCTTACGCCAGGTCCCTATTTCAGGTCCATCCCATTTCCCCTGCCGTGGCGGTACGTGTTTTCACACTGTCGAGTTGACGAAAATTGCCTCGGACGCGGTTTTGACATACCGTAGATTTCCAGGGCTGACCGCACATGTCACTATGGGTGCAGATTACATGGACTTCAGCCTCACTCTGGCCTCAGCTGATTGGGTTTGTCTGTCATTGGAGGTGATTTAATTCCCCTCACCCCCCCCCCCCCATCCAAACCTACTGTTAGAGAGTTGAGTGCAGCTTGTGAGGAAGGTTTGGGGGGGGCATTATGGATCCATACCCCCTAAAACAGACAGCAAGCAAACCCATGCAACAGATGAGATGGGATCGATTATTTAGGAGACACAAATGGAAAGGATTCTTTGTGCGGCTCTGAAAATCCAAAAATAGAACACTGTGGCTTACTGGCTTACCACGTCTCCCCTCTGGCCTAAACAACATGCTTTTGCCTTCTGCTGTAATCAACAAAAGCCCACTTGTTGCAATTCTTTGGTGTCATGTTCTCCAGCCTTTAAACATCCTTCAGTTCTTTCCAGTGTTTGGTGTTTTCTGCTCCAGATCATGGATCAAGGCCCATACCCTGGTAACAAGTAACCCACAATTAAAGGCAGCCCATTCGACAATTTGCACTTCATCTAAGTAGGGCTTCTAAGTTCATCTTGGCAGACATCCCTACTGTTTGTAGAAACAAAGGCAAATTCAAAAAAATGATAACCATTTCGTGGCATGATCTCATTCATGCATCCACCCGATACATGCATGTAAAAGACGTCACCTGCAGGTCCTGAACCCTCGCACAAGGAGCTCTGCTTTATCCCAGCCTCCATTTTCCAGACTGGTGAATGGAGGAGGAAAATAAGGTGGCGATTAGGAGATAATTATGAATATTCAAAGTGATGAACTGTTGCTGATCAAGACATGTGGGCCCTGATATGCCACTTTGACAAATGAACTTGGCCTCTAAAAGCACGGGTCATAAGCAAGGTGGAAGTCACAGTGATGAGAAACTTAACAGGTTCTACAGCCCAGAGAGAGACCATGAGCTGTCTTCAGTAACAAACCAACTCCAGCTCACTCTCAGAGGAGGTAATCAATGCGGGGTGTCAAAAGGTGCATGCAGAAGAGATCAGATGGTCTCCCACCCAAATGAGCTCTTATTTGTGCACATGTGCATGCTTGTGTGCATGTATGTATGTATATATGTATTGTGGTGCGGGGATGGGAGTCCCCACTGCTGCCATAACCCGGGCACCTCCTGGCTGCGTCACCTTTTAACATAGGAGGAAATTTCAGGACCATGGACAGCGCCAGAGGAATACTCCAATAGTTTCAGCACCATGCTTTTCCACTCAAGCTGGACAGCTCCCAAGCCTCAATCCCTCTGTGACGCAGCCAATTTCTAATAGAGCCAAGGGGCAGCTGTAGCCACTTCCACTAATTGGCTGCCTCCCTACAGAAGACCTCTACGAAGCCCAGTTTGGAGTCATACTGCTCCAAAACTTAATGCTGACGGTTCTGATTTCTTTCAGACACAGAGGAGGACTAGGCCAGCGGCTTAACCGCCGCACCTCTGCACTCCTCAAGCACGCTCACCTTCCTACCCCAGTTGCCACTGCACAAAAGCCCGAGAGACTCTTTGTTTTTTTGCATATCCCTCCAACATTGTAGTGTTTATGCCACGCATCCATAGCCCAGCATTACAGTGTGGGCGCATGCGCATTTATGTACATTAAATATGTTTGATGAGGGAAGAACAGCTCTCTCTCAGATCTACATCTTATCCAGATGCACATGTGCTGAACCAGGTGCTCAAATTTTCAGCACGCTCTGAACAGGAAGCCAGCCTATTTCGGCTGTTAGTGCCCAGCTTATTTCATTTCTCATTTCCTGCCTGTAACCTTGACACACATACACAAACACGCACTCAGCCCTCAATTCCAAATCTAAAATCAGTGTGCAGGAACAGCATACTGGAAAGCACATAACATTTCCAATGGCCACTGGCAGGCAGACGTTCCAACAGGCTTTTTCTCCCTGTGGCCAGAGACAGGACACACAGGATAAAATACAGTCTCTTCTGGACAGTAGATGTCACTGTAATATAATATTAAGAGGTTTTTATGGGGACCAAATCCCTGTACATGAGCGTAGCTTTCGTCTGTCACCCGTCTTTTATAGACCCAGACTGTCTCAGTCTTTAAATAACTGCACAATGTAAGAAGGTCAGAGCTTACTCTATATTTGTATGTGACCCATAAAAAAAAAATCACTATTACTACTACTGCTTATACTATTACTAATAATGATAACTTTGTATCTGTCATACATCCATATATACATACATATACGTAATATATAAACAAATAGCCGTGAAAATCTCGACAGGCCCCAGTAATCAATGGATCACTGGCCATTTTAACAGGTAGTATACATAATGCAATTAGATTTCTGTCCGAAATCCAATCTGAAAGATAAGTCTCTCCCGCCAGGCCCAGCTGATTATAAATCCAGAATGCTTCCCCAGAAGGGGTTGTTATACGTCTCTCGAGATGAAAAGACATGGATTTTTCGACAGCTGGCGAGTACCCGTTTGAGTAATGGTGGGTGGATGCACCTTGGAGCGGGAGAGCGAAACGGGCCCTGGATAGTTGGAGCGGACATTGATTTCCGAAGTGCTCTCAAACTGTGAATTACATTAATGACGTGCGTTACGGGTTCGGCGTGGCTTGAGTAAGCAGCTGTGACCGAGAGGCCATTAAGAAACCCCAGAACCCAGTGCGGTCTCATGCGCCGAAGGAAAGGGGGCAGTAATGAGCCACCGCAGGGCCGTTGTTGATGTGTCAGTGAGGAAGGGGTGGTCTATCGAGTCTGCCATTTGCCAATTTAGTGATTAACACAGTGGTCTGATACATCATATTTGTTGTGGCCACACAGAGTTTTCAGCTTACCAAAAAAAAAAAAAAGTGTGACAGCGCTCTTAGCTTTACAAAAAAAAAAAAAAAAAATCTCCATACTTTGATCCAGACCTGTAATATTTCCACAGCCAAAAAATATGTGAATTTTGGTCTTTAGCAGAACTACTTATCCACAGTAACTTAAATGATTTACATTTTTAAATACATTATCCTTCAATACAACCAGATATGTATTGATGCAAAAATCAGACAAGGTAATTTGCTGTATGGTACAATGGCAGTGTTCTACGGACAGGGATAAAACCCATAGCCTTTGAGCCACAGTCTGTCCCACTATCTGTTACACAATACAATCATCCTCTTTGAGTCAGAGGAGGATTATTGGATGGTCATGTCATCCAGGCAGAATCCAGGTCCCTGATTGGCCAGAGGGGATGGCTTGGGTCTGCTCCAGCCATTATTCCCAGCCCTATAGGGGCCCCTTACCCTGGATTCCACACCAGACCATGGGGCCCATCCACACAGAGAGAGAGAGCAATACCTGAACACAAGGGGTACAGAAGCAGGGAGAGGTGGTGTCATAATTCCACAAAGAGACATTTTGCTGGTTTAAACTTGCGCCTTGTTTTTAACTGTGATTTGTTTTTATCTTCGGCTGTTAATTTTCTCCTTAGATAGTCTGTAGTCTCACCTTTGGCACCTGGGACTTTATCCCTCTCTAGGGTTATCTTTTCACTTTTTTTTGCACCTTTCATATGCACTTTGCCTTGTAAGTCACTCTGGATAAGAGTGTCTAACAAATGCCTTTAATGTAAATGATTTTGATCAAAGGAATACCATAAACTGGAAACAGAGTGATAACAGAACCCATGGACCTACCGGTCACGGCTGGGACAGGGACTCAGATTTAGACTCAGACGTAAATGAAATGAACAAAAGTTTAAGCCGGCGTGCAATCCAGAAATCAGAAGCCAAGTTCAGGCAGGGGTCAGGCATGACAACAGTACAAAGGGATAATCCAAAGTCACGACAGCAAAACAGGCAAGAGGTCTGGAACACCACCAATCTGATGAAAGGCTAATTCAAAAACGAGAGGTGGAGAATGCAGGCAGGGTAATACACAGCGACACAATGACAGGAGTACAATTGTGGGTTGCAAAACAGAGAACTGGCAATGGAGACAGACACACGAGGAGTTTAAATGCCAAACTAACGAGGACTAAACAGGGAGCAGGTGTGAGAGCTGGCAGGTGGAACAGGGCAGGTAATCAGATACTTAACAATCAAACAATGAATCAATAAAGCAATGAAGCAGAGAACACATGGGGGAAATATAAACACAAGCACATGGCACAGAAATGGGGAAAACACAGAAGTGAAATCAGAATGAAAACAAATGAAAAAACAGACGATAATTTCCTGACACAATCTAGAAAAGTAACACCCCATTATTTTTTCAGTAAGTTCATGAACAGGATAGCTACATCCTGCCTGTAAAATATGTGATAAATCATTAAAGGGGAAGTAAGGAAATTGAATTTTCATGCCTGCCAAAATATTCATACTTGAACTGAAATGTCAATTTACAGAGTCACATGATCCTAAAGCTGAGTCACATGATCCTAAAGCTGTGTCACATGATCCTAAAGCTGTGTCACATGATCCTAAAGCTGAGTCACATGATCCTAAAGCTGTGTCACATGATCCTAAAGCTGTGTCACATGATCCTAAAGCTGAGTCACATGATCCTAAAGCTGTGTCACATGATCCTAAAGCTGAGTCACATCATCCTAAAGCTGAGTCACATCATCCTAAAGCTGAGTCACATGATCCTAAAGCAGAGTTTGGAGAGCAGCCTGTGGGGGGAATTTTAAACATTGTCGTCATTTAGCTGATGCTTTTATCCAAGGTGACTTTTAGTTGATTGAGCTAGCCAAGGTCCAGTCCCCTGTGGGAGCAGTGTGGGGTTAAGGGCCTTGCTCAGGGGCCCAACAGCAATGGTGTTCCTGCTGTGGCTGGACTGGGGCTTGAGCCACCAACCTCAGGGGTTCCAGTCATGTACCTTAGCCACTAGACTACAGGCTGCTGTGGGATCACATGACATATATTTATTTAATTACATAATCCTGAATTGCAAGTCCAATTACATAATCTTACTTAATTAATTTTTTTTTTTAATTTTAAACTGTAGCCTAAATCTTTACGCTCTCCATGTCGGGTAGGTAAATAATGTTTCTTGCATCCTGTTGAAAAGAGCTATCTAAACCGAGCTGACCTGGTTCTAACTTCTGTTAACATAAACTCACATCATTATCATATCTGTGTAAATACATGAGTCTGGGCTATCATCTGCTGATCAGCTGCCTAACGATGCGTTCTCTCCCCCCGCCTCTCTCTGATCTCCAAATTAATTTGTACCCAGGGGAGGATTATGCTGCGGACCATGGCATTATCAGGACCCTAATTTAGCATCGATTCCGGACTCATGAAACTGTATAAATTTAGTCACTGTACAGTGTATGGACAGAATGTATCAGAAATACATAAAAAACACATAATTCAAAGGAAACTGTAGCATGAAATTATGTGCTATATATCTGTCATTATTATTATTATTATTATTATTATTGTTATAGATCTCATTAGAGCTGGATACTGGCTTTAGCATGGCTTCCCAAACTTTCCCAAACTGGCACCAGTGACACCCTAAAGCTTCCCCGTGTGTGGAGTACACCCCAGCAGCTTCAGTTTGTGCTGCTTTCAAAGTGCATGCTTTACCTTGGCATGTACATGTTTTCTTATTTAGCAGATGCCCTAGTCCAATCCTCATATTATCGGGACACAAATCCAGACTGCCCCCTCTCAATGCACCGAGAAAGCACTCCAAGGTTTATATAATTTAACACAGATCATTAAATGCGCTAGCAGATTAAATATGAAATGTCCTTCCAAATCCATGCTAATTGATTTCATTTTGACAAATGCTCCTTACAGCTATCCAGCAAATGTTGTCTTTGCAAATGACATTAGTGACCAGTGCCCTTGTGAACAGCCAATAGACACTACAATTCCTTAAAAAACCCCAATTTATGAATATGTAAAAGAAACAGGACCCAATCTGGACTATGGGGCTTTTGGCATGATATTATTTCATAATAATGACTGGGATAGAATATTCTTAACTCAAGGCACCACATTGGCACAGTCTTCAGCCCTATTCACACATGGTTAGTTTTACAAGGGTAGGTCCTTCCAGGTAAATATTTTATAGTTATTCTGTGACAAGTTAGGTCATTATTATTTGTCATGTGTAATTCCAGCAGACAGGTCATGTAGGATAAGAGATTTCTGCTGTTTTCCTACAAATTACTACATTGTTCTGAATGAAAACGTCTGTATCCACCCCCCCCCCCCCCCAAAAAAAAAATCTCATAATACCTCATCATGAGCTACATTTATTACAACCTCCATTCTGATCAAAGTTTTAAAAATTACATATCACTTGAACAATGAGCGTTTTGTCGGTAAAAGGCATTTAGTTGGACTTTATGATGATTAACTAGTTCCAAATAATGCATACAGCCCAAAATGTGTATCACGAATTTGGAGAATTGAGACTGAGCAACCTTCTTATCCACTTCCAGTTCAGGCATTAAAGCAAGAGAGCGCCACTCATTCTGCCTCCCTCTCCATCACGGAGGCTGTTATTATCTACAGCAGGCTTTTCTGTTGCCATGGACAGTGCAGCCAACACACCCGCCCTCCTCTCCCTAACCCCACTCAGCATCTCAACCATAACATCTTATACCTCACTCCTCTGGACTGTCCTGTAGGGTTTCAAAAAGGGTTCGCTTGTTCTTTAGCCCAGAACATTCCAGCAGGTGTCCCTCATGGCTCTGCTCTTGGCGCCCTCCTCTTTTCCCATTAAATATGACCATCCACCATCTCCTCCCAGGGTCTCTCAGAAGCGCTATCCAGACAAAACTCCTCTCTTTTCTGACACTCAGTTCTTATAATGAATCTCAGCTTTCCTGAAGAATATGGCATTTACACACACACACACACAAACACATACACACACACACATACACACACACAAACACACGTACACGCACACATACATGCACACACACACACACACAGTCACGCACGCACAAACACACACACACACACATACACTCACACAAACACACAAACACATACACACACTCACACACACACACACACACACACACGCTCAGCTGATCAGAATAAACTGTGTTTACGGCTGAAGCATGTCCCTGTCAGTAAAGCTGGCAAAGTGAGTCTGTTGAGAGTGAAGAGTTGTGTACAATTCTATGTCACTGAACAGGTCTTTTTTTCCAGTCAATAAACAGGTTGGCTTCCTTCCTCCTATTATCTCTGTGGCTCCTTGACCCCACTGCTCTCTCTCTCTCTCTCTCTCTCTCTCTCTCTCTCTCTTTCCTCTCTTCCTCCTGCTCTCTCCCTTGCTTCCTCTGTCCTTGTCTCCCTCCCGCTTAGTAGCGCTCTGACTCTAATCTCTCCAGGTGACTCCAGGGCTCACGCAGTGCGCAGTCAGTGCGACGCTCCTGTCCTTTAAACTGAGCAGAGTACGTCTGAGCCCCCATTTTCTCTGCCCAACCCCAGGAACCGCAGGCGTGTCCTCTGCCCTGGCTGCAGTGACGATGCCTTCGCAGTGAAATACTTCACTGGCATGATGTATAGTCTCATATAAATACTACCAAAGCATAATACGATACGCTGAATCATGAACATAATAAATACCACTCTGCCTATAACTACCACTCTGTCAGGGAGATTGTTACATGTTTCAGGATGGTCATCTTGCATTTCTCTCTCTCCCTCTCGCTCTCTCTCTAAAAATGATTTCTTCAAAATGCTCTCGTAGCAGGAGATCCATAAGCAAATTCTGCTGAAGCATATTACTATAAATTAAATCATGAACATAATAACTTCCACTCAATGATGTCCTACACAGCAATGACTGTGACAGCAACAAAAATAACAATTCTAAAACTACCGTTATCGGCACTGCCTATTCTACCACTAATAATCTTCTCTCTCTCTCTCTCTCTCTCTCTCTCTCTCTCTCATGCCAGAGAAGGTCACCTAAACAGAGACAGCCATGTGATCTCAAAATCAGGTCAACATTTAAATGCCAAGATAGGGGATGTTTTACTCGATTACTGTGCAGCGTATCTAGCTGTTCACATATAGCCCCATTCACCATGAAACTACATGACAGCTGACAGAGTGAATGCGATCAAATAGATATTTTAATTAACCTTCCTTAATTACAAATCTGTTCTTACTACACACATAAATAATACACATAGCTGTAAGCAGTGAATTTGATACTTTTTAATTACATGTGTGTGTGTGTGTGTGCATGCATGTGTGCATGTGTGAAGATCTTATCCAAATCTTCCCAAGCAATAATATCAAACAGGGCATACCTTTGATGTGCGCACTGAACGCTAATCTGTTTATCGTGACAGTGGGTACATGGCCACGGTGTAAACCTATATCAATGAGTTTAATAATTCCTGCATCAGTGTTTGGGGGTGGGGGGTGGTTGGCTTGGGGGGGGGGCGGTTGTAGTGCAGTACAGGGGTGCCCAAGATTTTGGTGTCATGTGATGCACAAAATTACATTGACAACAACAACAAAACCTCAAGCCCCAATGCTACACACAGTGTGTGCTGGCCTGTGGCTTCAGGAGCTGCTGGTGTAATATACTGGGTTTGGGATTGAAACTCAGAAGTTTCAGGTTCAGATGACAGTTTCCAGAATGATAGTGTTGTTGTGCCCTCGAGCAAGATTCCCCTCACACTTTACTGCGGTAAGGATTCAGCTATACAAATGGATAGAGTGCAACAATGTATGATGGGTAAGTTGCTATAGAAAACACCACATGAATGCCTAAATGAAGTTAATGTCTCTAGGATCACACTCTGTGGAATCACACGCCTGTATCAGATAGTGTGCACCTGGCTGGGATCACACACCTGTGTGAGACACTGTGTACCCGTCTGGAATCACACGCCTGTATCAGACAGTATGCACCTGGCTGGGATTACACACCTGTGTGAGACACTGTGTACCCATCTGGAATCACACACCCGTATCAGGCAGCATGCACCTGGCTGGGATCACACACCTGTGTGAGACACTGTGTACCCGTCTGGAATCACACACCTGTATCAGGCAGTATGTTTTTGTTTGGGATTGTGTGCTCCTATCAGGGAAGGCACACATGACATGGTGCATGTGGGCAGACCTGTTGGGACACGTGAGACTGCGTGGCTTTGCTGGCCGTCTCTGCGAGTTAATAGGAGTCAGAAGAGAGGGCGGCCAATCAGCGCGAGTCAGAGGAGAGGGAGGCCAATCAGCATGAGTCAGAGGAGAGGGCAGCCAATCAGCGCGAGTCAGAGGAGAGGGCGGCCAATCAGCATGAGTCAGAGGAGAGGGCGGCCAATCAGCATGAGTCAGAGGAGAGGGCGGCCAATCAGCACGAGTCAGAGGAGAGGGCGACCAATCAGCACGAGTCAGAGGAGAGGGCGGCCAATCAGCACGAGTCAGAGGAGAGGGCGGCCAATCAGCACGAGTCAGAGGAGAGGGCGGCCAATCAGCATGAGTCAGAGGAGAGGGCGGCCAATCAGCCCGAGTCAGAGGAGAGGGCAGCCAATCAGCATGAGTCAGAGGAGAGGGCGGCCAATCAGCACGAGTCAGAGGGGAGGGCGGCCAATCAGCACGAGTCAGAGGAGAGGGCGACCAATCAGCGCGAGTCAGAGAAGAGAGCGTTTTAGCCTGGAGTGGCTTGCAGCCTGTGTGTCTTTGATTAGAAATATGATAATGCAGCTGTTCCAAAGACCCTCCAGAAACACATCAAACAGGCCCTCTGCGCCCCATTTTACTGTTCTTTCCCCGTCAGGGCATCAGGCTCTTATCGGTTGCTGAGCACATTTGATTGGATCAAGCACTTCCACTCCTGTCCCATGCCATCAAATTAAGCGACAGTGTATCATGGTGGTGAAATCTCTCACTTTAAACAGAGATATCTCTTTTGGCAGTCTCAGATTGGCAGCACGATAAAGTCGCGGATTAAAGACTTCTCTTTTCAGCCGTCCATGGAGATAATCCTGCATGCTACTGTACCATATGTACTCTCAAGCATTACGACATCATTCCATCCAAAATGGCATAAGACGGCCCTGCTATTCTCAGGCCAAGATCATGAACCAGCTGCAGCTACTGTCGCCATGACAGCAGAGGTCAAGCATTTGGAATGTTTGATTGTGTTTCCTTGGCGATCGGGAGCAGATGACACCCATATTGCCAAGGCTCAAGAGTCAAGAAGGTGACTGGCCCAGCTATTCTCAGGCCAAGATCATGAACCAGCTGCAGCTACTGTCGCCATGACAGCAGAGGTCAAGCATTTGGAATGTTTGATTGTGTTTCCTTGGCGATCGGGAGCAGATGACACCCATATTGCCAAGGCTCAAGAGTCAAGAAGGTGACTGGCCCAGCTATTCTCAGGCCAAGATCATGAGCTAGCTGCAGCTGCTGTCACCATGACAGCAGAGGTCAATCGTTTGGAATGTCTGATTGTGTTTCCTTGGCGATCGGGAGCAGATGACACCCATATTGCCAAGGCTGAAAAAGGTGACCTCCTTACTGATTAATCCTGTTCGCTTGTTTTATCTGATTCACGCCTTATGGATATTCTGTGTGTGTCTGTTTGGGTGTTTTTTAAACCCCCTGATTTATTACGAAAGCCATCATCCACCTTTGTGTTATTGGGTCATGATAACATTGGACCAAGGGCAACACATTGCCCCTATTCGTACTGACAGTGGTTTTCCCTAACTCTCATAATTCATTGTGTCTTTGGTGATGCTCATCTACAGCAGTAAACATTTAGCAGGCTGGTAAAGGTGCTTTGTGCCCAGACGATCCCCACCACCCCCTCTTGGCTCCCAACCCCCTGGCCCCATGTGTGATTACATATGCATATGTATTACAGTCATTTAGCCGATGCTTTTATCCAAAGTGACTTACAGTTTAGGCTAACCAGGGGCCAATCCCCCCTGGGAGCAATGTGGGGTTAGGGGCCTTGCTCAAGGGCCCAACAGCAATGGTGTTCTTGCTGTGGCTGGACTGGGGCTTGAGCACCAACCTCAGGGGTTCCAGTCATGTACCTTAGCCAGTAGACTACAGGCTGCCCCCTGCATACACATGATGCACACACACAAGGCCAGTCTCTTCCAGCCCCTTGCCTTCATTAGCGCAGAGATCAACTTCAAAGCAGAGCAGCTCGACCTGCCGCCGGCCTCACCTGAGCGTGTGTGAGCCGAGCGGTTGGTTTGACTGCGATCCAATTACACACCCCTTCCCCTAAGCTCTGTCATATCAGCTTTATCACACACACACGCATACACGCACACATGCATGCTCGCATGCACACAGACACACACACGTGCACACACACACAGAAACACATGCACATGCACACACGCACACAGAAACACATGCACATGCACACATCCACACACGCATGCTCGCACATACGAGCACACACACGGACACACATACACACACACACATCTCCTTTCAGACAGAAAGAGACAGTGTTTGATTGATTGTGTCCCAACTAGCCTCTTTAAGGGTTTAAGCTGTTCTACTCTAAAATGACAAGAACACAAATCTTTCAAAAAAACACACACATTCAAAGAAAAGTATGCTGAGACTGAACTGCATAAACCCTTAAAGAGGGTAAAGTGTTTGATTGAATTTAACCCTTATGTAAAAACAAATATATCCCGAAGGAATGAAGACTGAAGTGTAAAAATGAATATTATTTGGTGTGGAGGACTGTGACAGCACTTTCCATTTGCTGAGTCGCTCGAGGAGAACGAATGAGCGGCATGTTTGAACAGAACGTGGGAGACATACCTCCCAGTGCTGCGGAGGGCTGCGGCGCATTTATAAAGATCTGAACAGATCTGACTGGGCCTGCCTGCTTCATCTCCCATCATGTCCAGCCAGGGAAAACCCACACAAAGTCTAATATTGACACAAACCACCGCAAACTGGCAGGGTTTGTAATTTCACGCTGAATTCTGGTCATTACGCCGGCTCCGGCCGTGGCTGTCTGCTGCTGAGGTCTCCTTGCCAAGTACCTTGAAAGTACCCCCCGCTACACCCCACCACCCACCACCCCATTCAAAACTGATTGGGAGAGGGACCTGATTGTAAAAACAAACCGCACCCCCATGCAAGCTGGAGTGGAAAGCACAGCGGCCTGCCGCAGGCTTTCAGCACACATGAATGTAAAACAAAGGGGCGTGTGGTAAAACAATCTGAGGCAGGTTTTTCGGCTAGCCATTGGCTGGACTTTTCCCCCTCTGCACAGGGCCTTGGATCAGTAGAGAGGTTCACAGCTGTTGAGAGGGAAACTAAACAAAATACAGACAGAGACGGAGAAGGTGAGAGATCTCAGGGTATTTGATGGCACCACTTTCCCGTCTTTTGTGAATTAGGAAGAAAGAGCCACCGGTCAGTGAGAACTGACATGTAGAACAGAGATCCAAATCAATGCCGTTTGCCTCTTCATCCCAAGGCTGCTTTGCTTCTGTCTCGGCCTCTTTGTATTCAAGTACGCAGAATCGATGCTCTCGTCCTTTTGTTGAACTGACCGCTGTCAGAGTCTTTTTCCATCTAACAAATGTTACATTGCATGGAGATATGTGCCTGTATAAAATTAAAAAACATCCCACAAAAGCACGAAAAACCCCCAAAGCAAACAAACATGTAAGAAACATCCTCTTTCATCCTTGTGCCTGGAGAGGACAATTAGGAAACACTGCCAATGGGATCATAATCAATAATGCATTATAAACAAATGTGTAATAAGTAATACTGCAGTGCAAGAATAGTTAATAAACACACATAATATCCCATCTCAATACTAATAATGTATGAGAAAGTATTATTATAACAACTTAAACAGTAATATTGTAATGGTCAGGTCACATACTGGTCATTTTTTGGTCACTTGTAAATATTATGTTGCAGGGTCATTTTAGTGCAGTCTAATATTGGATTTTATAGCGTTTTTCCTCATTATGAATATTTTAGGTAAATTGCTAAATCTGCCATGTAAAACAAGTCAGCTTAATAAACAAATAATTAAGTAAACAATTAAACAGATTTCAAATAGTAGTGGGGGTTAAATAGAAAAAGGATCGGACTTTATTTACTGAGACAGCGTAAACAATTAAGAAAACAATATTGACAATGATTTGTTATCAGTATATGGTATTGCATCACCCTGAAATCCTGAGTATCAGTTACATATATAGCATTTATAATCATGTTATAACACAGTAATAGCAGAATTGCAATGTGTTATGCAGTATTACATTGAGAAAGTAGTATTGTGTATTGCATTTTGCAGTAACTTCCGGAACTCTGTGTTTGGTTGTAAAACAAACTTTTGCTGAGTTGCACTTTCATACGTTTGCTCTCATGAGCATTACTCTTAAGGAGACATATGCTTGAGATGAACAAACACACTTCAGGAATGCAAAGCTCGTCAAAGCCTGCTCTTGCTTGTATACATTGCATCATCTTGTGTTAATCAAATTAGATAATAAAATTATTATTATTATTAATTGTCATTAACTGCCTCACACTTATGTGGCAAAATGGCACTTATGTGAAAAGCTCTACCTGTGAAGAAATCAGCTAACATTTCTAATGTATCTATCCCATATGTATGCAGCTGGCTGAGAGCTGGGAAGCAAACTATGTGAAGATATGACGACTAAAACTATATTCCACAGGTTTACGGGATTATATAGGTAAGGATTCAAATGATAACCTTACAGTTTCCCTAAGTAACAGTAAATGAAGAACAACTTTGACACAATTTACCGTGACGCAGCTAACAAGTCACCTGGCTGATGATGTGACTTGATGATATTGACTGAGCATGGGCACTGAAATGAAGTCAGTAAAATTTGCTAAAATCTAAATGTTATGAGAGAAAAAAAAAAACATTGATTCATAGGAACACTAGACAAACTCAGAGGTAGCGTTATATTCACTCTCTGAGATTGCCTGAGGGCCCCCTGTACCATGCTGAGTGTATCGCGCGCCTTCAAATCCGAGTGACGGGCTCACGAGCTAGCTGGGAAAGTAATGGAAAAAGTCTTTTTAAGCATGAAAACACTATATCTATGTCAATTAGGGGTTATTTAAAAGGGCAGCATCAAACAGATGCAGTCTTTTAACAATTAACGCAGAGAATTAAATGTGTAAATAAGCTGAATGCTCGTGGTAGATTAGCCAGGTCTCAGCTCAGACTGATGGTGATGGGAGGTCTTTGTGTACGGATATTACAGGCCCCTGGTCTTCATAATTAAATGCATTATTGTTTTATTACGTGTTTAAAAACAATCATAAAAACTAATGAGCTAATTTTGAGAAGCCCTGTATGTAAAGACTTAGACAGCGACAGCAGTAGAGGAAGAGAAGAAAGGTGAACAACACACAGTTAGAGAATATACTCAATCAGAACTTATAGTTTTCTGTGAATACTGTCAACTGCGACTGAAAAACTCTGAGTCAGAGACTGACTGAGGGAAAATGTGTGAGAGAGAGGGGGAGAGCGACACAGAGACACAGAGAGAGAGATATTTAATATTTTGTGCAAATGATAGCTTCAGCGTGTTTTCCCTCTTTGAAGTCTGCACACGTCGGAACGGCGCTGGATCTTTTTGATGGCTGATGGACTCAAACGTTCCCAAAATGTTATCAGCTGTGCAGTGATCTTAATGAACCTAACTTCCCTTCAATCCCAGGCCAGCTTCAGAGAGCGTTTCATCCACCCGGCGAGGCATGGCGGGGGGGCGGGGGGGGAGCGGCTGCAGTTGGTCGTGGATGG
This sequence comes from Albula glossodonta, assembly GCA_019788955.1. Classification (NCBI taxonomy): domain Eukaryota; kingdom Metazoa; phylum Chordata; class Actinopteri; order Albuliformes; family Albulidae; genus Albula; species Albula glossodonta. The sequence continues at coordinate 1,168,506 of JAFBMS010000046.1, read as the reverse complement.
GCGTACTGTAACAGAAGAATATCGACAGCAATCGTACCCCCAGCTCCCATTTCAAGCTCTCGCTTTAAAGATATGTGCTGGCATTGCCATTTTATCTATAAATATTTAAAAACAAGCAATGTGACAGAAGTTCACATTCCTGTTTATTCTGTATCAGGTCATGGGCGATTTAAAGATTTGGTTTCTGACTCCCCATTTCTCTGTGCATCATTTATTTATTCATTTATTTATTCCTCTTGCCTTTGGTCCCCCTTCGGTTGTGCTAAACTGGATGCAGTGGTTTACCTTGTGAACGACATCATCATATCTACAGAGTGCAAAGCGGAAGCTGATTGGCAGGCCTGTTGGGGCTGGTTGGCAAGGTTGCTGTGTTTGATTGGTGGGTCATTTCATAAACTGAAAGAAATAAAACTTTAGTTCCTTTTTGGTCCATGAAGACTGGCTATCTGGTGAAATTCAGATGTCAGTTAATGAAATGACTGATAAAGTTGTATCACAGATTGCACTTCATATGAAAAATGAAAGCAAATTCAGCTGAGCCAACAGGGTCACCGACAGCTTTTTAGAGTTTTAGAGAACAAAAAAACCTAAAACCCCCGAACCAAACAAACATTTAAGACACATCCTCCCTTCCACCGAGATGCGCCCAAGAGGACATTAGGAAACACAGCCAATGGGGCCAATATCAATAATGCATTTCAAACAAATGTAAAAATGCAGAGAAAACAATTATGAACACAAATAGTGCCCCATATCAGTACAAATAATGCATAAGAAAGTCATAACAACAACTTACAAAATCATCATAATGTGTTTTAAGGTCAGGACTTACATTTCTTCATAATTATTGTTCACTTGTGAATATTTTTTTAATAATAATATATTTTTTTGCATGGTCCGTAGTGTATTTCATGCTGGTGTTCATATATCTTTTAAGTACATCAGGAACATTTTGGACAGTGTTTCTGCTATGAAGCCAAGCTACATTAATAAATACGTAATCATTATTCTAGTAAACAGCTTAGTCTATATTATTAATATTACCAAAAAAAAAAACAAAATCCACTTGACCTACAGAGGTATGTACTGCTGTCGGTGCATGCACGGTCACACCCAGATGAGCAATGAGGTCTATTAAGATAGTCATCTTATTTGTTCCCGGAGGTGAGACAAATTAAGTCCAGCGGAATATTGTACCCCTCGGCGATAAATCAGCTCCCGCCGCCCGCCGTTCCCCTGTCTGCCCGGGAGTCACGGTGGAATGCAGCCCTTCGCAAAACCATGCCCACTGTCTGCCCGTGTGACCATCCAGCTCCGCGCAGATGGATTGTGGGTAATGGGCTTGTGACGGAGTGGAGGCCAGTCTGGAGGATGGTGCACCCCGCTCCCCTGAGCCCCCCCACTGCTGTCAGACGAAAGAGCAGCTGTAAGACGGTGGGACGGTCGTCCAACCCTTTTTTTGTCCCCTGAGCAATGAATGCTTCCATCACCAGCTCACACAGTGCGATGCAGAACGATGTGGAAGAATTCCTCAGCGCTTCTTCTATTGGCTGTCGGAATATTACCGTGGCGAAGATGCAAGGTGTGGGGGGGGGAGCAGGACTGTTCTCAGGCATATGGTCTCTTGCTCACTCTCTCCTTTGGACACACAGAGAATACACTCACACGCACGCGTGCGCACACATATACCCCTTCGGTTATTGCCTCGCCAATGTAGACCCCCCGGCCATAGCTAAGGTTTTATATTGACTTTCTGTTGAAATGCCCTGTGTTATCTGGCTTGAGAGCTGCTTCAGCATAAATAAATAAAATAAAATGAGAAAAAGAGGGCTGGCAAAGGCACAGCTGTCTCTCACACACCCTGCTGTAGGCCCCACAGGTGCAGCTGTCTTTCAAACACCCTGCTGTAGGCCCACAGGTGCAGCTGTGACTCACACATCCTGCTATAGGCCCCACAGGTGCAGCTGTGACTCACACACCCTGCTGTAGGCCCCAAAGGTGCAGCTGTGACTCACACACCCCGCTGTAGGCCCCACAGGTACAGCTGTCTCTCACACACCCTGCTGTAGGCCCCACAGGTGCAGCTGTGACTCACACACCCTGCTGTAGGCCCCACAGGTGCAGCTGTGACTCACACACCCTGCTGTAGGCCTCATAGGTGCAGCTGTGACTCACACACCCTGCTGTAGGCCTCATAGGTGCAGCTGTCTCTCACACACCCTGCTGTAGGCCCCACAGGTGCAGCTGTGACTCACACACCCTGCTGTAGGCCTCACAGGTGCAGCTGTGACTCACACACCCTGCTGTAGGCCCCAAAGGTGCAGCTGTGACTCACACACCCTGCTGTAGGCCCCACAGGTGCAGCTGTGACTCACACACCCTGCTGTAGGCCCCACAGGTGTGTGGCTTTGTGGGCAGCAGGGGCATCTATTCTGTGTTTGACGCTCTTTTCGCACCCCTACTTCCTTAACACACTTTCAGGTTCCTCAAGAAACGTACTGGCTACCTGCAAGCTGCAGAGAGTCGACCCAAGTGCCAAATGGATCATTTCTATCCATTTTGCATTAACTGCTCAGACGCGTCATTTTCCTACCATGAATTTCTGTAAAGAGCTCTCTGCCTTGGTGTGATCCATACCTCCTGAAAGCAGAGCAGAAATCCCCAATCAACAAGAGAGAAACTACAGTTAGTTCACAGTGAAAATGCCCATGTTTCTCTTCTTTTTAATAGATGCTCCCCTCGGAATGAGGGGAGTGTAATGTAGGTTTAAAATAGAAGATCAGGCCACCTGTTATCTGTCTCTCTCAGCAGCAGAAGTTTCCGGCCCCCTGTCTGACACCTGGCTCTCCCAGGGAGACAGAGAGACCCGTTTCAGCTGCAGAGGGCGGAAATGTGAAGACCTCCCCCGGCCGCTCTCTGACGTCAGCTAGGTTATTATCTTCCACCCGACGTGCCTGCTTTATTGCCGCAATTTGAGCAAACACATTTTCAAGGTGTTAGCGCAATCTGGAAGAGCTTTCAGATCCCGATGGAGAAAAACCCCCTGTTTGTGGTGTGGCTGTGAGCCCTGTGACAGGGTGTTCAAGTCCAGTCCCAGCCATTACTGTCTATGGTTTAAGGTGCACATTCGTAAGGCAGCAATTTAATTCAATGGCTGTTAAACCAGTTGTGTCGTCATCCTCATCGCCCTCTAGTGGCCACTCATGGGTGGGCAGTTGCCTGTAAGTGAGTGGTATGAAAAGCGGGAAGTCACATGACATGACATTGGACTATGAGCGAGCCATATGATTGGCTGCTCCGCTCTGAGTCTGGGGGAAGAGGGACTCTGTGGTGGGCTGGAAGGTGCTCCAGTGCTCTTTCTCTAGGGTCCAGCGAAGATTAAGTTCTACAGTTTTATCCTCCTCACTATAGGATCTGTGGTAGCCTGCAGCTCTATTGTTAGAAATTCATTTGTCTTGAGTTTTGTACAGCGCCATTTCCAAACACGCTGTCACACAGCAATTCATGATGGGTCATGATGGAGCTGTCCAGCGGGAATTCAACAAAGATTAACTGAGGGAATTTCCTAATTTGGCACAAGAAAAAAAACGGAAATTATTTCTGGACTCCAAAAAAACGATCAAGCTGAATTTGTGGAAAGTAGTTGGACTGTCTTGCCTTTACTGAAACTGACCACTCCCCTGTCCACTGACGAGGACTTTAGGCAGGTAATTAAACACACAGCATGCCGTTTGATCGGCTCAAACCGGAATGAAGTATGTGTGCTCTCACATTCACACCCCATGCCTGGTGCTAACTAAGGCACACTGTGATCTCCTTCACACTCTGGCCTCCCTGCAGAGTCTTACTCCTCTGGAGGGGTGGAGGGGTGGAGCGGTGGAGGGATGGAGGGGTCGGTGTCCTTCTGGGCAGAGAATTGCCCAGAGTGTATTCACCTACAACATCCAGGCATACAAAAAGAAAAAAATCACAGGACAACTGTGATGTAGCGGTGCCTATACCACGCTGCCACTCTGCTGGGCTTAAGTACATCCCAAAGCACACACACACTCGCACGCACACACACGCATGCACACGCACACACACGCACACACACGCACGCATGCACACATACACACACTCACCAGCTCATGTAGTCACAGCTCCAGATTCGCCAGATGGTCCCTCCAGGTCTTCCTTTTCACCGTCTCTCAACCTAGAGAGGAATATAATGGTGAAGCAGCCCAGCAGCCTCTCTGTAATTAGTCACACACAATCCCAAAAAAACCCCTGTGCTGTTCAGTTTCCTCATATCCTTTCTGCAGGCCCTTCAAAGTCCACATTTCCACCGCTTAGCTCCGCTGGCGTTTGGCTTCTCTGTGGTTCACTGGTGCCCAGTTGCTGGCCCTGCTCCAGGCAAGCCTGACCTGCAGAGTCGCTTTCATTCGTACTTCCTCCAGTGTGCCCCCAGTCACCCACCCCCTGACCCCGTCTGTCCTCATTACCGCCGATCTGCTTTCCCCTCTCGTTCCCACGGTTCTTCTCCCCTGACATGCACAGTATAGAAAGCATCCCGCCTTGTGCCAACCCTGACCCTGAGCTGGCCCCCACCAAGGACCTCAATACTCCAAGGACACTGAATGTCCTGGCAGGCAGTTCCAAGCATTGATGGTGCTATGTGTAAAATAATATCCTCAATATAATGTCAGAATTTACCCATAACTAATTCTGCAACAGTGAGTGTCCTAAATTTAGCACAATAACTGAATTTCATAGCAATTTAGGAACCAGTTTAGTTGCCCTTCTTCATACTTTTTCCAGAGCCTCAATATCTTTCTTGAAGTAAGGTGAAAAGAGTTGCACTTCTTATACAAAATCAAACTAGCACACAATCTGAAACATGCACAGTTATATACACATAAACAGATACCCATGGAAATGTACATTCACATGCAAATATATATTACATACAGTTACGTACATGCATAATAAATGCGTATACACACACACAATCACATGTAGATGCAAAGTGGCGAATGCAAACACATACTCAAATGCACAAACATGTATACATTCAGGCATGAGCACAAACACAAGCATGGAGACACACAACCAAATGCAGGTGCAAAATGCACAAACAGAAAAAAACACATGCAGAGGCACATACACACACACACTCACAAACACACACACACACACCAGTGTCACGCTCTTTGCCAGTGTCAAGCTCTACAGACGCGACATGACGGTAATCACACACCGCTGTTTCTGTCTGCAGGGGTGCTGTGACATTTTCCACAGGCTCAAATAACAATCCTTTCATTTGTTCCATCAGTCGCTTTTTAAGGCATCAAGGAGCCGGCGTTATCCGCACGGCCCTGCTGGAACCGAGCCGGAGAACAAGGTGTTGCAGCACCAGATAAGCAGGAGCCCAGAGTTCAAAGGGAGGGAGAAAATCGGCAGCTTTCATTTACAGGTGGTGGACCGATAACGCGTGGTCACGCCGCACCCCGCCCCACCTCCATTACTTACCTGGCAGACACAGAAACAGGCCAGTGGGTATCTGATAGATGCGAAGCCTCCATCAAAGTCACCTTTTGGAGAGGAAAGCAGTTAAATAAATAAACAATGAAAGTTAGGTTACCGCCTCTCTGTGTCACGGCTCATTTTTGGTGTCCTTCTTAGTGGGATTTAAAAGCCATTTGGAGGGAAATGAGGCTCAGACCCCCACCTGTGAATAACCCCCCCCCCCCCACCACCACCACCACCACCACCACCCCCACCCCCAACCTGACTGGCTGACTTTGCAATTTCTTCTTCCTTTTGCCTGCAGTGAAACTATCCACTTATTTTAAAGGTAATTTTTTCTGGAAAAAAAAAATCTGAAAGTTATCAACTTGTCCAAAATACTTGAAGTGTTGCGCAGAGGACTAACGGTGTACATATGAGAACAACTGGACATTTTGCTATGTAAATTTCACCAAAAAACAGCAAAACTCACATGTTTGTTGTGTGCAGAAGAAAACATTTGATCTTTGACAGGTCTAATGTCAAATGATGCCAAAATACCCAACGAGACCCTCAATTACATTACCTGACTCTTTATTCTGTCTATACAAAGGTGGCGTGGCTTTGAATATCCATACAAGTGAACTAAAAACAATAGACTTCATTTTGGTGAACAGCTGAACCACAGACCCAATTAATCATACATTACAGACAGACATAAAAATATTGGAAAACCCTGGAAATTAGATCCCAAGGGATCGAAACGTTGTCTGATTCAAACAATAAAGGCTTGAATTGAAGCCCATGAGTGTTGTGAGTTTTTCTGTTTTATTTTGTTTAACTTTATTTTTGGATAAAAGAGCCTCTTTCATCTTTTTAACATTTTTGTTGTACCCATTTTTCCCCCTTTTCCCAACCTGGACTCAGTTGAACTAGTTAATATCCTGCAGCAACCCTACCTGCCGACTACAGGTGGAGGAGGCTGAGCACATGACTCCGCCTGTTGACATGATGATGACCCTCACCTCTGCACACACTGCCAGCACACCGCCCATCATGTGCTGCAGGTGGATGGAACGGGCTGGCTCACCCCCTGTTGTTTAGGGGCAAGGCTGGGTCGAGTTTTGCAGATCTCTGGCCATAGCCAGTAATGACACAACCAGGATTTGAAACCCAATCTGGAAGTTCATGATTTTCTTACAAAACAAGTGACAACACAGTATGAGTCAACCAGAGGACTGGACTAATGACACAGATATTGTGGTATCTTAGTACATGTCATTGAGCAATATGATGATATCTTGTGACAAGACCCTACGATGATAAGTGTGACACTCAAATTTAATATCAGGTGTTCCAAAATGCTCAATTTGACATGAGATTCAATCACTTTATTCAAGTTTACTTTAACTTTAATTGCAATTACCTACTCATTATTTTAATTCCCTGTTGATAAGTATTTAAGACAGTGTCATGAACCCAATTTGCTGAATTTATATAAATGGATATAAAATCTTTGTATCGTTACAACTTTTTAAAGTTTTAAAATGGCATTCCTGTGGACATAATCATGAAAATCATGAAAACTGGTTAAACATTTTAGCCGAGGAGGTCTTTTAGGTTGGAGGGGGCCAGGGTTTTCTCCTTTTTGAAGGTGATAAGAAGTATTTTGAAATGAAAAAACAATCCACACAGTTTTTCAATTAATTCATACAAAATTAATTTATTTCCTGACACTAAAATGGTATTAATCACAACCGTAATTATAACTTTCATAAACTCGCAATTAAACATCTGAAATGCAGAATAAAACACCAGGTGAGCATCTTCAAGCGAGCAAACTTTCTAGACAGCCATTTGCAACATGAAGGCAATGATAATGTCTATCCACTGCATAATGAGGGCACCTAAATACTGCTAAGAGGTACCCACACACCTAAACACACTCTCAATTACATCACCTGACTATTAATACTACCTGTTGAACATAGGTGGTGAAACATTGTGAACAGAAAAAGGCATAGATATCTGAACCACAGGCCCATGTGCCTATAAGGCCCATGTGACCACAGCGCAATGGGGTGGGCAGTGGATGAGCTGTACGATTGGTGGAGAGTGAAGACTTACATCATGGGAGAGCTAACCCAATGTCTCTCTTCACCAGCCGCTGGGACTCTCAATGTGCAGGTATTAACAAAGACAGATGGCAGCAATTTTCTCTTTTAATGGATATTAATATACCATTAGACAACATTCCCCCCCCAACGCACGCACACACACACACACACACACACACACAAACACACACACACACACACACACACACAGATACACACGCACCACTTCAAGCCAAGATTACACCAGTTGCTCTGAGGCGGGTGAAAAATATCAGTGGATTGGGAGAACTCCCACGCTGCCCCGGTAACCCGCCATGTCCGTGACACTGCCTTTGAACCGCGTTGCTCTTGAGGACGCGGGGAAAACGCTTACTAATGCTCATAATTCAGACGTGACGAATAATTAGGATTTATGTGGGAAGCCTGAACCGTGAGCGCCCTGCGCTGGGACTGAACAGTAGAAGTTAGTTAGGTCCTTCTTGAGTTTCCTAAGAGCTTCACATTAAAGGAGCCAAACTTTGCACTATGCACAGCAACGGCCATCAGATATGTACCGTATGATGAGGGGGTTTGGGGGGGGGGGCAGGGGGTAGGGGTGGGGCTACAGTAAAACAGAGGGGGGTGTGCTTTTTTCTGCTCTCAAAGATACATGACCCTCACCTTCCTATTTCTTGGGGGGATAGTAGATGGTCACGCGTTTTGCCAATCAAAGTGAAATTACCGACATGACCTACAGTTTGTCTTTCTGCATCATGTTGAGTCATGCAGGAAGACTACCCCAGTGTGGTAGAGACCCCAGAGCACTGAAACTCTGCCCTCACCGCTCTCCCTGCCTGTGCCTACAGCCTCCTGCAGCTGATTCACACTACAGCTGCACTTATCTCAGCGAGCAGTATCACACCAAACCCTTCCTTCAATCACCTCATTAGTAGTCTTGACTCCAAATGCTTAATCTCTAAAAAACATCTGTAAAACATGTATTGATTTTTTTTTACTTCTTTTTTTGGGGGGAATTGGGTTCCTGCAATCTGATTGGTGCTCTCAAATATCCAAGAGTGGACTAGATTAGCTGGGATGGTTATCATTTTAAAAATTGTGCTTTGCTAATATTTGACTTTTCTCAGGACAGTTTTTTTTTTCCCCAAATCTTCTATTGTATGTATTTGCGGTGTTCACTGTGTTCCAACTTTGAAGCTACAGCAATACCATTCCTTAAAAACTTCCTAATCAAGACATTCTTCCCTTTCTTCTGGAAGGATATGGGCAGAGTCTGTGTGGTCTGTATGCTCTGCACTTTATTATCTCATAATTACCCATAGGGACGGACCAAAGGAAGCTGACATGAGGGCTGTGTGTCATTGTTTTCCTTATTAGAGGAACACATATATGAAAAGAAGAATGACATCCCAGTGAAAACATTGATACACATGAAGACATTGCCTTTTTTGGACCTTTTGTTTATGGATCACCATTATTATGGAAAACAGGAGCAAATCTTCTTTCTTCATGTGGAATATGTATCTTTCTTTATATATTTTATATTTAATTCAGTAGAATTCATTTTCAGACAACGCTGAATGCATTTTGAAGTTTATTGTGTTTATTGTGATGTGGCAAGTTGTATAACAGTACAGACATTTCAGCTTGGGCTTGGAGTCCAAGAGGGCAGAATCATACCTCACTATTTGGGTGAGATGAACCCCCGCTAGACCACTAGAAGAGAAAGAGAAATACAGGAGAAAGGAAAGTAGATATGAAGGCGGAGATGGGGAGGGATGCTGGAAGCAGAGAGCGTGATGGGAGAGAAGGTCTGTGGGGATTCAATACCTGTGTAGAAAACCGCAATGGACAGGTAAAGGTATTTGAGAGAGGGGTTGTCTGGAAATACTGCTGGAGAACTTTTGTTTTAAACAAACTCCAGTATATACTGAAGATACAGAAGACTGTAGCCTGCATTGATGTCATTGAAGTCAGTGTAAAATATAAGATCTACCTCATGGTTTTTTATCATGTATTCCATTAACAGTTTTATTGGTCAGATATGTGCAGTTATTATGGGCTTTTTTTAATTCTGTTTCAGTTGTGTGGGGTCAGTTAAATCACACGCACACACACACACACGCACACACACACACACGCATACAAACTTAAATGATCTACACTCTCTCTCTCACACACACACCCTCATGCACACACATACACACACACAGACTCATACACACAGAAAATACATCTTGCCTTTTCGTCTCTGGTGCGCTCCCATCCAGTGCACGTGCTGTGCATTGTCTCAGAGTGTGTGTAATTGGGTGCAGGCTAGGGGAAAAGGCTTGTAGTTTAGGTCGAACGGAACATCCATTAAATGAATACAAAGATACAAAATCATACAGCTCAGTCCTCTCTGAGACAGGATTTTTCTCACGCATAATTTTATTTAGTCCCCTTCCGCTCCGATATGTGTGACGTTTGTGATAAATTGCTTGGCGAGGTCGGGAAGGAGAAAGGAAGGGAAGAGCGTGATGTCACCGCCATTGTTACCTCATAAGATCGAACTGCTTTGCCAATTAAAAGAGATCACAACAAAGCAAAGCTATTTTTCTGAGTTTGTGCCACTGACATTGAAATCCAAGACCTCATCCGAGAGATCAAATGCTTTCAGTATGTGTCTTTTGTCTGTTGGACAGTGCAACACAGAGTAGAATAGTTCAGTGTCCCTTCAGTGTGTGTGGCTTCTGCTAAGAAACTGGTTGTTGGGGCTTTTTTTTCATATTCAATATCAGTGATAAAAAGACAGAGCTCAGCCCTGAAAATAAATGCGTATGTACACAAGTATATATGTATGCTCCCATCCTTTGTATTATGTAGGAATGCACCTTGAATGAAATATTGAAAAAGTATATTAATTCTGACCCAAGGTCTCTTATGAACATATTCTGCATACGTTCTCAAGGTTAGCTGCTCAAATAATGATCCCACTTCCCCCCCCCTGAGGAAAAACAGAAACACGTATGAATTTATATTTAAAGACAGATATTGAAAATGTAGCCTCCCCCCCCCCCCGCCCCCATCCTACCTTCAACTCCACTCATTCCTGTTTTATTGATATTTCTGCTTTGCCGGGAGGTTGCAGGGGTCAAAGTGCAGCAAAGCATTCAGCCAAATGAAGCTGATTTTCTATCTGATTTCATGGCTGCCGTAGTGGCACTCTGAAACATAATGATGCAAACCCAGCATGCCCTCTTTGGGTCATCTCTTGGTGATGTGGTGGGGTGGGGGGGGGATGGTTCCAGACTTGGCTGCAGATGACCATCAGAATGGGAATAATAAATGCGATGGTTATTCAGTGTGCTTCCGTGCACATTTTTCATAAGTGTGAGGTACATGAATATCCTTCGCTGAGTCACCAGCTTTGTGTCCTTTAAAATATCAGACAGACCCATTTTAAAGGGATAGCACACAATAATCAACACATCAGCAAATGCTGATTCCATTCATTTATATATGAATAAACGTCCACATACGTGTATCTCAGATCACCAAAAGACAATCATTTTTACCTGTGGACAAAACACCTGTCTAAACTTTTTTTGCTGACATAATAATTGTTGTTGATATCACTAATGTTCAAAATGCTCAATTGTTTTTTTGTTTTTTTTTAAGTTAGCAATTTCTGTCTGTAGTGTATAGGAATCAAGTACATTGATGTGATATTCTCTGTCTCTAAAATGTGTCACTTTGTATAACTGTGACACCCATTACATTACATTACGAGCATTTGTTGGATGCTCTTATCCACCCTTATGCATTTCTTTTATTGCCCGAATGTGTAATGGTAGCTAATAATGTCCAGCCTTCAGTACCCCACAGCTTAAACCTGAAAAGTCATGATTAGAAAGCTACCCTCAATTCCTATGCAGGCCATAACTCTATGATTCACATCTCATAAGTTGGCTGCTGATCCACACAGGGTGTTTACAGAGACACTTGATGAAATAAAAGCAGAAAATCTCCCCTCGGGACTCATTTCACAGTCAATGTTTCTGTTTTCATTTCTGAATTCTCCTGGCTGGGAGTCTGGCTTTGTGAAGAAGAACTTGGAGGGCTGCTACCATCCCATATTTTCCCCAGTCATTATGTTTGCATTTTGTCTTTTGGCCGATGCCTCCTGGGATAATTGATCTTTTAGCCGCGGGGGATTAGTGATCTTTGCGATTATTGTTGTTTCGCGTCGTCATGGTAACGACGGGCAACAAAACACCGGTGATGTAGGGATGTCTGTTCTGGTGTCTGGCCGAAGCCAAGACCGGCCTCGAGCCCAGAGACTAGCGCCACTGCACGTCAAATGGCATTAACAACCTTAATAGCATACACTTCTGTTTACGCAAATACATACACACACACACATATATATATGTATATATGTATATTGGCCCTTTTGTGTGAACCTTTTGTTTGAAAACCTATAAACACCTCAGAGTGAGACGATTCATTGATGGACCATCAAATAATTTAATGCAATTATGAAACCTGTTAGCCTGAGAAATGACTGGGTGAGTAAACAAATGAGCCACTTTTGAGAGTGTGAAAATAAACATTGACTTTATTGTGCTCCTATTCCAGTAAAAACAGGAATGAAGGAAATCAAAACCCAGGAAAGCCAGAGTAAAACAAACAGACCAACAAACAAAAAAAAAACAAAAAAGTGAACTGGAAGATCTCTGTCAATGATCACTTGTTTTAAAATTGTAGTTCCTAAAATGGGTGAGGGGGTCGGGTAAAATCATGACATCGGTCAAAATAAGTGCTAAAGCTGGCCTTGCAGAAAGAGCATGTGAACAGCGACTCAGGGGGAGCAGTCAAAATGAATAGGAGTGCTGTTGAGCAGGGGGTTATGGTGACCGCCACCCCCCTGCCCCCCTGCCCCACTGCCCCCACCCTCTCTGCCTCTGTTGTATGCTGCCCAGGTCCCTTCATGCCACCTCGCATTTTGTGCAAGGGAGGGAAGGTCACCCATAAATATTTCATCCTGCATGTTGCACCTTGGGTCCTCATCTTAACGAGTCCACTCCATGCATGGAAACCGTGGTCTGGACCATCGCCACGGCAGCAGCTCCACCCTTCCCACAGATGGAGGGGTGGGCAGTGTGTGTGTGTGTGTGTGTGTGCGTGCTTGCATGTCAGAAAGAGTTTGTATGCGTTTGTGTGTCTTGCGTGTGTGTGAATGAGGTTTTGGATGTGTGTGTGTGTCTGTGTGTGTACGTGTGTGTGTGCTTGCATGTCAGAAAGAGTTTGTATGCGTTTTTGTGTCTTGCGTGTGTGTGAATGAGGTTTTGGATGTGTGTGTGTCTGTGTGTGTACGTGTGTGTGTGCTTGCATGTCGGAAAGAGTTTGTATGCTTTTGTGTGTCTTGCATGTGTGTGAATGAGGTTTTGGATGTGTGTGTGTGTGTCTGTGTGTGTGTGCGTGTGTGTGTGTGTGCTTGCATGTTAGAAAAAGTTTGCATGCTTTTGTGTGTGATTGTGTGTGTGAATGAGGTTTTGGATGTGTGTGTGTGGGTGTGTGTGTATTGTGTTTTTGTATATACACGCATGTGCATGTGGCTCTGGGCTTTTGTGTGTGTGGGTGTGTGTGTATTGTGTTTGTGTATATACACACATGTGAGTGTGGCTCTGGGCTTTTGTGTGTGTGTGTGTGTGTATGGGTGTGTATGTATTCTGTTTGTGTATATACACACATGTGAGTGTGGTTCTGGGCTATAGTATGAATGGGTTTTGTGTGGGAGTGCGGGTGCAGGTTTACAGGGTTCAAATGACAAGGTGTTCCAGCCGTGCGGAATCAGCAGCCTTATGGCGAACAGCCGTGCTGAATAGCTTTTGGTAATTACAACACACGTCAGAAAACCGCCTGCGCTGGTGTTTCTCATACCCCCCACTCCGCTCCCCACAGCCCCACCGCCCCTGTCCAGGGCTGCTCTGGGTGGGGCCAAAACCGCGGACTCCTCTTTTGTGACCCTTAAGCTCAGCTTCTGGAAATCCAAACCATCAGGAAGCTGCAGGCACATTCAATACAGAAACATAAAGCTGACAGCATTGAATTGACTGTCTGTGTCTCGTTTCATTTGCAGTAGGGAATGGATAAATTCAGGAAATTTTTCCAGTGTTGAGAAATCCTCCAGAACCTGCAAAAAATCCATCTTACAATCCTGGTTATCACAAGAACTTCCATTATATATGTCATCATGGTTATCCGATCTGAATCCAACTATTATTATGGAGAGATCTACTGGCAAGCTACATAGGGTTGAACCCAGAACAATTTAGCGCTGGAATATGTCTTTAGAATTGACAAGAGATCGATAAGGTAGTCAGGTGTGTGATGAAAACAATTCAATCAGTAAATCAATATGAGTTAATGTAGGCGCATGCAATATTTGTAAATATTGTAGACATGTATGCAAGGTGATTCCCAGTATTTATGTACAAAGTTGTAATTTAAATAAAAAGTTGTTCACAAAAAAAAAAAGAAATCCTCCAGAACTACAGAGTAGATGTTTTGAGAATATATGAGAGGGAAGTTGCCATGGTTATTTTATGCCATGAGATGGTTAGCATCTGTCTCTCTCCTTCCCTCTCTCTCTCCCTCCCTCCCGCTCTCTTTCCTGCTCTTCCATCCATCTGAAGGAGGAGAGCAAGCTGAAGAGTGTTGTCAATAAAATTCCTTTTCAATGCATTATACAAAAACCTTGTCGACTTTAAGACTGAAAAGGATTTTAACGTTCACGCTTGGCATTGAGCTACCACACTGAACGACATCAAGAGTAGCTCTCCCCTCTCTTCTCCTCTCTGCCCTTCCTCCAACCCCCACCCCCACCCCCCAACCCCAATCTCATCAAACCCTTCTGCAAGCCTAGCGGAGAGTCACAAAGCTTTCCATTACATATAAATGGAGCACTCCACAGCTCAAAGCTCTCTTCAGTTTATCTCTTAAGACGTGGAAGTGTTGATTGCTTTCATCACTAGGACAAAAGCACACATGTGACTCATACAGGTACGCACGGATGCGAGTCTTCACACCGCCTCTCACAAGCCTGACAGATGAGTGTCGATTCAGGCCTTGCCTTCCTGAAGAGGCTCCCTGAAATGGTGTTTCAGACAGCTGCTTTCAAAGACTCATGTTTTATAGCACCGGTCTTCTCTGTGCCTTTGGAACGACCAGGACGATGTCTTCAAATCTACACACTTTAAAGTGCTTTAATTTGTTTATCATTCATCTTTTACGCAGTGATTAGAATCCCAGTGTTTTCAAGAAGTTCAACTTGGCTTCTCTTGCTTTGAAAAAAAAATGAACATGTAACATTTGAGTTGTGGGTAAGATCTCTCTTTAAGGTCTCAGGGATGACTCCTACCCCCTTCACTGGTTTAGTGGTGTATTTTCACACCCTGTGTAAAATATGCACAGACCAGTCGGAGAATCTGACTCTGAAGCACTGGAGCTGTCCTCCAGAATTTCTTCCAGCTCATCAAGAACATTGGCTTGAGAAGAGAGCATACCAAAGACAACTGGAAGCATTTGAAGTTACGCAGCAAAGGATCAGCTCTGAAGTTGCTGGGAGAAGGAGAAAGGGATGGCAGAGATATACAGAAGGTCAATCAGATCTCCCCTCCATGGCAACAAAAATAAGAGAATTCAAAGAGAATTGAGGGAGGGGAATTCTCCAGCTTTCTCCGGCATCAAACCCCAGGCATGCCTGGACAGAGCTAATCAGGTTTATTCAGCAGCTCCAAAGGGCCTTCAGGATGTCAGGTCATCCACGATGGCAAGCTGTCTGATCCACTCAAGGTCCAACCCAGATCCCGGCAACGCTGCTCTCTCCTCCCGGTGATTGACAGGTTATGACGAATGCAATGGAATGAGAAACAAGGCCGGGAAACCAGTTGCATTTTCGATGGTCACGAAAGACACGGCCTTCCTTCCCGCAACCGTCCAGGGATGCAGCAGAATCATCACTTCTTTACCGAAAACGAACTGAATCCAGGAAAAGGCTTTCTGAACAGGATTTTAAAGCAAAACCACAAGCAAAATAGATGATGCTGATGAAATTAGGTAACAAACATGAATTAGAAACCACAGAATCATCATCAGACTCCCATAGACAAAAATGTATACCTGTTTTAGCAATATAATCTCAGCTGAAAGTAGATCACATGAGAAGCACCATTATACACCAATACAGATCAAAAAGGCCATTCACCTCCAATCTGTTGTGTATCTAGTGTAGTTGAGCACACAGACGGCCTGATTTACTAAAGAATGTTGCATGTGCAAAACAGTTTTTCTGGTGCAAAAACATTAAGAGGGCATGAGACTTGTTGAAGTACCTTGTATGCTCCAATGACAAATCATGTCACTGAAGTTGCCTGTGTAAAAATTTTAACAAGTGGTAAAAACCTTTGATAAATCTCGCCCAAACGTTGTCTGTCTCTGGCACTTGACTGGGCAGGACTAATGTTTCCGTTGTTGACAAATCTTTGTGCAAAAAAATACTTCCTGCTACTGGTATAGATTTTACTCTTTAACTAGTTTCCATCCATGTCCCCGCGCACAGCGTACAGCTCCATGCATATATCTCCCGCCCAGGGTATTCTAAAGAGAAGTCCCCCATGTGAAAAACACCACCATCCATCTCCCTAGTGCTCCATTAATCTCAGGAGACAGCCTGTGAATGCTTATGATTTCACAAAATAGGCTACACTTCACTTTGAAATATTAACCTCGCCGAGCGATGAATAACCCTTTCACAAAGTCTCAGTCTGGGCTGGAGGCTGAGCCAGCGCGCCGCTCTCGGCTCGGGAAAACACACGGCTCAGAGCGAGATTCCTGTTTTGGTGAGTGCTTTGGATCACTCAGGAAGCAGGAGGGTTTTATCGTTTTTTTTAAAAGGCAGAGTCAGATAAACTTTTGTCTTTCTTTCCCTCAGTGCCGTATGTAACATATAATTTGTCGGTCAGAAAACATGTTGGTGGCATCCTGGCAATATATAGACACTGATTGTTAAATCAAAGGCGGGGATTCAATCGAACGCAGCCATTCCCTTCAAGTGAACATCCTACTCAATGAAAACAGACTTTGGTCTCTTTGATGGCATCTCATATTCAGTTTAATAGTGCTTACGCTCAAAAAGGCTGAAAAATCAGAAACAGGAAAGAAACTAAAAAAGTAGAGCCTATAAAACAGGATATGATCTTTTGATTTTAAAAAGAAATGTTCCATAGAATTGCGACTCCCCGCTGTCTCATTAAGATTAATAAAACACAACTTACTCAAAGAAAAAAATGTTTGATGTGAGCGGAGTGTAATAATAATAAAGGAATTCATTCATGCACCATATTGCTCCCATATTGGTTTGGTCATTATGTGAAGAAAAATATTTGATTTAGTAAAGTTAATTTTCTTGAGTAAAAACTAATTAAACTGCTTACAATAAAAATGTTGCACTATGTATACATATTTTAGGTATTTGATGATAATCTGTATTCTGTTTAACATGATTAAAGAGTTCAGTGTTCTACTGTAATATATGATGATTCATAAACAAACTGACCTTAAAAGCACGCTAGGTGGTAAGGAGTCATTTCACCTAATTCCACTGACATGGAGAGGGAAAAAGGCCCGTCTGATGTGAGTCCCGTTATGGTTTCACGCTGCAACGTGATTGGTCATCAGTTGTCCAATTAGAGCTGCATACCGAAGTGGAGTTTTGACAAATTGCTCTCCCCTCTGGTGACCTCATATGATGCGCACTGACAGACTAACGCTGTTATTTTGTGAAATGGGGGGGGGGTGGGACCAATGTGTGTTGCATCCCTCGGATAGGCATCCCAGGAGAGCACGTTTCCACCTCAGACCCGCAGCTCCTCCACCCAGCCTCTGAAAGCGCTAAGAGTTCATCTTTTACACTTTTCAAGTTGCATCTTGCATTTCTCACATCACCGTGAGCAAAAAAAAAATTATTATTCTTGACTGGGAAAGATGAAGATGGAAAGAGAGCGTGAGCAGCAAAGATACAATAATAATGATATAAAAAGTGAAGCTTGGTTTCATTTCAGAGGGAAGGGAAATGGCAGATTTGATTGCAAATAAGGAATGGGATGAGGTGAGGGCCGGATGTTCATACAGCAATACATTGAATTTTGCAGTTGGAAATTTCACGGAGGAACTGAAAGGAAAACGTATTAACTTTAGCGCCAGCTACTGGGTAACGCATAATGAAAGTGCCTTTGATACATCATTCTGTGTAATCTTTTATAAAAAGGAATAATGATGAAATGATATACATGTCCATGAGGCTCAGTTATATTTTGCAGAAGAGATTTGTACTTGTATATGAGTGATGACAGCCACTTTTTTACCATACTGATCTTTAATAGAGATTTCAGTACAGTCCATCTTACACATCTTATAAGACTGAAGAGGAATCTTACTTGGGAAAATTGCTTTCAAATGTATTCAAGCCCATTGTGAGTGATGAGCTGTAGGAAAATGTTTCGCTGATCTCTGCTACATGTGCAGAGAGGGTAATATGTAATAGTCATTCTCTTGCTGAATAACTGAAGTAATTCAGGAAAATGTAGGTACTTCATTAGTATAATAAACAATACTATAATGAAATAAATTATGTTGTGACATAAAAGTGATGAACTACTGAAAATTTTACGTGGTATTTCTAAAATATATATAACATTTCTTACCATTCTATCTTTGCAAGCCACCCAGGGAATGTGGATGGACAAGGAAAGAGAGACGCAATCAGAGAAATTAATGTCTGAATGTACATGAGCGCCTCCATTGGTCAGCCTGGAAATTGTAGTCTGCCCGAGCCAGCTGTACATGGAGTGTAATCCCCTTCTACAATTAGTGGATATGAGGGCACCTCTCTGTTACTGACTGAGTTATGACTGGTGGATATGAGGGCACCTGTCTGTTACTTACTGAGTTATGATTGGTGGATATGAGGGCACCTGTCTGTTACTTACTGAGTTATGATTGGTGGATATGAGGGCACCTGTCTGTTACTGACTGAGTTATGATTGGTGGATATGAGGGCACCTGTCTGTTACTGACTGAGTTATGATTGGTGGATATGAGGGCACCTGTCTGTTACTGACTGAGTTATGAATGGTGGATATGAGGGCACCTGTCTGTTACTGACTGAGTTATGATTGGTGGATATGAGGGCACCTGTCTGTTACTTACTGAGTTATGATTGGTTGATACGAGAGCACATCTCTGTGCTGACTAAATCATGATTGGTGGACTGGCAGAGAAGAGTTTGTGCTCTCCTGGATCGATGGAGGTCATTGCAGAGATGGTGATGATAGCATAGGCATAAGAAAATTAGGCTAAATAACAAACATAGAAAATTAGGCTAAAAGGAAAAAAATGAGTAAGCGTTAAGTGTCATTTGAGGACAGTCATTTGAAAGGGACTCATTTGGTTCTGCAAACACAGAAATGAGAGAGAGTAATCTTTGCCAGACAAACTGGCTTCAGGACATTCGGTCTGAAGGTGAAAAGATACAAATTATTATTTATACAGTAAACACCATGCAGCCGAAGGGCAGTAGCCACTAAAATAAATTCAAACATTTGACTGTTTGTTGCCTTTCATGTGCACATTTTTTACATCTTATTTTTTTTTTAAAAGTGATGCAAGTGGAAGACTGTGATAAAAATGTAAAAAAACAAACAGGGGAATGATGAAGAAGTAAGAGTGATAACGGAAAATGCATGTTCTGAAATAATTGTGCTTATTAAAATGAGGAAAAGCACCCATGGAAAGTTGTAATGTTTCCCTTACGGCTGACCGCGTGTGGCCCTGACATTCTATTTTTACTTTAATAAGCAGCGATGCTGGAGTCACACCCACCCAGTGAGAAGGATGTGCTCTCTCTCTCTCCGTCTCTCTGTCTCTCTCCCTCTCTTTCTCTCTGTCTCTCTCTCTCTCCCTCTCTCTGTCACTCTCTGTAGGTTCTGCTTATTTCTCACATGAAGTTGGAGATTGCATTTTATACATTACCATACAGTAAGAACGATACAGTTCATAAACAGCGTATCGATGAACTGTTATGTGCCTTTAGTGATGGAGAAGTACTGATAACATGTATGAACTGACTGGTTTCCCCACTGGTTTTTGTTTTTACCTGAGAATTTTTGAAAATCAATGTATTTATTTAATTATTTTGGGACATAATTTAGTATGTATGTGCTTTGTGTTCCATCGTAAAGCCCTTTGTTTATTCTACGTTAAATAAAGAGGTTTTAAAAGTCAGGTCTCTCTCTCTCTTTCATTTTCTATCTCTCTCACTGTCTCTCTTTCATTATTTCTCTCTATCTTTCTCTTTCATTTTCTCTCTCTCTCTGGTTCTCTCTCTCTCTCTCTCTTTCATTTTCTCTCTCTCACTGTCTCTCTTTCATTTTCCCTCTCTCAATCTCTCTCTTTCATTTTCTCTCTCTCTTTGGTTCTCTCTCTCTCTCTCTTGCTGTCATGCTTCCACAGCAGTCCCAATGCCTGTTACGGCCTGGTAAGTCTCTCGCTGGATCACAGGCACCGCACAAGGCTGGTTTCTCAGTGGGGGTCCGGAGGGGGGGGGGTGTGTGTGGGGGGGGGCAAATAGGACTCCATGCTCCACATAGAGGAGTATCTGCGTTAGGCGCACCAATCTGTTGCACCCCGCCCAGCTTCCTGCCAGTCTGCCAACTGTCAGCCACCAGGGGGGAGGGGGGGCGGTAGCGGCTTGTGACGTGTGACCTAGCCCTCATGGAGTGGCCATTTAAACTGCAGGGATGTGACAGGGGTCCCATCGTGCAGCATGCAAGGGGGGGGGGCACGGTAACTTCAAATCCGAGGAGCGTGGGGGGGGGGGGGGAGGGGGGGGTGGTTGGAGGGGGCCGTTGTTGATGAGCACCCCCACCACCCCACCCCCCAACATGGCCTCTTCATTGTCCCTCTGTCTGAAACCAGTCCAACCAAGTTCCCCTGACACAGATGCGATTCTGGAGCCTGCCAGGGCCCTCTGACAGATCACTGCTATTGGGGTGCCCTCAGGGGCCCCTTAATGCTCGGGGCCCCAAGAAGTTACCTGCCTTACCTGTCCGTACAGATCACCTTGACCCACTGTTGCCGGGGCTCTGTGAAAATTTACACACATTACAAACAACATTATGAATGCTATTTGATAAAGTCATTTCAGTGATTTGACTGATTACAAAATGTGCAGGATCTCTCGCACTGCATTACAAACTCACATTTCAAAGTGTTGCTTTTAAAATGTCTGTCATAACAGAAACATATTGGTGATTGGTATCCTGTTTAATTGTCATTTAGTTACTTACAAACTACAAGTCCTTTTTCATTTGATGTTTCCATTGCTCTGTCTGTGCCTTCGATCTGGCCCTGTAACTTGTTCATTCATTGTGTTGTCTGTCCCTTCGGTATAACATGAAAGCATAGCAGTCCAATGATAGTGGCTGTAATGTGTTTATCCTGTTCTGTTTAGTTTTTTTTTCCTCTGGAGTTGAGGTCGTTCACAGTTCATCTGACCTGTGAAATCGATTACACAGGCTGTGAATCCAGGGGGATTTTTGTAAAAAGCTTTTTAGTGCGCGGCGAGCGAAAGCCCTGGTGTGAATCAATAGCCCCGGCACACGGTCCCACGGTCGCGTGGGAGAGGGAGCTGGGAGGAGGCCGGAGCAAGGAATGAGCGGGGAGCTCCGGAGTGCCAGCGCAGTTCTGAAACACCCTCCAATAGCTTTACAGACTCACCGTGCCCCGAGCACATTCACTCTGTTGCTCCATGCTAAACTTTACAGACTCACCATGCCCCGAGCACATTCACTCTGCTGCGCCATGCTAAACTTTACAGACTCACCATGCCCCGAGCACATTCACTCTGCTGCTCCATGCTAAACTTTACAGACTCACCGTGTCCTGAGCGCATTCACTCTGCTGCGCCATGCTAAACTTTACAGACTCACCGTGTCCTGAGCGCATTCACTCTGCTGCGCCATGCTAAACTTTACAAACTCACCGTGCCCCAAGCACGTTCACTCTGCTGCACCATGCTAAACTTTACAGACTCGAGTATTAATATCTTTATCTGTGTATACCTGTCTGTAGGATTATCTGTGAATGTATTTGTGTGCGTATATGGTGTGTGGGTTTATAAGCACGTCTGAACCCCCTTGTATCCATGCAAGTGTGTTTGAGTGTCTGTCGGTATCTGTAAGTATTAATATGTGTGTGGGTATGTGTGTGCGTTGGTGTGCACATGTATGTGTTTGTATCCTCCTGAGATATGAAAAAGGTCAAATAATAATAATAAAATAACAACAACCACAACAGTAATAATAATAAAAACACCCCCAGGGTCTGTGTGTGAGTGTGTGTGAGTGTGTGTGTGTGTGTGTGTGTGTGACGGGGCAGAAGGCTGTCATGCTTTATCAGCTGTGTGATGAATGAATGAGGAGCTCAGTGCTGTTGAATTCAGATGCAGGACCTGGGTAAGTAGAAATGACAGCCCTCGCCATGGCAACCTCCCTCCTCTTCCTCACATTCGATGCAGCTGTAGCACAGCCCTACCTCTCTCAACATGGTAACCAGGTAACCATGGCAGCTGGCTGTCACTTAACATGGATGACTCAAGTCATGCTTCTCCTATACCGTATTACCAGTGTTGGACAAGTTACTCAGAAAATGTAACCAGTTACTGACTACATTACAGGCTTATGCTGAGCGACGTATAACTCCAAGCACGATTACAAATTACATGATTACATATTACATGATCAAAAAAGTTCTTGTATAACATTCAATGAAATATATTAAATTGGACTTGAAAGTGAAAGTTCTCTTTAAAAGCTCCAGTTTTAGGAAAATAGATCAAACACATGCAAATACACACACACTCTCACACACACTCTCATACACATACTCGCACACACACACACACACTCTCATACACACACACATGCATACACACACACACACATACTCACACACTCTCATACACACACACACAGACCACAGGCACACACACTCTCACAAACATACACACACACACACTCTCAAACACACGCATTCACAAACTCACACAAAGACACAAGGCTGAGTGATGGATGCTTGGTTAATATAGTACCTCCTTCAGGTTTGATTTTTCATTTGTAGATGCTTTCTGAAAAGGTTCAGGTCCACAAGTGGATCCTTGTCAAGTCACTACAGGGTCCCCCTCCCCCCCCCTCCAAAAAAAAAAAGTGCTGATGTTTTAGTTTGGGGAGTTAACGGCCTGGCTGCTCAGCAGGTATTTCAGACCCTTCCTGACTCCGCCCCCCGAGGCTCAGAAAGAGGGCGGGGCTGCTCCCGCAGGGGCTGCGGCCTGTCACTCACATCAGATGGACGACGCCTCCACCAAAGTCCTTAAAGCACTCTCATGAGTCACAAAGAGCTGAGCGACGGCCCCAGGTCCCCCTCCCTGGACACATCACAACCAGCCGCCGGGCACTGGAGAAAGAAATAATGCTCTAGTGTCTTATTCTGTGAAAAATCTGACACTGGCAGGAGAGGATCTTAAGAAGTCAAATACCTTCACACATACCATGAATCCGAGGAGAACATTGTGCTCTGGAAAATAAGATGTAAGCGCACATTCCTTCAAATAAATAATGCAGGAACGGGAGGGGGGTGAAACGTGAGTCCGCACACTGCGAATATTGCCCTAAGAAAAGTTTATTTCTCCCTAGTACACCATCGGTGTTTGGACCTGCACTGGGTCTTAATCCAAGAACAATAACATGCTGCAACACAGGGGTTCAGAATGTTCCCACATCACAAGGTTTGTGCCATATAAATGTTTAATTATTAAAGCTGCAGTGATCACAGTACACCACAAAGGATTTTTCCACCAAGTAATATTTATTTTATAGTTACTTCTGTATGAATCGTGGTGATATATGTACAGTTCATTCCCACTGCAGTGGGAACATTAATCTCGTAATTTTAGATTGTACTTTCCCATGTATTTCACTTTGTACTTAAGATTTATACTGACATTGTCTGTGTCCCAGATTGCATACTAGTTAGTATGCATGTGGACAAGATGACCAAGGGAAGCACAGGGGAGGGACTCACAGCCAGAATTGGAGAAGCAGCATCCAGCAAAGGATTTATTTTCCCTTATAATTATTATAAAAGATTTTTTTTTGTTGCAAAAAATGTGCCCATATATAGTGTTCACCCCAAAACCAAAAATAATAATAGTTCAAAAAAAAAAATTAAAATCTCAAACAAAAGAAAACTAATGAGAAAACACACTGTTTACTGTAGGAAGAAAAACCATAGATGCAAAGAGAACACTTTTTAAAGTGGCAACAATTTTGCATGCTGTGTTCCAGCCAAGACCCTTTTGCCTTACCCTTTTCACGGAATGTTAAAAGTTGTAGATTTTGCCGGCTTTTAAGAATCCCGTGTATTATACCCTCCCGCAGATCATGGTCACTCGGTACACGGTACTCGTTGACAATGCATATTAAGTAAGGAAGTTAACGGTCACCTGATCAAGTGCATCCCTAACTCAAGTAAGCATTCAAGCAAGTACACCAAATTTTCTTTGAGCATTTGGGAGGATGAATAATAACGAAGTATGCATCTTAGCATACTATTCCTTCTCAGTGGTCATTGTGTTCTCAGAACTGACATCGAAGAAGAATTTAAAGTTCATCAATAAAACAATACCAACAACCAAAAAATATGTACTGAGCAACATTTTTTCTTGGCTAGTTAGCAGTCAGCTACGATTTCAGTCGCTGATACTAGTCTAACAACTACCAGATGGGTTTCTCGCGAAGCTCAGGAGAGATAGGACATGTTAGTGTAAGTATTTCTCAAATTAACGAATTTCAACTGCTCTGTGTACGAGCACACCAAATAGGACATACTAGTTAATGTACCTGGAAGTATGTACTGACAAGTTCAAAAGTATGCAAGCAGGCAAGTATGCTATTTGAGACATAGCCATTGTTTTTAATAATCGGTTTATGCTGTAAGTGCCATACTGATGTGTTTGCTGTTCAAACTATTTTATGGCTGTTATTTGTCTCTGGTGTGGTCAAAGACAAAATTTCCACCACAATAAAGTTGTATTATTCATATTTTATTATTATTGTTATTCCTCTCACACTTATGTCCTGATTTTGCTCAAAGAAATGAACATGAATTGGGAGTGGAGGTGACATAAGACCAGATACACTGATGCCTCCTCATAATCACAATCGCTCTATGAACAAGATAAGCTATGCCATAAACTACATCTGTAATGCATGCCAGAACAGCATGCAGAAAATCACTTACAGAGCAAATCAGGAAATGTATGGCCCAAATAATCATACTTTAACTGACATGCTGTTTTGTGTCTGAAATCACTCTTAAGCACTGTTTTCAAATGTTAGGGTGGTCCTTGTAAAGGGAATTTTTACTGTTCTAATATGGCGCACAACATGCCTGTTGAACCTGTTGATCGAGTGTCTCTTCTCCTGCCTGCGTTTTTTCAGCGCCTGACTGCCAAAAGGACGTCAGCCTCCTCTTGCTCCCGAGCTTCGCCGCGCGTCATGGTATTAGGATCTTCAGTGAAATTATGATGTGCAGTAACGCTCTCTGAGCCGTGTTAGCCAGTGGCGACACGGCAGCATACGACTGAAAGTGGTGCAAGCCGAGCGCGGTGTAAGTGCCGCCTGGAGGAGTCTGTTAAGCATGTTAATCAATGCGCGGTCCTAACCTGCAGCAGCTTTCCCCACGCAACGGCTTTCCTCTGCATGCTAAACGTTTCCTGTGACTGAAAAACAACATCCTTATGGCTCACCCCACCAGCCCCGCCATGACTTTATGTCACTGTCAGCAGTGCTCATTCAGGATATTACACCAGCAGTGCAGTCCTACCAAAACATTCTGCTGCTTTCCACACTGTCAACCACACACTCGTCCTCTGCACCTTGGCCATGCTTTGGATCTCTGGCAAGGCTTAAACTAAACTAAACTTAAACCATTCAATGGATTAAGTCATATATCTGCAAATCATCCTTCGGGGTTTCTGGGGTCTGTGGGCTGTCTTAAGCCCAGGATTTTCCCATGGGTGTCCCCCAAGGCTCTGCCCTGGTTCCCCTTCCCTTCTTTGTTAACAACCGTTTCAAGCTCTTGGTCCTGGCGAGTTATCCCACAGCTTCTGAAAAAATGGTGCACGGCTTTTCTGTCTTTCCCCCCATCTGACGGTCCGGTTTCACGTTTCATCTGTCTCAAGCTGGATGATGAACCAACGCGACTCAACCTGGCCGAGGCTGAGGTGTTCTGATCCCCAAAGTACTTCCAGCTCCAAGACCTTTCCCTCAGCCTGCAGCCATTCAAATTTCTCACACTCTTATAAGCCAAAGGGGAGCATCAGGTGACTTCCCTTCCCATGTTGTGGCAGTGGATCGGGTTTGCAGATTTTATCTAAATAACATCTAAAGAAACCACCCTTCCTCACCCTCTCACAGCTCCCGATTCAGGCCCGTTCACTGTATAGTGCTATCAAACCTTGCAGTCCAACCAGGTCTCTCCAATGTCTGCAGGATCAGGGCATTCAAGGTTTTAAAATCTGGTTTAATTGATGATTGTAGGAAAGTGAACGGTCATCATAATGTGGCCTATCGTCCACAGGTTCACTCACACCAAGCACTGTGTCAGTATTCCCTAAATCTCCCTGTGCTATCGCTATATCTCCCCCTTCATCCTACCAGCACCCTGTAGCTGCAGTTCCTGTCAATGAAGGGAGGGACACGTTCAGCAGAGCATATTTTAGGTGGATGTATATAAACTGAAGTACACAGCCTCACAGCTATTCGTCATTCTATAATTAAAATTACACATGCGTCTGCTTTTTAACAGGCAACATTTACTTGAAACGAAACTGAGAATGATATAAACATTTTTTTAAAAGACTTGGTGATGGAAATTTGACTTTGTCGGTATGATTACTATGCGGTGGGCGTGACGGCTCTATTTCGAATTTTAGAGAGCTTCCCGGTAGCATGGTCATCGTGTGTGTGACAATTTTGGGATGATTTCCTCACCGCCACACTACTTGACAGATTAATAATATATGTTATATACTGATTCCTTGCATATAATTGATTTATTTTATATGTAAATTCAGTTAAGGGTTATGAAAAATAATGACATACCGGTTGTCCAAATCTTTTCAAAATTTCCGAGGTGCGCACGCACCGTTCACCTGCGTGGAAAATTGATTATTTTTTCTCCGTTAAATACGAACACAGCGCTGCTCGCGCCCAGTTCCGGGGTGACCTTGAGCTGTCTGCCGTTGAGGTAAACGCAGTGGACAGCCCTGCGCAGGATGCCTGCTTCCAGCGGACTGGTGCTGATGGCCCGCCTCACCCCGGCACCTGGCCGGCCCCGGCTCTCTCCCCATCCGCCGCTTACGCGCGAGTTGCGGCTGTCGCGCCGCATTCTCATCAGACCGCCCGTTTGTCCTGAGATGTTCCTTGTCTGAAGGACTGCGTATTTCTACCAGTGCAAGAGACAGGACAGAGCTGAGAACAGGAACAGTGAGATAGATGCAAACGCCTAATGATGATAAAGAGCAAATCAGAAAGATGCATTTTTATCACTAAGTGAAGTGGACAGACAGTTTTCTGGCTACACATGGTTAGCGAGAAATGGAGTGTTTTACAAAAAATAAATAAATCATGTTTCTGACATTCAAACCCCTCTGGCACATACAGTACCCAGTTCAGGCTCTGCTGTTACAACAGTGTGTGCGTGCGTGTGTGTGCGTGCGTGCGTGCGTATACACTCTATTTACACTTTGCTTCATCCTTCATCCTCATAGCCTAATGCCCTGGGCATCCACCATAGCTGGCCTATATGAATGTAACTGAAAAAAATATATAAACATCAATTAAAGTATTGTGGTGTCAGCAGAATAAAGGTTGCTGCTTTTTTTAGTGCAGGGCACAAGGTTCGTGGATTGAGGGGCTGGAAGGAAAAGCCAGCATTAGATTAATGTTCTTTATGTGTTAGAGTTCAGATCTTAACTCATTTCTCTCTCCCATACAGTTTGTGCTGTTAAAACAGGGTGTCAGGTAGGGAATCGCTACTGAGGTTTTATGGAATTTATAGTTCTGTGTGTGCGTGCGTGCGTGGGTGTGTGTGTGCGTGCAGAATTGTTTGTGAGTCACTTTTAGGAAAACAGACAGTAGTCTGCTTTCTATCAATCATAATTCTATAAACCATATTTGGGACAAACTTCACTTCACTCTTGAAAAGATCACCTCTCTCTCAGTGGCACAGTCAAGGGTATATGGTCTTACTTATCCGGGGGTGCAGAGTTACAGTATGCCCACCTATTAGCCTTATTACCATTAATACATATGGGCTTTGGAGTTACAGTATGCCCACCTCCTCAGACAGTATTCTCACCTATTAGCCTTATTACCATTAATACATATGGGCTTTGGAGTTACAGTATGCCCACCTCCTCAGACAGTATACCCACCTATTAGCCTTATTACCATTAATACATATGGGCTTTGGAGTTACAGTATGCCCACCTCCTCAGACAGTATACCCACCTATTAGCCTTATTACCATTAATACATATGGGCTTTGGAGTTACAGTATGCCCACCTCCTCAGACAGTATACCCACCTATTAGCCTTATTACCATTAATACATATGGGCTTTGGAGTTACAGTATGCCCACCTATTAGCCTTATTACCATTAATACATTTGGGCTTTGGAGTTACAGTATGCCCACCTCCTCAGACAGTATTCTCACCTATTAGCCTTATTACTATTAATACTTATGGGCTTTGGAGTTACAGTATGCCCACCTCCTCAGACAGTATTCTCACCTATTAGCCTTATTACCATTAATACATATGGGCTTTGGAGTTACCGTATACCCACCTATTAGCCTTATTACCATTAATACATATGGGCTTTGGAGTTACAGTATGCCAACCTATTAGCCTTATTACCATTAATACATATGGGCTTTGGAGTTACAGTATGCCCACCTCCTCAGACAGTATACCCACCTATTAGCCTTATTACCATTAATACATATGGGCTTTGGAGTTACAGTATGCCCACCTATTAGCCTTATTACCATTAATACATATGGGCTTTGGAGTTACAGTATGCCCACCTCCTCAGACAGTATTCTCACCTATTAGCCTTATTACCATTAATACATATGGGCTTTGGAGTTACCGTATACCCACCTATTAGCCTTATTACCATTAATACATATGGGCTTTGGAGTTACAGTATGCCCACCTATTAGCCTTATTACCATTAATATATATGGGCTTTGGAGTTACAGTATGCCCACCTCCTCAGACAGTATACTCACCTATTAGCCTTATTACCATTAATACATATGGGCTTTGGAGTTACAGTATGCCCACCCTAGCTGAGAGGACATCACTGCTCAGATCCATGTGTTGATGTTTTTCTGGTTATTTCCACCTGTCAGGATACAGTATGGATTCAGGCACAGACAGGAGTAAAATAAACCAATGTTTATTTCAGCCAAATGTAAAGTCCAAAAAACGTGGTCAAGGCAAGCACAGGTCAAAACCTGGAAGTCACAAAAAACAGCACCAAAACACAATCCAAAAACACGGTAGGAAAAACAGGCAAAAATCGTAATCAGGCAGACACAGCAATCAGGTAGAAATCAGGATCCAAAATCAGTAAAACAGGTAAACAGGCAAAAGTCAGGGCAGGCAGGTCAGAACAGGAAAAAGGCTTGTAGCGTAACTGGAAACAAAGTAACAGAGACAAACTCGCAACGAACAAAGAAACACCAGGGATATAAATGCAACAGTTAACGAGGTGAAACATGGAACAGTTGAGCTGATGGGCCGGTGAAACAAAGACACCAAAAATGAATCAGTCAAGTGGTAACAAGGGGGCGGGACTGACATGAGGGAAGCAAAAAAGCACATGGCACAGAGACAGGGGAAAACAAGGAAACACAAAATGGAAACAAAAACTGAAATAGAACTACTTTTTACTGACACCACCATGCGGATGTGAGCCATGAGGCAGAGTGAAACGTTCTGCTCTCAGGGACAGGTTATGGGGCATGTTGGGTTTGCTTCCATCAGAGAGACCGCTCAAGGTCAGAGCCTCACACAGGCCGATTCCTCATCTGGGGTGCTGCACGGGTGAGAGGGTGAGGCACCAAATTTGTCTTAAACGTTTCTGATGCACACACACACACACACACACACACACACATACTAACTCACACACACACACACACACGTCTAATCTACGCATGTGCAGTTATACTTGATGCACAGACATCTGATCTACAAAGACAGAAACACCAACATCATCAACACACATACACACGCATGAAAGCACATGACACACACACACACGCACACACATGCACGCACATGGACACACACATCATCCACACAGCTCACATATGCAGTTATGCTTGATCTCCAAGCCACCTGAACTTCAAACACCTAATCCACACACACACACACACCCACACACACACACACACACACCTGATATACTAATCTGATTTACAAACAGACAGACACTTGGAACACACACACACACAAGCATGCACACCTGATGCACTAATCTGACCCACAAACACACAGACCCCCTGATAGACTTGAGCTCTCTGTTTTTCTGTGACTGCCCCGGTCGAATTTGTCCCAGCTGTTCAGATTCCTGACAAAAGACAAAAATCCACAGGTTCATTTTGTTATATTGTCTGGCAATGTGCCCCTGTTTTCTCATCTTGGCAACAGTTCCTCAGTTTCAATTATTTATTTCTTTTTTGAAAAATTTTCTTTGTTATTCATGAAATCTTCTTCTGAATAATGATACTGATAAAAACATTACTCCTCCCCAAAGATCCAGGCCTTGCAACTGCCAAGAAGATACTGGCTCCATAGTGGAGACCTCATCACAATTTATTCGTATTTCATCAAACTAACACCTTTATTAAACTCGTGGCCATGGGGTCATCTGTGGCAAGCGCAGTCCATGGAGCTGGACAGTGGTCACGAACAATAGATAATATAGATAATAGAATATTGGAAATATGAATTTTAAGCATCTCTGTTTGAATATTGCCCATGTCTTTGGCTGGTTAGAAGGAAGAGGATGGGGAAGGAGGACTGCCGCAGGGTTTGGGTGGTCCTCTGCAATTGGAAGTGGTCTAGTGGGTGAAGTGGGTCTGATGTAAGACTGTATAGTGCAGAATGTATAGCTGTGTGAGTGCAGCTCCCAGTAATGATGCCTGTCTTCACCTTCCCCACCCCCAAACCTCCCACTAAGAGTAACACATCATGGCCCTTTTGCTTTCTTCTCCAGAGCTTAATTTTCTCCTGCTTATATTGCGCTAATTAGAAAAGTGTAAGGTGTTGTTTGCTTTTCCATATTGAAGTTCTTTAAAAACATTTTAGCCCTTTTAGCTCTAATGGCTACAACAGCTGATGATGCTAAACCCTGACCCCCCCCTCCCCCATCCTCAGACACCCTGCACAGTTATTTTGTGCCTCTAACCAGTCCAAGGCCCCCCTGTCAAGACACACTGCAGACTCCTTGAGAAATATGTTAGTGACCTCCTTAAAGATAAACATGGGTAAAAATCTAACCACAGTGAAATACCCATTATCTACTGTATTGACTTTTTTTAATAGACCATTTGCTGAAAGCTTCCTTCTTTTGCTGAGGGCAGAGGCAGTGTGAGAAGTACGATCCACTCCATGAGGGTAACTATAGTAGTCACTCTCGCTGAGTCACGATGCACAGTTGCATCTGCTGATGGAGGTGCTCAGGCCTTCAGACATTTTCAGGTCATCTACAGTGACCCCGCTACCTACTTGTCCATGTACAGTAAGGTTGGCAACCATTTCATGTTTCAGAACAATTTCCTTTGCCGTGGATACTAAAACAGCACCAAATTAGTGTATATGTGGACTGAAAGGAAAAAAGCTCTTCCACTGCCCTCAAAAATATGTTTTTGCCTGAAATCATAAATTAGACATATGTGATTCTTAACTGCAAAATATTAAACAGCTCAGAGTTTCAGGGCTTTCTGAAATCATCCACCTGAGTATTTCAACAATGCAATCTGAAATATTAAATCAATTCTCCTGACCTGTTACTGAAATATTGTTTTTTTATATACAGATTATTCCAAAGACTCACTCACCAACCGTGTGTAGGGAGCTGTTAGTTATTATCTACCTCCCTTGAAAAAGAGTTTACATCAGCCTGCTTTTTTCCAATGAAGATAATTTGTAAGAAGGATTCAGATCTTGAGAAAAAAAATACAAATTCAGTTACAAAAGTATACAAAAACAGAAAACAGTTACAGGAGCATAAAATGCACAGATCAATAGTGCCACTAAACAAAACAAACAGAGGTATGTCTGTGTAAGACAGTCTCACGAAAGGAACAGTCCCTGTATCTTTGATGTTCTGCTCTTCAAAATGTTCAGACAAAGGGAATCAGTAATAAAAGGGGAAATATCTGGAGTTGAGAGGATAGTTTTTGTTCATTAGTTAATAAATTCTGCTTGGAGCCTCCTTTGGTTGTTTTTCTCAAGTCCAAACCAAACTCTCAGCCCAGATGGGGCGTATGAGTCTTTGTTAAGACAGTAGGCTGTTTGAATTTTTAATATTAAAACAAATATGT
This sequence comes from Albula glossodonta, assembly GCA_019788955.1. NCBI lineage: Eukaryota > Metazoa > Chordata > Actinopteri > Albuliformes > Albulidae > Albula > Albula glossodonta. The sequence goes on along the minus strand of JAFBMS010000046.1, from coordinate 1,136,117 downwards.
GCTTTCTTAATCTCTTTTCTCCTAATCCATTTTGAATTTACAATGGCATTTTATATTTGTGCTTTTATATATTTTTTTTTGTATCTTTTGTTATATTGAGCATGCTCTATTGCTTTTGACTAATTAAGTCCATTTGTAAAGTATTGATAACAGTTAAAATTAAGCTTGCTATGTAATTGGTTGACATTTCCAGCAATAATTGGAAACACCTTCGATTGAGGATATTGACATGGTACGTACATACGTGTGACTTGGAGGGTTATCAGCAGACCCCAACAAAGCATGCTGCCAATATCGGTTGTTTAATAAGTTGTTTGCATTGATCCCAGCACAGGCTGAACACTCTTGTAGAGTTTGTGGCAGGAATGGAGACAGTACATTTTGGCATTTCCAAATCAAGTTCAGATTTGAGTGAGGACCTACTGGCAGAATCATAAATGGCAGGGATGTTGTAAAGGGGGCTTTGGTAAAGTAAGAAAATTACCCATGGGTGTTATGGGTAGTGAATGGGGGTGTTAGGCTTTGATAGGTCCAGGCGCACTGATTCTTTGGCGGTTACCTTTGTGTTGTGGGCGCACTGATTCTTTGGCGGTTACCTTCGTGTTGTGGGCGCACTGATTCTTTGGCGGTTACCTTCGTGTTGTGGGCGCACTGATTCTTTGGCGGTTACCTTCGTGTTGTGGGCGCACTGATTCTTTGGCGGTTACCTTCGTGTTGTGGGCGCACTGATTCTTTGGCGATTACCTTCGTGTTGTGGGCGCACTGATTCTTTGGCGGTTACCTTCGTGTTGTGGGCGCACTGACTCTTTGGCGGTTACCTTCGTGTTGTGGGCGCACTGATTCTTTGGCGGTTACCTTCGTGTTGTGGGCGCACTGATTCTTTGGCGGTTACCTTCGTGTTGTGGGCGCACTGATTCTTTGGCGGTTACCTTCGTGTTGTGGGCGCACTGATTCTTTGGCGGTTACCTTCGTGTTGTGGGCGCACTGATTCTTTGGCGGTTACCTTCGTGTTGTGGGCGCACTGATTCTTTGGCGGTTACCTTCGTGTTGTGGGCGCACTGATTCTTTGGCGGTTACCTTCGTGTTGTGGGCGCACTGATTCTTTGGCGGTTACCTTTGTGTTGTGGGCGCACTGATTCTTTGGCGGTTACCTTCGTGTTGTTGGCGCATTGATTCTTTGGCGGTTACCTTTGTGTTGTGGGCGCACTGTTATCACATAATCAGTTGTATTTTCATTGGACAGCCATTTGAGTGAGGACCTACTGGCAGAATCATAAATGGCAGGGATGTTGTAAAGGGGGCTTTGGTAAAGTAAGAAAATTACCCATGGGTGTTATGGGTAGTGAATGGGGGTGTTAGGCTTTGATAGGTCCAGGCGCACTGATTCTTTGGCGGTTACCTTTGTGTTGTGGGCGCACTGATTCTTTGGCGGTTACCTTCGTGTTGTGGGCGCACTGATTCTTTGGCGGTTACCTTCGTGTTGTGGGCGCACTGATTCTTTGGCGGTTACCTTCGTGTTGTGGGCGCACTGATTCTTTGGCGGTTACCTTCGTGTTGTGGGCGCATTGATTCTTTGGCGGTTACCTTTGTGTTGTGGGCGCACTGTTATCACATAATCAGTTGTATTTTCATTGGACAGCCATAGTCCCCAATCTTGAAAGTAATCAGAATTGACGATTGGGTAGAATGAACTTTCAGACAACGATGAATGCGTTTGGAAGGAGTTAATTGTGATGTGGAAAGTTATATAACAGTACAGACATTTGATCATGAGCTTGGAGTCCAAGCAGGGCAGCATCACACCTCACTATTTGGGTGAGATGAACCCCCACAAGACCACCAGAAGAGAAGTAGAAATACAGGAGAAAGGAAAGTAGATATGAAGGCGGAGATGGGGAGGGATGCTGGAAGCAGTGAGCATGATGGGAGAGAAGGTCTGTGGGGATTCAATACCTGTGTAGAAAACCGGATTGGACAGATAGAGATATTTGAGTGAGGGGTTGTCTGAAAATACTTCACCTGAACGTTTGTTTTAACAGACTCCAGGAGTTGGCCAAGGTACAAGAGCCATGGGCTGAACATAGAAACCAAGAAAACAGATGCTTAGCCCTGCAGTTTATACAGCCTGCAAGCTCTGGTTCTGCAAAGAGCATCCAACGCTGTGACCTGGAGGGTTATCTGCAAACCCCAGAAAAGCATGCTGCTAATATAAGTTGTTAGCATCAATCGCCACAGGCTGAACACTCCTGGAGAGTTTGTGGCAGGAATGGAAAACCAGCTCAGGTTTTTACTGTTGTCATATTTTGGTTAGTTTCAAAAAACAAACCACTTAAAATCCAAATAACTTTTTTCTCCATTGTCACAAGACTTCTTGTGTGTAGGCAGTCACATAAAAACACATCAGACGCAGGGCACATATAGAGATATATTTAGACGTACAGTTTTCCAGAACCAGCAATACGCAGAGACATATGCCAAGGGAAATGTGCACTGGCCTCTTTCTGATTCTGCTTGACTAATGAAACATATCCCACAATCCTCAGCTGTTTGACAGGTTCACACCTAAGGGCTGTATACATAGTGTACGCTTACAGGTGTGTGAACAATCTGTGCTCTAGCACAAAGAAAATAGACATATATTTTCCCTGGATTCTTATAGATATCGTTCATCATAATTTCCTTTGTCTAAATGTCTCCATGACTCAAAATAGCACAGAAAATTTCAGTAGCTGGTCTTGAAGCATGCTGAAAATGTATCCACTCCATTCTAAAAACACTCCAAGTATGAAATTAATGGGAGAGCATGCACTCTCTGGATATCTCTGAAAATGATTCAAATTTCATTTCATCCCTGTGTATGTTCACCTGGTGGAAATTCCTTGGAATGCAAAATGAAATCCTGAGTTCAGTGTATCCACACCATAAATATATATTTCCATTCATCTGCTAATGCTGACTGGGTTACGTGTGTGTGCCTGTGTCTGTAATGGCTCCTAGCTTCGCACGTATTTCCTGAAGGAAAAGTGAAGTTATTGGAATCAGAATTGAATTGACTTGAATAAATACATATACTGTATGCCCTCTTACAGGCACTCAGATACATCCACTTAATCAATGCACATGAACACCCAGACACACATACACATATATATTAGACACGCATGTACATACATTCATATATACATACATACACACATACATCCACATGGATACGTTTGTAAGTAGAAGACATGTTGATTTAAAACATTGTATAATTAATGTCGACATGTGCACACACACACGCTCACACACTCACATGCATACATGTTTGTGTGTTTGTGTGTGTGTGTATGTGTGTGTGTGTGTGTGTGTTCAACATCACCTCCTCCTTAGCTGCTCCCATCCATCACTGGACATGTTTCTCATGCATGGAACATGAGGAGAGAGACAGGTGTAAGAACAGAGAGGTACAGCAGAGCCCGGTCCTCTTAATCCTACTCCTGATCCGGATCAATAACAGGCCGGCCATCGCGGATCTCCACACATGAAGGTCTGAAGACAGACACCACCCCCCACCCCTCCCCCCACCCCCTGGACTGGCATCTGATAGCCATTCCACATGAAACACAGCAACACCTCCATTAGGAATCTTAAACTGTTAGCTATCATATTTTGTTGTGTGTGTGTGTGTGTGTGTGTGTGTGTGCATGCGTGCGTGTGTGTTTTATTTGTAAGTCCATATTGTTTTGTTTTATTTATCCCTCACTTAAACAGGTTAGGTCAACTGAAAAAAAGTTGTTAGCGGAATCAGATCTGGATGCACAGCAATGAAATGGCAAAAGTAAATGATAACTGAATGGGAGTAAAATGTTTAGGTGGGGGGCAGAAAAGCAGATAGCACAAAAGAGCTGGGGAGGGGGAGGATGGAATTACAAACAAAAACCGAAAGGAAAACATTTTGGACAGAGAGTAGCATTTGTGCAGCAACGGTGACATGCATGCTGAGGAGTGATGTCATATATGTGCATTAGTATACTTTGGGTGTCACCCTGGTCGCCAGTCCACACTTACACGCACTCATACCCACGGACAATTTGACAAATCCAGTGTGCCTAGCCCGGGTGTCTTTGGGCCATGTGAGGAAGCCCCAGAACCTGGAGAAAACCCATGCTAACTGGGCGAGCATGCATTCTGCACAAAGAAATGGCCGGGCCAAGAACAGAACTGAACATCGGATCCTTCCTGCCTCAACTTTAATCTAATAAATTTTAATCTAGTACATGCAGGACACATAAACACAAAGTTATGCGCTGCATAACATCTGTTCAGACAACAAACGACCATGTATACAACAATGAATACATCCGTGGTCCCATAAGGTTATAATAGACTTCCAAAATCCCAATCAGAGAATGGGACGCAGCGGGCGTAACCTGACATAGCGAACGCAACAGCTTCCCACACACAACATGTGTATCTTGGTTATTTAGTCAATACAGGTACACTACAGTATCCAATATAGCTTTGCCAAGTATATGCAATAATATGGTGTTCGCATGTCCACATGTCCTATTTCACAGACATTTTGTGGACGTTAAGTGACACATACCCGTATATTAATGTTTAAGTTCTCCGTTGTTGTGGTGTGCCCTGGAGCCACAGTGAGGGTTGAGAAACCAGCGATGGGCTGGATGAGAAGGGGGAGGGTGCCATAACACTGAGATCCTCTTATCTAGTGTGACTTACACAGCTAACGTTTCACTCACAATTCATTCAGTCAGAGCGATGCTGGCACTGTGTATATGGCAATAATAAGGTTAAGTATCTACAATACTGGAATCCATCCCAGGGAATCCAATCTGCAAACTGTCATGGAAATACAAATGAAAGTTCTCCACAACCATGATAAAGCTGTTTTTTTTTTCATACGGTAGAGGAAATTAATTCAACATGAACAATGAAACCAGTTTTCAAAATTGTGAAGCCCAGAATACAAACTCAAAACAAATTGAAATTCTGGATGTCAGCACTCATTCAAAATTATAAGCTCTTCAACCCCCCATTCAATTTCCCAAGTACAATTATGACTCTTTGGGACATATTTCAAATGCGTACATGTATTGTTGCTGAATTCTTTCTCCTGGTTTCAATATCCAACAATAGCCAGTCACCATTTAAAACTGAATTTAATTGGGAGAATAGACATTTGATCAAAAAAAGCATTCCCAGAATGTTAGATGATCACTGCAAAAATTACATCTTAATGGTTTCTATAAATTTAAATTCACATGATGACTCTTGTTTTTGTGGTTTAAAGATTAATATTCCTACTTGAGATTTTACCATGACAATGGCTTTTTTCCTTCATTCAATACTATATTGTGTTTTAAAATCATCAAGTAGAAACTGACAATTTAGTTAAATGTAAGCCATTTTTCTATCTTTTATACTGATGGTCCTGCCGGCATGGTGCAGACAGGAGAACTTCCAGACCTTGATCGTGAAAATGCCTGATCACAATCCCAACCCTAATTTTGATTTCAGTAGAATTAATTTTTAGACTACATTGAATGTATTTAGAAGGAGTTTATTGTGGTGTGGCAAGTTGTATAACAGTACAGACATTTGATCTTGGGCTTGGTGTCCAAGGGGGCAGCGTCATACCTCACAATTTTGGTTTGTTGAGGTGAACCCCCCACAATACCACAAGAAGAGAAAGAGAAATACAGAAGAAAGGGAGTAGACATGAAGGTGGAGATGGGGAGGGGTGCGGAAGCAGTGTGCGTGATGGGGGATAAGCTACATGGCAATTTAATCTTTGCATAGGAAACCGGATTGGACGGATAGAGGTATTTGAGTGAGGGGTTTTCTAAAAATACTTCGCCCAAACTTTCATTTTAACAAACTTTCATTTCAGTCAAGACTGTGGAGGTGGTGACGTCATACTTTTGATAGTGAACTGAAAAGCACTGATGACACACACACACACACACACGCATGCACAAACACACACTATTTGTTTCCTCTCCACATCAGACTCTTGTAATCCATGTGCCATAAACGAATGACCACTTTATTGCATTTCAGTATGAACTGTTTTAACACACAATACTTCATTTTTATTTAATGATATTATACAAACACCTGAGAGTTGTCCTTTGGACTGGATCGATCCTGAACATGGTCATAACTCCTAAGACCCAGGCCCAGAGGATACACTCCATATGCTTGCGTATCTCCATGACCGCACCGCTTATGTTTTCACCCTTGCCTCCTTTTTACAGTCTACCAGTGTAGGGGCTCTCTGCTAAGGGAAGATGAGGCGGTTGGCAAATGTAGAGGAGAGGAAAAGCCAGGGCACGGATAAAAAGAAGCATGTGTGTAACAGTTTTTTAATGGTGCACGTGCACGCAGCTATTGGAGCGTCAATGCACCATTTCAGCCTATAATGAGCTGAAGACGTAGCCGTGCACGGACTAATCAGAGCATTTTCCCACCTTACCTATAATAAAACAGTCGCCTCAACTGTCCTTGGGTGCATTCAGGATGTGAAAGTAGCAAACAGTTCCATAATGAGGAACGGGTGCTGTGTTGAACATTTAGGGGTGGAACACTGCAGTCGTGGAGGCTGATTTTGTCGGCAGTTTTTGATGTGAGACCCTGCCTTGACTCACTGCACTGTGTTATTCCAACCAGCGACCTAGCAGAGAGATCTCTCCAAAGACAAGGTAACTTTCAGAAGAGACACATACCAGAATCCAGTTATTTAAGAGTGTCTTGGATAGGTTCAATTATGTTCATAGCTGATTGGCTACTTACTATTTAGCTATTCAGAATGAAAATTATTTAGCTTAACATATGACATGCTCTCTAATTTTCAGTCATATGCTTTCCCAAGTACTTTTCTTGCTAACATTATACAAAAATGGTTATGGAAAAAACAAGCCGTGACTATTTATTTTCCTATGATGGATTTAAAAGAAATGTATTTACTGCAATTGCATCTATGTGTGGATCCCTCCACAACAAATTCAGTTAATCTGCTTAAATAATATTCTTTAACATATTCATATAGTGTCTGCTATGCAGACCTATTTTTATTTAATGTAAGTCACTTTAAATTAAATGCGTTCACGAATTCAATTGCAATTTATTGTATTCTATTCTTTTCTATATGAGTAAAATATCAACGTAATTAGGTCACCATGAGTGAAAAAGAGCCAGATTGCTCCCCAGCTCTTCTACACTCTGAGAACCCAGAATGGAAAATGAATGCGCTGTGACGAGAAAGCAGAATGCAAGCTTACACACTTAGAGAAAACCAATCAACATATTCTATGGGTGCAAAAGGGTTTCCTTGAGTCTCACTGAGAGTGTCATTCACTCACGGACACAAATAACATGTGCACGCTTCAAGTGCTCGACGCCTAAGTGACCGAGCCTTGATTCTATGTTGTTGTCGTGCTGGAGCTACGTCTCCCTGGCAGACTGAGTGGCGAGCTCCAAGCCCAGCATCAATACCATTGACAGCAGCATGATGTTGTCGACATCCTGCTAAAAAGAAATGGGTAAATGGATGGGACAAATTGCTTTTCTGAACTTTGACCCTCACGGAAAATTCCAAAGGAAGGACCGAGATCCCGAGTCTGACTGAGACTGTGTTTCTTGTATGGACATAGGAAACATATTATTATTATTTTTATTATTATTATTATGTTGAAAGAACTCGCAGAAGGCTTCGCTGTCAACCTGAATAGCCATTGAAGGGAACCTAAATAGCCCCCATTACCAAACGGTGCGGCAGCGAGAGATTTGATCGGCTCATGAGCTGAAGACCCAGGCTATTGCCCAAGGTACGCAGTCACTCTTTGTATTCACCTTGATGGGAAGGAGAGTTCACGTCTCTGTATGAAGCTCAGATGGCCTCCTGACCCCAGAGAGGTCTGCTGAAAATTCAGAAAAATTCCGCAGGAACAGCTATATCTCTCTTCCATACAGCTAAATCAGTCATTGTAAACACAGGAAAGTGCAATGTTTTACTCTAACGTGGATGCACATCTGTAAACTGTAAACAATATATCTCCTTGAGCCTATAAACACACCGCCTACCTTCTTCAATTAGATTCATGTAACGTGCGTGGCAGCCATTTTGCTGAGAACTCAGGTTTTGTCTTGACCCTTGTTTTTTGACAAAAAAGAAATCTTTATGAAAGATCTTAAACCAAGTGAAAGCTTCTGGATGCATTGATCTCAGGTAAGTTGCTGCTCGGCTGGCAGTCGATCAACCAAATAATGAGGAATCTGTAATCAATAGGGAGGGTTTGCTGCCTATGACAAGCTGTCAAATACCAAAGTCAAAACTACAGATTTTAGCCAGAAAGAATGAGTTGGCATACTTTATGATTTAAGACAAGCAAATACATTTATATTTCATTAAACTTTGGTTATGGAGTTCTGTGGGACAACAGGCACACAAATAAAGCTTGGGTCCCCAAAATAATTATATTGGTGCAAAGCCAGCTAAAGATATCCGAATGAATGAATGAGTTATTGAAGCTTCATTCAAAGAGCGGGGAAACCCAAACAGTATTCATCATGACTGAGGGAGCTATGACATTATTCTTTAATAATTCTCTCAGCTGCAGTATTTTGGGAAATATGTTGTATTTCAGAATTCACTATTAGAATTACAATTCTCCTTTATTTGAAGTGAAATTGTTTTGGGTTTTTTTGGGATATTTACAATCATAATACAATAATTGTTCTTTATTTTACAAGAGGGAATAGATCACAGGGGGTCCTCGACTTATGAACGAGTTCCGTTCCTATGACGTGTTGTTAGCCGACTTTCAACGTAAGTCGGAATTTATACCTAAATTATACCTAAATTAACACCTAAAGTCACTCACACTGTACACGCAACACATGAAGGACATATAAAATGCAGTAATTAAATGAAACAGTAATAAAAAAAGAAAGAACAATTCCTTACCTTTATTTCTGTGGTTGTATTTACGAACCAAACCGCTTAGGTCAAAACTAGGTTTTTTTAAGGAATTTATGGGAGTGCGTCGTAACCACGAAACGACGTAACTCGAGACCGTCGTAACCCGAGGACCTCCTGTACTCTGTATCTGTCCTGATGATGTCATAGGGAGATTCCGAATACTGGCTGGATTGTCGAATATGATTAAGAACTTATGTCTCCAAGATCAAAGTGTTCCTGATTTCCTGTATAACCTTGTAAAATATTAATAGGCATAAAGGGACCAGGGTCAAAGACCAAAATCGGCAAGCTGCCTCTGCTTACTAAGGATCCTTAGCTAGCAAAGGTAGCTGAGCTGATACTTTCTATAATCAACTTCTGCATCATTTCTGCTGAATCTCTATGGCTAGTAGCAATATAGAAAATATGTGGCAATAATGTGCAATCCAAGCATGGAGAATGCTCATTGATTTATTTCATAATGCATCTTCATAATGTAAGCTACTTTTCAAGTATCCCAAGAAAATATTTACCAAATTTGTAAACTGTAGGATCCTCATTACCAGACGTTTTCAAGGGTTCTGCTCATAGACAGATCACGGTCTGTTTATTTTTCTGAGCACGCAGAAGCCCTTTTAAGTTTTTACTGTCCTGCAGCTCGCACATTCATGATAATTTTTATTGGATTTAACACAAATGGTCTGTAACATTACTAATTTCCTCAAGTCTCCACATGGCTCCTAAAGCTACAGGCAGTAGAACTAGTAGGCCCTAATGAAAATATGTGTGACCAGATCATCGGGAAAGTACACGTATAATGAATGCACTGACTCAGTTTCTCCACCACCTAGAGCGATGACATTCCTCAAACGAAGTCTGTCACCATCAGCGCAGCTGAAGCGACTCAGTTCCCTCAAGGGGGTGTCTTTGATTTGACTCTTTCAGTCATTTGGCTGAAAATAGTTACTTAACATGGCACCATGTGCACAGCAGTTCTGTTGTGAAAAACAGATTTGTCATCGTTATTTAAGATGGAAGTATGTCAGATTAGCCCGCCTCACAAAGAGGCGCAGCCGTGCCAACACTACAGCCTCTCTGCTTAACACCAACACCACACCTTCTCTCTGCTTAACACCACGCCTCCTCTCTGCTTAACACCAACACCACACCTCCTCTTTGCCTTACACCAACACCACACCTCCTGTCTGCCTTACACCAACACCACGCCTCCTCTCTGCCTAACACCAACACCACACCTCCTCTCTGCCTAACACCAACACCACACCTCCTCTTTGCCTTACACCAACACCACACCTCCTCTCTGCCTTACACCAACACCACACCTCCTCTCTGCCTTACACCAACACCACACCTCCTCTCTGCCTTATACCAACACCACGCCTGCTCTCTGCCAAACACCAACACCACACCTCCTCTTTGCCTTACACCAACACGACACCTCCTCTCTGCCTTACACCAACACCACACCTCCTCTCTGCCAAACACCAACACCACACCTCCTCTCTGCCTAACACCAACACCACGCCTCCTCTCTGCTTAACACCAACACCACGCCTCCTCTCTGCTTAACACAAACACCACACCTCCTCTCTGCTTAACACCAACACCATGCCTCCTCTCTGCTTAACACCAACACCACACCTCCTCTCTGCCTTACACCAACACCACACCTCCTCTCTGCCTTACACCAACACCACGCCTCCTCTCTGCCTTACACCAACACCACGCCTGCTCTCTGCCTTACACCAACACAATACCTCCTCTCTGCCTTATACCAACACCACACCTCCTCTCTGCCAAACACCAACACCACGCCTCCTCTCTTCTTAACACCAACACCACGCCTCCTTTCAAGGGGGTGTCTTTGATTTGACTCTGACCCAGTCTCATTTGGCTTAAAAAAGTGTATCTGTATGTGTGTGTGTAAAATGTGTGTGTGTGTGTGTGTGTGTGTGCATGTGTTTGAATGCATGTAAGTGTGTATGTGTGTGTGTGTGTATGTGAGAGAGAGAGAGAGAGCTCATAGGCGCAAAGCAGTGTGTGTAAACGTATAGTATATATGGCACTCACACTTGGGTGCAGTCCTGCAGAAGGGTTCCCTGCTGTTTGGATGTGTTCTTTAATCCAGTAAATTTCAATTTAACTTGAAGACTCCCAAGGGCATGGCTGGTCTCTGCTGTCTTCTTTTGTGTTGGGTTATCTTCAGATACAGAGTACTGACATAATTACTGGAGGGTGGCAGTTGGTGGAATGTGCACACACACACGCTCACTTATACACATGCAAACAAAAGCATGCACGCACACACACTCACTTATACACATGCAAACACAAGCACACACACACACTTATACACATGCAAACACAAGCACACACACACACTCTTATACACATGCAAGCACACACATGCACACAAACACACACACACACCCATACACAAGCAGGCACACACACATGCACGCATACACACAGGTCATAGCAGTTGCCCTATTTGGACTACGATTTAAAAAAATACCATCACTGACTGTCATTACATCAAAATCTGTAAAACATGGTGTGTACTGAGAACACATGCAGTCAGGCAGACAAATAGCTGAACTCACTGAGAGTGAGTCTGTGCAACAATGTTGATCCATCCGACTGCTAAGAGAAGCACAAATTCACTTGACATGCAGAGAGCAGTAAGTAACAGTCAGATCTCAGGGTCCTCCTCTATCCAGATTGGAAATGACATGCTTACACAGTCACCATGTTCCCTAAATTTCAGTTTATAGCTCATGAAGTAACAGAAACTGAATTCTACTTAAATAGACTGAACAAAGTCTCCACCTACTATCTATTCAATTAGCAAATACGGTTTCACAGGGGAATTGTTTTGTGCATGATTAATTACAACTTTCAGGTTCTGCCAAAAATAATTTAAATGTATTCATGGGGTATTCTGTAACTTTATTTGTGTCAGCAATCCCTTAAAGATGTGCATGACCTAGCAGTAAATATTTATTGAAATGGATTTCTCCTGTGGTCTGGGTCCTCAGAGGAGCTTGCGTGTTTTGTTAGATCGGTGCACTTCTTTGTACCTTGACGTGCCCGTTGAAGATCGCGTACCGTTGATTTTCTGGCTGTCACTGTCCGAAAAGCTGGGGCCTTTTTAAACGCTATGTTTCACAGGAGGTAGACTGCTAAGCGAAGAGTTAAAAGCCTGTTTAATGCAACAAGCTTTCACCATATTACAATTCGAGCAAGGGCTGGGATACCCGTACTTACAACAGAATTAAAGCTTTACGGTTTTTCACAAATACTGGGTTAATTACATGATTGCTGCACTTGAAATATTACGTTGGTGAAAATAAAACTGCATTTATAAAATTGCATTAACTGCGAGCCAAACTTAAGGAGAAAATAATTTTTAAGAGTCTGGGCTCTGTTCTAGTCCAGTAACATTGCAAATGAACACCAGGTCTGAGGTCTTTGGAATTTCACAAGACCAAAAAACTTACACTCAATTCCATATTGCAAAAAAGAAAAAAACAGGAATACATTTTTAAAGTTTGAAAAAACACAAGAAGCAGATTCTCAGACACAACCCAGCATGGGTGCTGTAAAGGGGGAAAGCCCTGAGTGGTTCAGGGGGCCCCAGAGCTGGAGAGGGGCCCCAAAAACCAATGTGATCAATGAGGGGCCCGATGTCATGTCTTCTGGGTCAGTCAATATTCAGGGGATTCAGTGCTGTGAGCAGCCAATGCTGAAAGAGCTATGGTCTTCATTTGTCTATTTGTATACATCTTTAGCAATGCAAGTATGCACCGCATAATGTCTGCTCGGACAACGTCCAACCGCATATATGTCTGTGGTTCCATAAGGTTATAACAGAGTTCAGACATCCTGGTCTCAGAATGGGACGTAATGGACGTAGCCTATTTAACCCATATATTACCTTGCCAGGTACATTACCAGAGATACAGTACTGCATGTGCACAGTATCTTGGCTGTTTAGTCAATACAGGTACACTACAATATCCATTATAGCTTTGATAATATGGTGTTCGCACAACGTCCAAATCACATAACGTCCTATTTCACAGAACGTATTGTGGACGTTACGCAACGCATACCTGTACTTTGATTGGCTGACATTTTTGAGGGTGTGGTTTAGGAGTTCCTTGTCTCCCCAAGGACAAGTGGCAACTTTAATTGCAAAATCTTTACTGCAGTTTTTCTTCAAATATTTGACAATGTCCTTCTATGGATTAAAGCAGAAGGTTACATCTGAAGGAGAGCAGATTAATTTATCTTCCAGTATGCATTAGTGAGCCATCAATGACCCTACCAGTCCAAACGAAATTGATCCAAGCAAACAATTTAAAACAGAAGAAAAAAAATCAACAGAGCACAGATCTTGGCATATTAATAACCACTGATATCAGACATGTCATCTGTCCAGCTGGGTTAGTCAATAAATCAATCCACACCATGCTACGGAGCGGATCGCACCTCTCCTATTGGCTGCCACAACGTTTGGAGAGGTGGGGTTTGAGCTCGACTTAGGGTATTAAATCATACTTTTAACACACACACACACACACACACGGATGCTGTAAAGAGGTGAAAGCCCTAAACGATTTAGGGGGCCCAAGGCTAAAAGGAGACTCCAAAAAAGTTAATTAAGGTTGTCAATATGCTTGTGGGGGGGGGGGGGGGGGGGGGGGCGGGGGGGGCGGGGGGGATCCCTGAAAATATATGTGCAACAGTCGCACACCTGTCATATCTTTGGGTTTCAGTGTTTGTGTGCATTAACGAAATACTGCTGTACTTTCTTATCAGCATTTTGACAGCGATGAGATTTTCAAAGGATCCAGTATGGAAGTGCAGTCATGCACGAGGTGAATTCACCAGTCAGAGCCTTCATTTACTACTGTATGTTATATCAATGTTATAATGCTGTGTAGCGATGGACCCAAAGCCCTGCCTCTTCCCCAGTGTTTTAATCTGAAAATGTGCAATAAGCCATGATAAATTGATTGTTTTTGAGCCAATAACATTTTTTTGGTGCTATTTAGACCATTTTTCCTTAGAGTGCACATACAGTAAATTCCCATTCATAATCACAATAGAGTTCCCACACACAAGCTTATGCAGAATGCTTCTCAGGTTGCCATTACAGTGAGCTAAGCAGTGTACCCTTTCAATTTTTCCGGTTTTTTTTCCCCAACTACAGTAGCATCTCATTTCTACATATAGAACCGCATGTGGAGCAATGACATATGGTGCTGATTAACTTTATCAAATATTAATCAAGTAGATCAAACATATGTAAGCGCACACCGTTAGTTCATCGCAGATAAACCACCCCTGTTTACACGCTGCTTGGCCTGGGCATAGGACCTGTGGCAACGGTGTAAATAATTGGCAAAATTCACACGAGTCAGTACCAGCTGTTGCGCATTTTAGCTGTATGGACCATGTCAATGTTCGCCATTTGATTTTGAAAAATATTTATATGAACTCATGATGGAGTCTATTTTCTATTTAAAGCCATCTCAGAGCTTTAATATTTTGGGGTTTAATCTTTCATCCTGTAGTTTCAGTTGAGATGAAAACTATCATGTCCGAAACTTCTAGCCAGATGGAAAACCCCAGCATGTAAAGTAGAATATTGTGGCGCTGGAATATCCGATTCAGTGTCGTGAAGAGTGGAAACCAGGAGTCAAACTTTTCTGTTAACATGCTTATTTTGTGAGATTTTTTTCTTCGTTATCATGAAAATGGAGGCAACAGTTACTATGAATGCAGCAGGATCATCCGTTATTCACAGGCGCAACTTCACATTTTATAGGAACGAGGGTATATTTAGTTTAAAATAGGAATGTAACGCATGTTAAAGATGATAGATATGCGTGCATCTTCTGCCCTAGGTTACACATTGAACACGATTAAGCGCACATGGCAGCTGGCAGTGGGGTCAAAGCTGAATGGTTGCAGCCGTTTGCATAACAGCATGTAATAGTATAGTTATGTGTCCATGATGTGCCCCGAGCTGGCTGCAGTTATTTTGAGTGGGTAAAAAATACAACAATGTTTTCCTCGCTGGAATTTATTTGCACAGTGGAAATAAACATCAACAAAGCATATGACAATAAAAACAATTTCTTCTTCTTCTTCTTCTTATTATTATTATTATTTTTACTAGCAGTAGTACTAGTAGTACAGAAATAATCATGATCATAATCATAATAGCCGTGGTTGGCATGGAATGAATAAACTTGACGTGGTTGCTCTCTTTTACTCCTCTTGACCTGCGTTCCATTTGCAGACCCTTCATTTTCCCCAATGAAGTTGTTCTCTGGGATTTCCGCCCGAAGACGTCAGCCGAGGTGCGAGGTGATATAAACCGAGACGGTGAACGGGGCCGATTGCGAGGATGTGGACCGCCACACGGTGGAGCACAGTCAAACGATTTCACTCCTCGAACTGAGAAACCCACCTGATATCTTCAGGCCAGTAGGGTAAACTTTATCTCGAGTTCTGCGGTTGATGAACTGAGAAACCTAACCACCAACTAATTTGCCGTGATTGCTGCCTCTCTGTCCCCCTCTGCGCCTCTCTTATGATTTTTAAAAGTGACATGTTTATTAATGCTAAAGAGCTCGATGGAACCCAGGGGCATCTCAAAAAAACACAGCAAAGTGGCGAATATTGCATCTCTCGAACATCATGAACATATGAACTCCAGCTCAGCAAAAGCTGCGATTTTTTTCAGCGCCAAAAACGGACTACAATGATTGTGTCCAACGTGAGCATCGGCTGCGGGCGGGCCAACAGCGCGTGGTGCACCGGCGGCAGCGCCGGCCATTTGGAAGAGACAACTTCAGACAGGACACTGACCCCGACCGGACATCTGGTCGTCGCAGTGTGCCTGGGCTTCATTGGCACTTTTGGTTTTTTCAACAACCTGCTCGTCCTGGTCCTCTTCTGTCGCTACAAGATGCTGCGCTCCCCTATTAACTACCTGCTCGTCAGCATTTCACTGAGTGATCTCCTCGTGTGTGTGGTGGGAACTCCGTTCAGCTTCGCAGCCAGCACTCAGGGACGATGGCTCATCGGACCGGCAGGATGTGTGTGGTATGGCTTTGCCAATGCGTGTTTAGGTGAGTGTATATGTGTGTCAAGCATACCACCGTGTTGTGTCTTGATCATCTTAAAACGTGACTGTCAATGAACTCGTAGCTTTGCATGAGTGGAAAAAATGTGTACGAGGTACTCTTCTCACTGTCTCACAGCCGTTTCAGTTTAACGCGCTTTAAGCCCTGTTAGATGAATACTATATATTACATATGGATCTGCTTTTATCCTTGTACATTTAAATCTCAGAATGTGAATACTGAAAATGTTTAACCTCTGATTGTATCATTGTAAAATATGTATTTGCATGCAGGAATTTTATGTTAAAACCCAGTTACTGCATGTTGGTTAAATACCGATATTTCTTTGGGAAAAAAGTTCTGAACTGTTAAAACGGTGTTTCCGGTGTTTTAGACAAGTCGAGAAAATTCTTCTTTTTTGGTAGTGTGCAAATACGGATGTTTATGTACCTGGGGTCGCAAAAGACGACCATAGATGGAACCTGATGGTCATATTGCATCAACCCATATTTGAGTAAAAAAATGTTGCAGTTTTTTGGCTTGATTGGGGAAAAACAGGTTCGGCCAGGTTAAATTTTTGGTTTCTAAATGACTGGTACAAAGTTTATGTATTGCTACATTTAAAGTAAATAAAATGCTTTTTTACGATTCGTGCGATTTGGGCAGCGTGACGTTTTGGACAGTGATCTCCATAGCATAGTAAGCCGTGAGAATTTGATGTATTCTCTCGGGCTTGCAGTTTTATAAGTTTGAAAAAAAAAAATCCTATGATTCAAACTTAATTTAATCATTTATATCACATCGCGGTGTATCAATGGCATTGGTTGAGTTCTGGTTTAGCGCATCGGTCGATTTCTTATGATGCTGAACGCAGGGAGTTGTGAAGGTGTTGCATTGTTCAGCGCTGTAAATCAATGACGACCTAAACTTGAATTGTATAAAGCTGAGCAGCTTTTCGCAAGTAGATTCCTTTTCATAAAGCTGTTACTGTACATAGAATTTAAGAGTACCAGGAAACCCTAAAAAATCTCAAGACCAAACGGATTTGGGATTTTGACTGTCCCGTGTGTGTCTTTAGCAACATGATGCAGGACACTGGTGACAAACAGATCATTGTGCTAAATGATGTCAAAGCACTTAACTGCACAGCAGTGCACGTGCAGTGAAGCCATTGGCTTTCAGATAAGAGGGTGCCTTCTAATGTCACTTTTTAAAAGCACACAGAGACCCGAACAAATCTTTGCAAATGTGTGCAACACACACCCATGCACACATTCTTATATTTCTAATTATTCATTCATTAATTTATCATTTTGTCATACCCTGTACATAGGCTTTCGTAGAAGTGTGTGTGTGTGTGTGTGTGTGTGTGTGTGTGTGTGTGTGTGTGTGTGTGTGAGCATGCGTTCATATTCAGTGTACTAGTTTATGCAAGGTACATGTACGTGCATGTGCATGAATGTTTTTGTGTTTGTGCTGTTACATAAATGTGTGTGTGTGGGTGTTTGTGTGCATGTTTTCTAGTGTGTTTTAGTGTGTGTGTGTCTGTGTGATTTACTGTGTGTGTGTGTGTGTGTGAGAGAGAGAGCATGCGTTCATATTCAGTGTACTAGTTTATGCAAGGTACATGTACGTGCACGTGCATGCATGTTTTTTGTGTTTGTGCTGTTACATAAATGTGTGTGTGTTTTAGTGTGTTTGTGTGTGTTTGTGTGTGTGTGTGTATGGTTTAGTGTGTACGTGCATGTGTATTAGTGTGTGTGCGCATGTGTGTTAGTGTGTGTGTGCACATGTGTGTTTGTGTGTGGTTTAGTGTGTGTGCGCATGTGTGCTAGCGTGTGTGTCAGTGTGTGTGTGTGTGTGTGGTTTAGTGTGTGTGCACATGTGTGTTAGTGTGTGTGTGTGCACATGTGTGTTAGTGTGTGTGTGTGTGTGTGTGCCCATGTGTGTTTGTGTGTATGTGTGTGTGTTTTAGTGTGTGTGCGCATGTGAGTTAATGTGTGTGTGTGTGGTTTAGTGTGTATGCGCATGTGTGTTAGTGTGTGTGTGTGTGTGTGTGTGTGTGTGCATGTGTGTTAGTGTGTGTGTGTGTGGTTTAGTGTGTGTGCGCATGTGTGTTAGTGTGTGTGTGTGTGGTTTAGCGTGTGTGTGCGTGTGTGTTTGTGTGTGTGTGTGTGGTTTAGTGTGTGTGCGCATGTGTGTTAGTGTGTGTGTGTGTGTGTGTGTGTGTGTGCCCATGTGTGTTTGTGTGTGTGTGTGTGTGGTTTAGTGTGTGTGCCCATGTGTGTTTGTGTGTGTGTGTGTGGTTTAGTGTGTGTGCGCATGTGTGTTAGTGTGTGTGTGTGTGTGTGTGTGTGTTTAGCGTGTGTGCCCATGTGTGTTTGTGTGTGTGTGTGTGGTTTAGCGTGTGTGCCCATGTGTGTTTGTGTGTGTGTGTGGTTTAGTGTGTGTGCGCATGTGTGTGTGCGCATGTGTGCTCATGTGTGTGTGTGTGTATGTGTGTGGTTTAGTGTGTGTGCGCATGTGTGTTATTGGGTGTGTGCGCATGTGTGTTCGTGTGTGTGTGTGTGTGTGTGTGTGTGTGTGTGGTTTAGCGTGTGTGCCCATGTGTGTTAGTGTGTGTGTGTGGTTTAGTGTGTGTGCCCATGTGTGTTTGTGTGTGTGTGTCTGTGGTTTAGTGTGTGTGCGCATGTGTGTTAGTGTGTGTGTGTGTGTGTGTTCGTGTGTGTGTGTGTGTGTGTGTGTGTGTTTAGTGTGTGTGCGCATGTGTGTTAGTGTGTGTGTGGTGTAGTGTGTGTGTGTGTGTGTGTGTGTGTGTGTGTGTGTGTGTGTGGTTTAGTGTGTGTGCGCATGTGTGTTAGTGTGTGTGTGGTTTAGTGTGTGTGCCCATGTGTGTTTGTGTGTGTGTGTCTGTGGTTTAGTGTGTGTGCCCATGTGTGTTTGTGTGTGTGTGTCTGTGGTTTAGTGTGTGTGCGCATGTGTGTTAGTGTGTGTGTGTGTGTGTGTGCATGGTTATGCATCTTTGTTTCTATTGGGGAATAGTATCTCTGACGGGTCAGAGGAATGTGCAGATTACTTCTCTTCGCCTCCTGGGGAGGTGGGAGGCTTTTTTAAAAAGGGGGCGGTACCAGAGGAGACTGAGGGGAGGGACTGGATAAACTCTGCAGTATCAGCAGAGGTTTCAGAATCTGGAGTCTCCTCTTGGCTTTGCACGGTCCCTGCATGCGAAAATGCAGCACTGACTTTGTGCACGATGGTTACGTTAGCATGTTTCTCCTTTTCTGTGTATGACAGTGTTAAAGCACAGGGGAACTTAAGGCAAAGGAACACCAGGAAACACCCACACATTATATTAAACCAGACAACCTGAACTAAGTCTGGTTTACTATGTCAAACTGTTCACCGTTTTTTATAAAAGCTGTATATTTCTTTGACTAATAAGTTGAGGAGATTGCTGAAACAAACCAGCACCCCATCTAACTGATTATCCATGCATTGGACAAGAACAGGCATGCTTAAATGTAGCAATTGTTAAGAGAAAAGAAAATAAGAATTTTTAAATGACCAATTTTTTTAGCTTTATCATTTGTTTTACACCCTCATTCCATGGGAATGGCTCCTCACAGTGCCCTGTGACAATCTAAAAGGACAAATTTTTAGACATTTTTTCCTTATATAGATGAATACAGAATGTTTGTCTCCTTTGTCCTCTCATTTTTGTGTGCCTGCACAACCTCTCAGTAACACCCCTGCAGAAGTGTCATTTTTGGTTATATTAACTCAGGTGGTGTTGCACAGTTAGCCTTCAGATACTGTAGAGCTGGTCCAAATGGCTTCTGAGTCTCAGCTGCAGGCAGTTATTCTTTTGGTATTTTTCAAATCTATTCAGGTGGAAATACAAAACTCAGTTTCCGCTGTGCTTCACCTGCTGAAACTCTGGTTGCGAAGTACCCGCATATTTTGCTGACACCTGGATCAAAACCTCCAAGGTCTTACCTTTCCAGGCAGTTTTTGGAGTATGTATGTTGTTGCTGTAGTGGAGGAGGGTAATTCCATTCCTTTTGGGTATGTCATTACAGGAAGAAATGGATAAAAACTGGCCTGGAGAGGCAGAGGTTAACAAGCAGAGCGGATCTGGACAGCATAGCTGAGTCTATGCTGCATGAGACAGAGTCTTAGTTCTCATTCTTTTGTGTTTGGGACAAGCTTCACCTTTTTCTGTCCTTTTCCCTCTTCCTGCCTCCCTATTTACCATACTGTTGACAGGCCTTGCTGGAAGATTTCCTTTTGATCAGAGTAAGGGAACACTCCGCTGTGGCTTGTCTTGATGGATGGGCCTCAAGCCTTCCAGAAGCTGAAAGCATCCGTAATGACAGGATGTGGGTATGTGTGAATTCAACAGCACCAGAGTGAATGAAGAGTAGCTTCACTTTGGCCCCCATGCAGTCAACATCTGTTCCTAACATTGTCTCCCAAGGAAATGTCAGTCACGTCTTGTCTTTGCAATCATAGTTTTGGGAGCTTAGCAACCACCAAAATGAACACTAGACTGTGTGAAGACAGTAAAACAAACACTTGCCTTTAATGTTCAGCACGAATACTTTGATCGAATCCCAAGGTATTTGTTTATCATGATTTCGCTAAGGAATGTCCAAGTGCATTTGAGTTACCATACGGTTGGGCATGGATAGAATCAATTTGGCAAATTTGATATCACCAATCTGTGGACCTCAGGCTACCTGAGTACCAATGCTGGCACTGATGAGAAGACTGACAAAGCTGGCATTAGCTAGCATGATCCACCAGATTAAAAGCAGTGAGAGCACTGTGATGTAAACTTTACAATCGGATTTACAGTACACTAGGGCTTAATTTCTGAGCATACCTTCTCTGAAGTAGACCTTAAAACCCAGAGCACCTCAGTTTTAAGTTTGTTTTCCTTTTTGCAAATCCTCAGGCATTAGTCAGCACCAGCAGAGTCAAGGTTGCACACCAGACTGCGGTTCAATACTGTGTCAGAAAGCAGACTGGATCCTCCCTGGCCTCCTCCCTCTTAAACTTTCATATGAATTTTCAGCTTGCAGGATGCCTTAACTATGGCTCTAAAGCAGAGCTGTAGCTTCGTAGGCCATATGGTAGAGGCAGAGACCCTTGGAGTGTTCAAGACCAGGCTTGATGCAGTGCTGGATACTCTGTAGACTGTAGGTAAATAGCAGTCATCATTGGGCTGAATGGCCCGTTCTCATCATTATAAGCCCTTATGTTCTTATGTGTTTTAGAAAGTGGTTCATCATTAAGAAACTATCATTTAAACACGGGACCCATGACCCTGTGGCTGTCAATCAAGACAGTGACCTTTATTTTTTCTTAGCCTGTCACCAGCCAAACTTACTTCCTGACTATATTCCATGAGCATGTCATAAGACAGAAGCAGAGAGTTGTGATGCAGGAGCCAATGGCTCCTGATTGTAATCTACATTACATTACAGTCATTTAGCTGATGCTTTTTATCCAAAGCGACTTACAGCTGATTAGGCTAACCATGGCTGGAGGTCCACATTGGTGAGACTGCCCGTTGACTTAGCCCTCAGCAGGGAAAGATGGGGGGGTTAAGCCAGTTAAAGTTTCATAGCTCCAAAGGTGTGAACCAAGAATACGTTGACTTTGTGGTCCTCAAGCGGCACAGACGGCATGTGATTGATGTATCTGCAGTACCGAAAAGTGGTGAGCAAGACCACATGTGAATTAGTGCAAGTCATACAATTATCTGTTCTCTGATGAGGTAGGGGGGAGGGTGTGGGGGGGGTTGGGTTGGGGGGGGGCAAAAATTATTTTACAGTTGCTGATGTGGTACAGCGCAGAAATTCGCAGAGTGTAAGTTAGTTGAGTAATCATTTCCAGTTGTGAATTGGTGCCTCTGTAATTTAACGTATGGTTGACCATGATAATCATTCTGCAAAAAGACAGGTTTGAAGTGAGGTTGCAAGGACCTGGACGTTTCTGAGAGCGAAGGTTTGTTTTGCGCTGTACTTTCGATGTGTTCACAGTTACGTGTCGAAGCCTAAAATTGAGAAGATGTAATTGCAGGCACTACCATTGGGTTCCAACCGTATTGAGCAGTCAGTTTGTAACTTAGATCTTTAGTTTTGCATGGATTTCAGCAGTTCTGGTTCTGTTGATGAAGTTCAGACCCATCTCTTGTCATCTCTTGCACAGGACGTGTTCTTTCCCTGTTTGATTTCTTTCACATGGATATATAGTTTCCTATTTGAAATCGATACACCGCTGCTTTCAGACACAGAACCCACAAATCGATACTCTGCATGAAGACCAGAGTATGAATTACTTGTACTGTAAAATAATAATTTAATGTAATAACATATTCATACTCCTGTCTCTAAGTCTCCATTTCATTCAGATAGAGTACAGGAACCATATATCTGTGAGGCAGGCCTGTACGTACTGTTCTCCCTCTGAGATTTTAAATGTTTAATGTGTTGACATGTTTTCAGTCATGCATTTTATTAATTAATTTGTTTATTTATTTACTTATTTTGTAAAGGGTTGTCATTGTACAGAGAGTGTAGTGTGGTGCAGTGGATCAGTGGAGGCAGGGGGAATTCTTGCTGAGCCCTGAAATCTGAACCTCTGGCTCAATGACACTGATGTGTGTCCAATCCAGAGCCGTGAATATAAAAAAGTAAACCCTGGTTTAAATACGCCCCTCTGGCTGGGAGGGGGAGTGGGCTAATGTGATCTCTGTGTGAGTATTTATTTAGTTAGCACAAATTGCAGTACGGCCATTTGCTTCCAGTGTTGTATCTCAAGAACGCATCACACCCATTGAACGAATGACCCTTGTGAATTGACCCCGTGACCCAGTGACTGCGGTGTGAGTCAGTTTTGGGCCTGACATACACATTTGTGGGTCTGGTAGTGCTGTTTCGTGGGTGTTGAGCGGTTACTGCATTAGCAGGCTGCGCCGCAGGCTTTACCACTTAGGGGCAGCCTGTAGTCTAGTGGCTAAGGTGCGTGACTGGGACCCCAGAGGTTGGTGGCTCAAGCCCCAGACAAAGAATACCTTTGATGTTTGGGCCCTGGAGCAAGGCCCTTAACCCCACATTGCTCCCAAGGGGTTAGCCTAATCAACTGTAAGCTGCTTTGGATAAAAGTGTCAGCTAAATGACTGTAAGGTCATGCTTTCTGCTGCCTGACTGACTACTGTTCATGACATGGCTCCAAATCCTTAAAGTAAAAGTTTCAAATGTTAAACAAACATCAATGTGTACTGTCTGAGAAATTATTCATTACATGTTAATAAATATGGAAAATGTTTTCCA
The DNA here is from genome assembly GCA_019788955.1 of Albula glossodonta. Lineage (NCBI taxonomy): Eukaryota > Metazoa > Chordata > Actinopteri > Albuliformes > Albulidae > Albula > Albula glossodonta. Next base: position 1,112,649 of record JAFBMS010000046.1, on the reverse strand, counting down.
GGCATGAAACTGCCTTGACCAAATATTAGACAAACATTGATGTGTACTGTTTGAGAAATTATTTATAACATGTTAATAAATATGGAGAAAAAAAATTCTATACATGAAACTGCCTCAACCAAATAAAAACGAAAACATGTTTTTAAAAATGCAATGCATTAACACATTTATATTTTGTGTTGGCATTGAGCATTGAGAGTGTCTGTCAAATGTATATGAAATATACGAATATGCATTTCTGTCCATGGGTGTTTGAATGTTCTGTAGCTCACAACATCTTTTGCTGGTTTAACCTCCCATTTTCCAAAGACTTTTAAAAAACCCCAGCACTCTTAACTCCAAAGTTATCATTACTCATGCTTCCTTGCAACAAAATGAGTAACACCAGCAGGTTATCTCTTTATGTATGTGGAATTCAGAGACTCAGCTTAATAAATATTAATGAGAAGGAATAGGACCAGGTCTTCCTGTAAAAACTATCAAACAAATAATCAACAATTTGTTGACCATTTGTGAGATTGAAATTTCTTGTGTTTAAGATTGCATTTGCAAGTTTATCGGTTTTGGTTTTGATGTGTCGTTCTTGTCATTCCAATCTGTCTTAAAAGAAAGAAACTATTTTGTGATATCCTGACTTTGACAGTGAAAAGAAAGTATTATAAGTTATAACTCCTGGAAGCAAGTAAACGCCGATGAAGAGAGATGAAAGATTTCTCAGGCACCAAGCCACAGCAAACCCCTTGGAGGAGGAGGAGGAGCATGGCTTTCACTGCGTCTCCATCAAACTCCTGACAGTACACAGCAAAATGTCCGGTGTTGATTTAACACTGACAGTGTATATATGAGAACAACTGGACTCCTATGTACACTGTTAGTGTTAATAGAACACTGGACATTTTGCTGCTGTGCAGGAGCGGGCACTTGGGGTGGCCCAGATTTTCGGTTCTGTCAGCCACAGGTTCCCCTGCTTTCAGTACACGAGGTTTACACAGGCAATGACTCATGGTTACAGCTGTGGTATTTGGCTGACCCTCTCTAAATTACACTTAGCCTAAGATTAGCCTTCTGCAGAGTCTGTGAAATAACTAACAGCGCTTTTGTACGCTACACTTCCTGCACAGAACACTGAAAATCCGAGTGACAGGCTACCGAAATGTGTGTACCAAGGTGAGTTTTAATTATATATGTAGCGAGAAACATGGTCAGAAGAACAGATTATGCATTTAGTTTCCATGTGGGTCTTCATTTAATCTTTTAACACAAAGACATAATTACCTTCAGTCACTTTCGCCTCTGTTTCAATTGTCCAGTAATAGCCCAATGGTCTCAATATACCTTATTACCTTCAGTAATTGCTGTCATTATTGATTTCAAACCCATAGTGCAGTTCGAACCATTATTTTTCCAGAGTGGTTGCAGTCAAAACTGCTGCAAAATGAAATTCGCACTGATAACTTGCATATATGTGTTAGGAAAGGTGAAGGAAGCAGACTTTATTAGAACGACCTTTTTCATCAGTGTGCCACAGTCCTGGACTGTCCAGAAATGAGTCCCCAATATTCAATATCTGTTACAGCTGAGGAAGCTCTACTCCAACTGGTTCTGTGCTCATAATCATTGGGTAACTTTTTTGGGACACTACGTATTCAACCAATAATGGGTATACAGTATACAATAGTTTGCTGTTGGTTTGTTAAAGGTTTAATATTGTATCAAAAACGTTTCCTCTATGGTAAAGAGCAAAGGGCCCCACTGTTATTGCTCAGAGCCTATTTCCCTACAGTGTAGAGTCACCTACTGGCAGAGCTGTGAGGTATCTGAGCTCCAATCAGAAAGCACCAACAGAGAGAAATTCCAGGCAACATGATTGGTCCGACACACCAGACCTGTGAAAACCCAAAACAATAACCCCCCCCCCCCCCCAAAACGCATACACCCCATTTGAGACTGTTAACTAGGTCTGTGCACTCATCTGTCAAATTAAACATTTTTGGCCCAATATTTATTATTTTAAATTATTATTTGCTTTACTATGAAAGGAACATATTAATTTCATTCAACCTCATCTCCAAAGTCCGCAGTACATGAAAATTGCAAGCTCAAACTTCTTATCAGTTTTTTTTGTTCCCCACACAGCAGTCTGTTGGATGAGTAGTTTTAGAATATAGCACTGAAAGAGGATACATGTTTCCCTCTCTTTTGCCCCTCCTTCTCCTTAGTGACAGGGCCATAAATGCCGAACACATTGCCATACCCTGGGAATGCCCACACCTTCATTTAAAAATAAACAAGCGATCTGTGATGCCCCATGATTGTGAAATGGGAATATCAATAAAATATATTAATTTCCAAATTAGCAATCATTGTTAAGTGTTTTGCTATGCAAGAGCTTTAAAAATGTATAAATATAATTTTGCAGTTTTGACAACTTCCATGTTACTTTATTCAGAAGAAAAACAAGCGACGGGCATTATATTTCAGTAATTATCAAACTTGTTTTTTCCTAGATACCCATGTTAAGAGTGTTTTCCATGCTCATGTGGACAAAAGTAGCAAAATAATAACCCTGAGAAGATTTGCTGTGTTTAGTTAATTATAAGTTATGAGTCCCCGCCCATTGACTTTCCAAAAGTTTACATTTGCCAAATCTTGGTTTCCATTTTGAGTAAACATGTATTTGAATTTTGAATTTGTTAAAATTGGACTAGAATTAGTTTTGCTCAATGGGTGCATCTGTGCAGTTGTACTGGAGTTGATTCTTCTCTTCTTGTTATTGAAGATTAGACCTGTTAAGAGGGGATAATTAATTGTAAATTCAGAGCAACAACAGCAATCGACAATAAATCATACAAGTAAATGTCATGTCATAAAATAAAAATCTGTGGTATTCACATATACCCTTCACTTCTCCCACACTGCAAGGGTGTCTAGAGTTTGTCTGAGAAGTGCAGACTGGACTCTGCCTGAGTGAAGGGGGCTCAAAGGTCATAAACAGCGGTGTGTGACATAACTTCTCATTTTAATAGGGTTCAGGTTCACCCCAGACCGACTGCACTGAGGCAGAACAGCAGGAGAGACTAAAAAGATGAAATAAAGTTACAGTAAAGTTAGAATATATTGTCTTTTCCTCATCCTGGTTTCAAACAAAAAAAAAAATTCCAACCTAGTAAGAAAGGTCAAAAAGTCCATAAGCGAGAAAGATTTTCTTATTTTTATTTGTGAAAAGTTTTTTTTTTTCTGAGCTCTGTTTTCCAATGCCTGCTTCCCCATTCAATCCCAAAGTTCAAACCCAACCCAGCCTCCCACAAACACACACACACATAACCACACACACTCACACACATACCCACACACACACACACACACACACACCCTGACTCCAACTTGTAGAGTTCTGTACCATGAAATTTCTGAAACTTTTTTGATTTTTGGAGAAAAAGTAGTGAAATGATGAACTCACCCTCATACCCATGCAAGAGCACATACTGACACCATACCTGTTATCTCTCTCTCACACACACACACACACACACACACACACACATGCGTGCGCACACACTCACACACTGTTTCCTTGGGATGAGGAACTGTAATTGGTGTAATTACAGATTTTTAAATGAAATTTCAACAGTACAAAACATGTACAACACAATCATGTGCAAAATACATTGAAATCTATGGCAGAACATCCACAATCAAAGGCTATTCAGGTGGCCTGTAAAATGAAAGGTTGACTAAGGTAGTCAACACATCGGTTGCCCGTGGTTGGTATATTCCTGCATATTGAATAAAGGCCTTTATTTTCACCGCCATCTGAGTGCCTTTTTCACATGTAGCATGTCCCATGTGGGCACTGTCTGTGTTGATTATAGATTGTAGCTGCAGATTTAAGTGTGTCTGTGTCACTGCAGATTCAGCATTGTGTTGTATGACTTAGCAGCGTACAGACCCTGGATTATAGGTTCCTTCATTGGAGTCTGTAGAGAGGCTGTCAGCAGTGTGTGGAATATTGCTCAGACTGCCGGGGTCACGCACACTGCCTTTCACAGTATAATCGTATTAGCTGCAACATCACCTTGCGCAGACAGGCACCGCTCTGCTGTTTTGTGCAGTGCTTTGTGCTGTTCTGGGCTGGGCTGTTCTTTGCTGTGCTGTGCTGTACTGGGCTGTTCTGTGCTGTGCTGTGCTGTACTGGGCTGTTCTGTGCTGTGCTGTGCTGTGCTGTGCTGGGCTGTTCTGTGCTGTGCTGTGCTGTTCTGTTCTGTTGTTTTCTGCCGGGCTGTTCTGTGCCGTGTTGTGCTGTTCTGTTTTCTGATGTGCTGTGCTGTGCTGCACTGGGCTGTTCTGTGCTGTGCTGTTCTGAGCTGCTCTGTGCTGTGCTGTTCTGTTTTCTGATGTGCTGGGCTGTGCTGCACTGTGCGTTCCTCCTCAGCTGCCATTTTCCCCTGGGTGGCTGTTCTTGTTTAATTTGCTTTATTGCTTTCAAGAGTCAATCACACAGCAATGGCACAGTCTTATGGTCCATGATGCAGAAGGCTCCCTCTCTCTCTCCCTCTCTCTCCCTCTTGCTCTCTCTCACACTTTCTTTCTTCTACCCTTTCAGCTCTTCTGTGCTCGCCTCTTTCTGAGAGTGTTGATATAAATAACATGAAACAAGTTCTTTCATTCTCCCTGTGTCTCTGCTGTAGTTTGTTTGCATGTTTCTGACAGTGTTGTTTTATTGAAGGTGGAGTGCTCTCTATCTCTCTGTCTTCCTCTCCCTCTCTGTCTGTCTCTCTCTATTGCCATCTGTACTTCCATCTCTCGGGTCCCATTTGTTTGCTTTTCACGCAGCTTTGTTTTATAGAGGCCAGTGGCTGTTTTCTCAGTTCTTTTCCTACCATCAGTAGCTGATGGCTGTTCTCTCCTGACTAACTGGGTAGCAGGAAGCAGGATCCGTTTTTTTTTTTCTTATCTTGCGATATGAATCTGCTAATAAGAAGTAGCTTTTCTGTCCTCGTTTTTGACATCATATAAACATTCACAATTCATTATTCCTATCTCTGCATTCTAGTTTGGAAAATGGCTTTGTGATGATATTGGCACCAGTTGATTGTTTTTATTGACTGACTCAACTGATTTTCAATATGATGGGTAAGTCAATGTCACACTTTATTAGGTTAAATTTATCATAAGTAAAACAGAACTATTTACAAGCATGGAACTGCCGCAGTAAAATCATTCTCAAAGAATCAGAGTGCTTCGTGTATGGATGAAAAACCGTGACATAGTGTATTGTAAAAAAAATTAAACCTAACCCAGTGCATGGAATTCGTTGTATTATGTGTAAAATAACTCAGTAAAATTGTTCACAAAAGGTACAACAAAGCCACATGGAGAAATGTGGTCCATAGGCTTACTCAAAGCTAGCATCCAATATTTGCTCAGATCTGTGTTATGAAGCTGTAATGTCATTCCTATGAAGGTGTTATGTATGTTATACAACGGGTAATTACAAATCAGAGTCATAAAGAAGATAGAATTTGGCATACCTAGCAATAGGATGCCATATTGAGACAAGTCCATCAACAAAATTACATTGGAATTACAGATTTTAAAACTGTTTAAAACTCTTATGAGTATGAACCATCACTAAAAGGATATCACAGCCAATTAGGACTAATTAGTTTGAGCGGAAAGGTCTCCAGCTGCTGATGTTATGCACTCCGCTTCTGCTTTCTGTTTCGTTCTGTTGATACATACACATTACATTCAGCTCTGTGCATTGTTTGGCTTATAGAATGTGACATTTAGCTTGTAGAATGTGACGTCTATGATTCTGGAATTTTGGTCACAGTACGGCGCCCTCTACTGTTGGTCGTCATGAGACAGTCGTCATGAGACAGGTTTGCTGAGCTCTGTATAATCCTCAGCTCTAGCTGAGTCCGTAACACAGGGGAAGTTGCAAGTTTTATTTTTGGTGAGGTACTTGAATGTGAATTGCTTCAGTGAATCACTCATTAATGGATTGAGAGCCAATTGTGACAGAAGCATCCGCTAATGTGTGTAAAAACATAATGACAATCTCTCGGACTGCTCAGCCCGGAGTCAGTTGTGTTTTGTATAGCAGAGGTTATTCTGGAGGAAATGAAGGGAAAGATATTTGCCTAGTCATGGCTGAAGTTTCATGAATCCTGCCATGGTGGGGCTACACTCTGCTGTCAGTCACTGACCTGCTTTAACCAATCAGAAATGCTTTTCTCTCCATAGCCAATGTGTTCATTTGTGTAAAGCATCATGTTTTGCGTATGGTCTGTCCAGAAGAAGCTTGCGTTTAAGTCCCGCCCTGTTTGACCCGCAGGTATCGTTTCCCTGATCCTATTGGCTGTGCTGTCGTACGAGCGTTACTGTACCATGATGCGCCCCACTCAAGCGGATGCCACCAACTACAGGAAGGTGGGGGCGGGAATCGCCCTCTCCTGGGGGTACTCCATAGCTTGGACAGTGCCCCCGCTTTTCGGGTGGAGCCGGTATGGCCCCGAGGGTCCCGGGACCACCTGCTCTGTGGACTGGGCCACCAAGACGCCCAACAACATCTCCTATATCCTGTGCCTCTTCATCTTCTGCCTCATCATCCCGTTCATGGTCATTGTCTTCAGCTATGGGAAGCTGCTACACGGCATCAAACAGGTAACACTCCAAACGTTTTTGGATTTTATTCCCTTTAGCAAGCGTAAACTGGGTAAAAAATTGACTGCTGATTGGGAGTTTGTTGGCTCTGTGTCTCAATGTTTCAAAAGGTAAATGGCCATTTAAATCAACGGTTTCAACAGAGCAAAAATGGTCCAGGACTTTCTGCCATGTAGCAGCAGATGGGCTCAACATGGCAGGCTGTACATGGGGGCAGTCTGCACCTTAGTGGCAAAGGTGCTTGACTGCATCCCAGGAGGTTGGTGGTTCAAGCCCCAATTTAACCTCAATAACACAGCTGTTGGGCCCTTCAGCAAGGCCTCTAACCCCAGATTGTTCCCAGGGGGGGTTTGGCCACTGGTTAGCCTAATCAACTGTAAGTCCCTTTGGGTAATAGCTTCTTAACCGTGTACCATGGCACTTAGGGGAGAGATAAATTTACTGAATGATTATGATATGGACTGGTAATGATAGCACTAGGATATCATTCAGTTCTATTTTAACTAGGAAGCCTTGCTGTAGAGAGCATTCATTGACAAAGCAAGGCGTCAAACCCTTCAGAAATGGGAGATTTGGGCTTGGTGAAGCAGGCAGTTCTGTTGCTCAGGATGATTTCCCAAATCTGAAACAGTGTCTTTCTAGTTTGGGAAAGGGAGCGTCTCGTAATTAGCTTTTTGGTGTTTTTTTTTTTTTATTTGGTTTGTTTTCTTTTGGGGAAGCTCATTATATTTCTGAGCTTGCAAAGACCAATATGCAATTATTGAATTGACTGGCAGGTGCCCTTTCCCGTGGTAATTTGGTAAGTGTTATAATTGCACAGGGACGCTGCAGGATACTTATCTGCTGTTCCAGAAGCACTTTTCAGACAAACAACAAAACTTTTAGACATATTTTGATGGTTTTTGTATAAATGCTTCATATTACACATTCATTGTCAAGTACATGTTAGATACACCATTCATATTACATTACAGCCTTCAGCTCCTTTCATGTAAAAACATGAACAAGGTTTAATTCTTCATAAATATGGCAGCCTTCAGGCACAATGTGCATTATCTGTGCATAAAAATATGTGAAAATATTGTTTATGCATGATAAACATTTTCTTTTCATGTGTTTTGATTGTAATTCAGAGTTTATAAATTAAATTATAAAGCATATCACAAAAAGCCCTTTATGTTTTATATATGTGAGGAAAGTTAAAGAAATGACAGAATTTAAAAGTTGTTGTCAAGATTTTATCAAAGGTAAATACAAATATGTAAAGTGGCAAGTACAAATCAGCCTGACTGTGTCTGCTGTCTGAGATTAACAGATAATCTTTATAGAAAGATTTCATTCTCATTTTAACTACAAAAAGATTAATAAATGCAAATGACAAATATATCTAAAAATCTAAGCAAGACTTTGCACATAAAAAGAGCAAACTTTGTAACGGGTGTCTGCAAACGACTCCACTGCTCCACTTACCCACAGATAAAGAAAGCCCAACTTAAATATTAATTATTAAATAACTTTAAATAAATTAAGCTGCTAATTAGGTATGCACCTGCTTAGTAATTGAATGAGAGACCTCTTCAGAAAAAATAAATTGCGGTTGTAGAACATGTTGGTCGACCAGTAGGGGTCACTCTTCTAAGAGAACTCCAATGCCTAAGAACGGGGACACTGTGCTGTAGAAGGTTCTGTCCTTCAGATGAGATGTTAAACCAGGACCCTGACTTGTCGTGGTCATTAAAAGTTCCCGGGGCACCTTTTAAAAGAGTAGGGGCATTCAACCAAACATCCTGGTCAAATTCCCATAAACACTGACTCTCTGCATTCGCCCACATAAAGCACTCCTACTTGTGACTGGCGGCGCAATCCTTTGCCTCCCCTACATACACTGGTTCCCCAGGTCGCCACTGCGAAAGAGAACCGAGTTCTCAGTTGACCCACCTGGTTAAATAAAAATGAAATTACATCAAAAATAAATAAAATGTTTTTTTTGGCATTTCCTTTTGGGTTTTGCAGCCTCAGCTCCCAAGACAAATGGTATCTCTGATGTTGTTCTCACAGACAGAGTGAACCTGAGTAATTAGATGGAGCCACTGACAGCTGGCATCAAATTTTCCAAGTTGACAAAGTGTTTGCTGTTCATCTTGAATCACAGCAGCAAACAAAATCAATTTATCTCTTTTAAAATTTGACAAGCAGTGGTCGGTCTCTCCACCTTACCTATGATAAATAGCAGCCAGGAGAGAGGAACAGCGCATGAAAATTCAGATTATTCTGCTTCCCTGTTGGGTTATTTCATCTATGCAGAACTACTTAAAATGTGAATGGTGTTTGTTTACCTTAGTACAACAAAAACAAAAGATTTAAAAGCTTAAGGACTGTAGAGATGCTTCTCTCTCACACATGAAAACAGATCTCAGGAAGTGAGTGTTACGTGTGCAGACTCTTCTGTGTTGTTCTCTGCACCAAGACCTGTTTGTCAATTAGCACGTGCCTACCAGACCCCCCCCCCAGAGAAGCCTATCTGGGTTACCTTTCAGGAGAAGGTCATTCACAGATGCAATCTGTCTGCTCACAGCGCATAGTAGCCCATTGCATGCTGGGGAAAATGGAACTCTTTTGTGGCCCGTCACAGGTGGCTGGGTCTGGGGAGTGGAGGTTGGGCGGGGGGGTATCTACTAGCTGTGACTTTGCGTCAACACAAGGGTCAATTTACTGAAGGTCTGCATGATCAACCAGGGAGGTGCAAAGTGGACCGTATGTGTTAAAATTAGAAGACAACATTCTTGCTCATTAGCTTGAATGAATGTGCAAAATTGGGCATCCCTACATTAGTTTTCATAAAGTTGTGGAAGGATGTCATGCAAGTAGATTTTCTTTTGAATATGTATTGTTTGTATTGTATTCATTAAGCCCAAAAGCAATTTTGGGGAAGGTAATTGTGTGTGCAATTTAGTACAAATGAAAAGCTGGAATCACTAGACCAGCAATCGATAAGATGATGGTTGTGGCAGGATATTTCCTAACGATCAGAGACCACAATTTAGATAACGGGAGTTTTACACTCGTAAATCTTTCCGGAATGTCAGAAGCAAAACAATTGATAGGCTAAAAAACCAGCTGCATGTTTTCAAAATGATCAAGTGATCAGAAACGTTGTCCTTTATCATTTGCACAAAGGACAATACGCCAGGACGTCTGCAAGTGATTTTCTCCTGTCGCGAAAGATGTTTGTGAGATCTGCAAGCATAAGACTTTTGGTTGAAATGTATATTTAATCAGTGCATTTGTGTTAAAGGGGTTTGCAAAAGAAAAAGTGTTTTCAAGATTTTTAAAATCAAACTCACTACACTCAAGGGATTCACAGCAATCAGTTTCCTCAGAGCATTTCGGTAAACTTAAGGCAAGCCTGCAGTCTTCCTGCACTGGTCATGAAACGCAGGCAAATTGATTCTAAGACAGCCTCCATCTCACTGCGATGCTTCATGCCATTACATGCTAACTGGTGGAGCCAGCGGTATCAGTCAGCTCTGGTGCTGGTTTGGATTCGATTCTGCACTATTTCTGTGGTACAAGTCCACTACGCTTGAAGACCTTACTTACTAACTTTGTTTAGGAGCATGTGGCACTCCACCAATCAAATACTTTCAAGGACAAAAGATTTAACGGAGTGGGTCTGTAGCCCATGGGGTACATCCACACTTGAATTTTGTCTTAAATATGCTTGTAAAGGTCTACTGTCTACTTTTACCAAAGTAACAACTACAGTAACAGGTTTAACTATGAGCAGTGACTCTTGTGCACAGCAGGAATTATGGGTAATACTGAAAGGTTGTCAGCCAGGCAGACAAAGGGCAAACATGTAGCATGACTGGGAGGTGTCAGATAACCTTGCTTCATGGGTCAGGCAGTCAATGGGGAAACAGGAACAAAGGTGGCCGAGAAGGAGAGCGGAAATCGTTTTCAATTACAGCGAAACAGAAGCCTGCACACGCGTGCGAACGTGTTGCACGTGTGTCACCCTCTCTCTCTCCTCTCTCTCTCTCTCCCTCTTACACACACACACACACAGCCACAGATGGGAGATAAGGTCTGGAGAGAGAGGTGAACCAATGAGCCCCAAACACTCCTGTGAAAAGGTTTTCTGTCCCTGACGTCTTGACTCTCTGGACAAGGTCTCTGTGTGGCTGGGTGTCCAACACACAGCTCTCTGGTAGACAGCGAGGAGCGGCAGGCTGACCTAGAGGGACCCTGGTCCACAAACATGGCACTGCTACAGGGATCATGCCTCTGTCAGATAGGCGTGCTGGAACTCACTGATGACTGCAGCTAGGAGTATCCACTCTCTGGACTAAGACCAGAGGTGGAAAAACCCAGCTTCAGAGAGCAGATGGACCACCATGTATCTGTCCCAGCCATGCTCTAAACCAGCTGATTCTAAGCAGCAAAACTGTTCTGGGGGGTGGGGTGGGATGGGGGTGGAATGGGGGGGGGGGGAGATAGGTGCATGAGTTTAACAAATGCATGGTAGTATGATTCTGCTTTCTGAAGCTAGACTTTCCCACCTCTGACGAATGCATTTAGTCTCTTTACGGGCATGTCCAATTTAATCAAAACAGAATTTAGTCTCTAGAGTGAGCTTTTAAATTAAATTAACACACGCATTTCATAGAGCATGTTTCAGTTTCTCCAATAAAATATAATGTACCCAAATAAAATTATGTTGTAATGTGAAATCAGTTTTGTTTACATTGCATGTGCCCTTAGAAAGACTAAATGCATTTGATTGAATGTAGCCATCTGTCTATTTTCTGCTAACGGCCCCTGTCACAAATTCTCCGGTGTCATTGCTAGCAGATGGACACACTGAAGACTGAATGCTGCAGTGTTTTAGTAATTCCTCATTGCGGAAGGCTGCACAGAGACAAACAGATCTGCTGTGTTAAAAGCCTCGGTTCCCTGATGGACAGCATCCACCTTTAACGTCTCCTTTACTGCTCTGCACCTGCTGATTCATGAGAGCCTCTGTCTCCATGGTCATCTGTCTAAACTCATCTAAATCCCAGAGATCAAATGCCGGCAATAAAGGAGGTAGGGCGGACAGACAGGCTGACAGATGTACAGAGCTACTGCTAGTGATAGATTGGATGCGAACTCATACAGAGAGCTTGACACAGACAGACATGTGCAGAAAAGCAAGCAGGCACACATACAGAAAAAGGATGACAGGCACGTGGTTACCTACTGACAGGTAGGCTGTTGGAGACATACAGGTAGGCTGGAAGTCACTTCCAGACTGCTGGACAGGTACAGTACAGACAAACAGACAACAAGCTGCATACAGCTACTAACCCTGTCAAATCTGTGCTAAAACTGTACTTGAGATATAATTTATTTCAAAATATAAAAACTTGGATAGTTGACTACTTGTGGAACCGGAGCCAATGTTTTGAAGAGTAAATGATCTCAGAGGTCTAAAAAGCCATTGTGTTTAATAGGATATGAGGGAAAGGGTGTCTATTCTCAGAAATACAGTACATGATCACAGTACATGCTTTGTAGGGGATTGGGCTGGATCTCTCTGTGTGATTGGGCCTGCCAAATGACATATATATAAAATCTGCCAATACTTCACCATTTTTTCGCTCCTTCTCTTTCTTAATTATCGTCCCCCACAAGAGACTTTCAGCTTTGTTGCTGAAATTGGATGAGGAGGAAAGATTTTTATTGTAAAATAACACTTGTAGTCATTAAATTTAATCAAGGATGTCATCGGATTTTCCCCCCTCACCTCCTCTCCCCTTCCGCCTCCCACAACCCCCCACCCCCTCACCCCCGTTTCATTTGGCTCCTCTCAACCAATTATTGGAGAAACTGGCTTTCCCTGCATCATGGCAAACCGTTGCAAATCTTCCCGTCAAACAGTAATTATGATTGCTTTGCCACACAAACAAAACGTTTGCTTGTGTTAGCTTGTAATAACCGGCAGAATGCAAATCCAATAATATGCACAGTCTATCTTTGGAAACAATTAGGACACGATATTGTAGATGGAAATTTGTCAAGCTCTAGGGAAAAAAAGGGGTGGTCCCCTGTCCGCTCGATGCAGAAGAGGGAAAAAAAGTGTTTATTATTTTATCCTATTTGCTGCAGACAACAAAGCTAAAAGTTAAAGACCCCCTCTTGCCTTGTGTTGCTTGTGTTAACAGGACAAACAAAAAGCAGCAATGCCGATTGTAAAATGGTCTCAGTGTGGCCATCACAGTGTGACTGCTACTAACCAGAGTCTGTTTGAGTGTGACCTCATCAGAACACGCCAAGCATGGATGTGTCACAGATCTGACCTAATTGGTCGGCGTGCTGGACTGTCAGCAGCTTAGGGGAGTATGTCAACACAAAAGACCAGGCTCAGTAACTCTCTTTTAGCCTTGGTGTCTTCAACTTTGAGTTACAAAATAAATACAAATGCACAGACTTTGGGCAGGATTCTATCAAGTGCATTCAGTCTTGTCATGGGGCCTGTGAAATTCAATCAAAGTATACTTTCCACTGCATAATTTATCAATGTTATTAAAGAATACAATGTATGAATATTAAGCTCATAAGCAAACCTGTCTAGCTGATGTACAGATTCAGCATGGTGGTTTTACAAATGTTTTATATGGCAAATGATTAGCCTGCTGTAAATAAAATGAAATATATATGTAGTTGGCTTGGTAGCCATAAGAATATACTACACATATTAAATTACTTCTATCTAGATGACAGTTTGTTTTCTGTGGCGAGGCCTAAAAAGTGTCAAACTCCTAGTGCCAGGTACCTACCTCCTGCTGTCCTAATTGTAATTAATTCATGCAATAATTTTTAATTGAATAAATGTATAAATTTCTTACGCTGGTTTGAAGACCTTCTTTTGAAATCCTTAACTATTTAACTGGTAGGTCACAATATGATATTCTCATCCTTAATTTGGCCCTGTAAAATGTGAAGAGTCCTGTACTTTGATCATTGTTTGAGTTTCTTGTAAACCTCAGGGAAGTTATGATGAATATGGTGACTTTTTGACAGTTATGGTGATTGAAATATTCATAGGGGCTTACGTGGATATTAACAGGTACACTGAACACAGGCAAGCCCAGGGGAGCAGTGAGGAAAGAGTCTACACATGAGAGATACAAACTCTGTTAGCCCGTAGCTGTCCTGTACATACATCACAGACTTCTTCAAACTCCAATCACCCTTCTGTGTGACAGGAGGGCCAGAGACCACGCTGCTCCTCCCCAGAACACAGAGAGAAAGGGAGGAAGAGGGTCAGACAGGTGTTTGATCAGTTGAATGAGTAATAGTGTGCTTTTGAACGTTCTTTTAGAAGAGAGAGAGTGTGAGAGAGGCCAGCCAACTGTGTCACTCATAAATGCAGAGACGCCACCCTGAGACTCAGAGAGGGGAAATGGAAAATGGGTTATGGGTGGAAATACGCCATAAGGTTGCTTTTCCAAATTTCCAGACTGAAAAATAAACTGTGATTAAAGCTTGAAGGCGGCAAGCTTTGTAGATGTGTTTTAGGCTTTTGCTCTTCAGGAATAGTGCATGTTTATTCTTCCTGCGGTTTTTCTTGTTTATTGATTTAGTAGTTAGGGGTCGGTGTGTGGGCAAAATTTGGCACACGTTCACAAAAGAAAATGCAAAAAGCTCAAGTAAATTTATGTTGTAGTGTATAGCCTGTTTTGATTGAACTACATTTGCCTACATATCTGTTTAGGGTACTGATTAACTGCACATAATTGCATCATAACACATTCACAAAGGTTCATTTCTAATACATTTTAAAGCTGTTATTTAATGCTTATGGATAGCATTATGCATGTTATATGAAGCTTTTATGTAATCTTATGGACCACTTATGAATGTGTTATGACTGCATTATAAACACCTTATGAGAGTGCAGTTAATGTAGATTGTTACCATGTTTAGCAATACTCTTATGTAGTGATAAGAGAAATATTGCTGGCTTAATCCCACCCTGTTGGGACAACATCCAAATGTGGACCTTCTGGTAGCCATGGCCCAGTCCCATGCATCCACTGACCTTTGGATATGGGTGTGAACCACAGTCCCATAACAGTGTTGCTTTTTGTCTGTCGGTTTTTATCTCATTAACTTTAATGAGATTTAATCAACTGTTATCAATTACATTTTAAGGTTCATTGGGCCGTACATTTCTCTGCCCTTGAGTCTCATTTTATTAATTTCAGGGTTGTGCCCCCCACAAAGCCCAGTGTGCTCAGTCTGCTGTTGGCTTGAAATGACTGACTCTCTCAAATGGTAGCTTTTGAGAGATCAATAAATGTAAATTTATCAGTGTTAAGCGCACAGGAAGAGTCATTTAGAAGAACTCAAGCGGGATTCACAGGGCGGTTTTACCGGCTAAGGTCAGTCAGGCAAAGACAATGGCCAACATCATTCATACAGAAGGCATTCTGAGGAAATGGCCCAAAGAGCAATGGCAGGTCATGTAGGAAGTGTTATTGCTGAGGAATGTGGAGTGGCTGTGACACTGTGCTGCGGACAAAGAGCTTATCTATGTTCTGGATGCTCGCCACAACCTTTCGCTTATCTAGTAGAATGATCTTATTCTGCATCTCCATGTTGTTTTTTATGAGGCGTCACACCTATACTACAGTGGCCATGAAGGGACTGGTCATAATTACTGTGGAGTCAGGCATACACATGCATCCACACTCACACACACACACACACACACTCACACAGACACTCCCACACCCCCCCCCCCCCACACACACACACACACGCACACACACTTCTGGCTGACCTTGCCTTCTGACATTCAAACAATACCATCATTCTGCCGCCTTGTCATCTCTACAGTTTTTGGTGTGTGACTTACACAAAAACAAAAGGTTTATTTAGAAAGTTGAGAATAAAAGGACATGACAGCAGCACAGAGCTGGTTCAGAGGCCGCTCTGGTGCTGATTGGGCTGGCAGGTTAAGGGGGAGGGCTGGCATCATATGAGGTCAGAGCCATCTGTCCCAGTTGCCTTTTCCTTCCCCCAAAAGCAGCACACTTTGCGCACTGAATGAGAGAGGCTGTTTCAAACGTGGCATAATGAAGTTGGACACAGATCTGCCTCCAATTCATCTGCACAGTGGATCTACCCTTTCAAAGGGCAGCTTTCAGACGGCCGTGTCTGAGCCGGCCGGCCACGCGTACCGGATGAAGCAAAAGCAGCATCTGTTTCCAAGGAGACTTTTCAACCTGACACGTCATGCCATCAGTCTGGTCTCTGTGATCCTCTGTCTGTCAGTTTTTTATTTAAGACCGTGTTTTAAAAATAAATGAATGGGGGAAGAGACGCCACCTGCTTGATGTACATGTGGGGTCTGAGTGAGTCCAGAGGTGAGGTCACCTGTGTGTTTGAAGAAGGGGGGAAAAAAGAGACGATATCTCTCTAACTTATTTATACTCTGCAGAATG
>JAFBMS010000046.1:1071486-1091486 GCA_019788955.1 Albula glossodonta | reverse complement strand
AACATAAAAATGTAATCTTCAAACCAAAGAGAAAAATTATTTTTAGAGTGAATAGGAATGCAAAGGGTAATTTCATCAAGATCCCTTTTTTCCCTATTTCACAGTTTCCCATAATCCATTTAGGCGGCGTACAATTTTACACCAGAGCTTGTGGATAACACACTTACTGGATTATCCTCTCATTAAACGGACCCTTTCTTCTGGTGGGACACAGCTATTCTTAGACTATTGACAAGTTATATAAAGTATTACATTAAATATACAAGGGGTAAACAAAATAATGGAAGCAATCTATTTATATGTGTATCAACTTAGATGGAGCTGGGCGGAGCGGTTTGCCTGCAGAGCAGTTTTACTCCTGCCTGGAATGTTTGGAAAGTTTTGAGCGATTTCTTCTTTCTTCTTAAGCCGAGCAGGGAGGGCTTCTTTCCTCTGATATTCGATGCATTATTTTAAACTGAGGGAAAAGCGGGGGTTACACTTGTCATTTCTTCTTGGGAGCCATTTTCTTAGATACTGATGTCTTTCAGGGGTTCTTTCTATAGCCCTCAGAACAAGGTTCTGCAGAGAACCCGTGAGTGAAATCCATATCAAAGGAGAACCTTGAAGGATTCCCCCAACAGGACAAGCGAGGAACCTTTTTTTTTCTCAGAGTGTAGAGACGATAAGGGACTGAAGTGTGAATGGTGGCTGAGGTGGGTTTGGAGTATCCTTGCCGCACAGGGAATCACTGTGTGGGGTTGAGAATCACCCCTCTTACGGACTGTACCTAACGGCCTCGCCTTTGAGCTGTTTTTGTTGAGATACTGGACCATTCTTCAAGAAGGAAATCCTTCAGCTGTTTGAGAGATGAAAGGGAGAAGGGAATGGACTTCTGCTCCTCACTGTATGTTTCAGAACTACCCATAAATTTTCTGGGCTGTTGAGATCAGGTGATTTTGAGTGCCGTTAAAGGAGTTTTACTTCACCCAGGTGTTGAGGAAACCATTTTAGCAGCAACCGTTTAGCAGCGTGCAAGGGGTCGATCTCTTGGAATATATGAACATCTTGAGAAATAAATAGTTTGGACCATTGGGTGTGTCCCTTGTGTGGCCATAATTGTAGCATGCAATAATCTGAATAATAATCAGACCTAATTACCATACCGTAACAGTGCCATAGACAATACAAGCTCATGGTTTCCCGTGGGCCTCTCCAAACATTTACATGTCTAACAATTAATTATAAGCAGTCTCTGGAAACTTGATAATTTCCTCTCAGCTGAAAAGGCAGTGAAATATCAATATACTTCTGTTCCAGGACCTGTTCCAGGAAACCATCGTCCTGTTACTTCAATTTGAATATCAGTTAAGATTATGGAATCGTGCACCAGTCACGCGTTGGGGATTCTGAAAACATGTGGGCAGCCTCCTGTCACCAGATGTGAAAGTCTACATGCGGGTAATGACTGTTTATTGACAGGATGGTTTTATGTGGGATGCATAATTAGAATATACTGAAAAGGATTCAAGTGTAATAGTTTGCTCAGAGCTAGCTTGATCATCAGTGTGAATCCAGAGTTAGTCGAGTCCTGTGATTTTCAACCGTGCACTAAACCACTGGTAAAGGTACGTTGTTTTTGCTCTTAAAATGTCTTAGTAGAATTGTTTACCAAGACTTAGTTGAAGCAAAAACGGATGCAGTATTCATAACCAAGCTGCTGGACTGCAGCCAAAAGAAGGAACCAAGCCGACCTGAGTAGCTTGTCTCCATCATTATTCTTTCTTTCGTTTCCTATGCTTCTAGGTCAGCTGAGAACTCGAATGTTATTTTTCCATGAAATGCAAGCCATGAGCTCTTTTTTTCTGTTTAGAGCGGAGTAGTTGGCCAGTGGCTTGTTATCGCCATCTCACTGTCTACAGGAGGAAATAGAAGTGGATTGATGGGCCTGTTGCCTGTTAGCACGTTAGCACCTAAATTCGTACTTTACCAGTCCCCCACCACCCACCCCACCCTGGTCCTGACCACTCGCTAATGAACCCTCACAGTGCAATTTCCAATGTATGTGCTGCTGTGTCGCTGGCAGCAGGTGACTGTGTACGCCCGAAGGCCTGTTCCCCTGTTCCCATAATGCCCTGCAGGCAGAGTGATGGAACCAAGCTCAGCATCCCCCCCTACCCAACTCCACCACCCATCGCTAACCACCCAGCTCCAAGGCTAGCTGCCATTCTCCACTGAGCAATAGTAACCTTCAGAGAGAGCTGTGCACTAATCAGCAGTGAGGCACATTTCCAACCCCCCCGCCCCGATCCCATTGTCACCCCCCCACCGCTCACCTACCGTCACAAGCACCCTCCGGGCTGCTCTGAAACAATAATTCATAAGGCCAAATAACTGAGCCTTTCGTCTTTAATGAACCGAGCTGAAATCCTGAACCCCCCCCCCCCCCCGAAAACCCACCCCACAGCCTGATCTGTGCAGTGAAGCTTTAACAAAATGTCACACACTAAGAGGCACTCTAAGAAAAAAAAAAAAAAAAGCCTAAATCAGGCAGTTGGACAGATGCGTGTTTGGGATCATGTGATTGGGCCTGGGGGTTGCAGAAGTCGATATCCCCAGCACGGTTTTCCCACCGTGATAGCCAGGTCTGGCGTGACAGGCTGCACACGTGAGCGTTTCCCTCACGGACTCACGGACTCACGGACAGGGATGTATATGCATGACGCTTAATCAGTCTATGTGGGAAAAACGGAGAGCTGAGTGCGTCCCTCCGCCACACAGGGTTCTCGAAACACAGTCCCAGATGTGTGCGAGAAACAAGCAGCTGGCTGGGAACCAAAGACTGTGGCATTAGTGGAATGAGGAGGAGGAGAGAGGTCTTGACACGTTCACAGGCTTAGCATACTTAGCGGAGATGCGCGCCCGTGATACGACCAAACAGCCAGCGGCGCCTGTTTTCACACATCCGAAAAGGCTTTGCCGTTAATCCACTTTGTTTTGCGATTCGATCGCTGCAGTCCGTGCCACCCGAGCCCGCCGACGGACTAAGAGGAAACTTTGCATGACATCGCTTCAGAGAGCGGCTTCTCAGCTAATTACTGTTTGGTTAGAGGGCCACTGCGATAGAGCGGACTGCACCATTGTTTAAGGACTTGTGTAAACTCGGTTTGTATCGCTGTATGAGGTTGTGGGCTAAAATCCTTCTTCTGGTGCTGTTGTTGCGCACTTGAGGGTTAATAAAACAACTTCAGTAAATACCCCTCTGCAGAATCGGGTAAAGTGTAACCTTCGATTTGTTGTGGAAAAGTGTATTTTGGGTCTTTTCAGTATGGTCAAGTTTGGAGATCTTTTGTGTAGCCAAGCTTGCAGATGGTCCTTTGTCCCCTTTCTTAACAGCTGTCCACCTTCTGTTTCACAACCAAATGATCTCCAGCACATTTTGAATCATGTCTCTGAATCATCTCTGGGTTTTTGTGAGTGAACAGCATATGCCAGTTGGATATGGGGACGTGTTTCAGATCCAGATGAACCAAGACCACCTCAGCCAAGAGCGACCAGTTCCAGCCTTGGATTCTGGTGTCAGGCCAGAGGGACTATCTGCTTTCACACAATGTATCGTGTGAAGGAGGTAAACTCAAACGTAAACAACATAAGAGGCTGAGTCCCCTCCATGACACTGCTGTAAGCTCTGTGTTTGCTTCTCAGCTGTACTGTGAGCTGCAATGCTGTCACACTGATGAAGGCCCCCAAAACAAAGTTTGTATAAGGGTACTATGTTTTTAAATATCTATGGTATTATGCCACCACAATTAAGGTATTTTAATTTCTGATGGAAAAAAGGGTGGATTTATTTCATAATGGGGTTGAGGATTTGTGAGTTATTCTGGAAATGGACATTTAGCAGGGAAACTAAGCAACATCATGGATAACTTCCTCTTCACTCCTAAAGAGGTTTGCATATAGGTTATTTTTCCCTAGATATACTAACACCATATATCCATAGTCAGTGAATCGAGTTCAAATTTCGCAGATTCACAGCATCCAGAGCTGGTGGTGAGGAATTGAGGATTCATGAATCGCCGTTTTGGGGTTATCAATCAGAGACTGACACATCCACCTATCAGCTAGTATGATTGGCTCCGACCATTGATTCATCGCTAACAACATGATGGACTCGATCTTCCCAGGCTTAATCAAGCCTTAATCAAGTCTGTCTCTGCAGTCATTACGATGCCCTGACTGGCTCATGGCTGGAGGCCGCAGAGCGTTTTTCTCTCATGGGAGACAGGGGGAGGTTATCCCATTTAAAACAGCTAATATTAGCCGCTCAGCAAAAGCCAATCAATGCAATACACTTGTTATTTCACAAAGAAGCACTTCAGAAATGCAGGCCCTAATTTGTGTGTGCAGTCATTCATTTATGTGTAATCAGGCTGTGAGTTCTTTATGAATGCCATTGCCTGTAGCTTAGTCTGGTTTATGGAACTAATTAGCTGGGGGTTTTTTTTAAATGTCTGATTTGCTTAAAACAGACTTATTGGTTGCTTTTAACATATACACTGATGGAAAAGATGATCCCTTTTCAAAGGCCAACTCAAGCTTTCAAGTCGATGTCCCCATTCTCTCACCCATGTCGTCTCTTGTTATGTCATAATGCTGTGGAGTTCAGAACGTCTTTCAGTTCCATGTGTGACACTTTCCACATGTGATTGACAGATAAAGATGTGCTGTCATGTGCCGTCTTCCCTTGAGCATTTAGGCATTTAGGATGTTTATAAATGTTATTTGACACGATAAAAAATTCTCTCAATAAGAATCATAATTGTCAAAAGTGATTAGCTGTTCAAAATGGTCATATTTACAAAGTAAGTCATGTAAGTTGTCCTGAATAAAAATGTCAGTTAAGCACATGTCTGTATCCAAAAAGAAATAGAGTCTCTGTGAGTGTATATCAGTTAAAGCTGCTGAAGAGATATTAAAATTGTATTGCACTAGTCTGTGAGGAATTATGGGAAAAAATTACATGAGAAAATTGCTATTAGTCTGTCAGTGGAGAACTTCATTAAGAGAGCACTTATGATTTGTGACCTTGTTCCGTGGTTTATGTCAATATAGCCTCACAATGTTTCCAAAACAGTGACTGCATGCGAAGTCTTCTGGATCATGTCCTTGCTTCTTGTTTGTATATTTGCTGTGGAAATTACACTTGGTATGTATAACTCTTGTGTTGTGTGCATCCAAATGAGAAGTGCAGACAGACTGATTGAATTTAAAGTATATGCTGCCCTTCTGGTCTAGGCCTCTCTTTTGAATGAGCTACAGTCTCAATGAGTGAAAGTTACATAAAATACACATGTAGTGAGGTACGGGGAGGGGAGGAGGTAAGGTCAAACAATGCAAAAGCATTGAAAGATCAAATAAGGGCTTGATAGCTTCTTGAAACATGTCAGGTGAAAGCGCTTTGGTTCTGCAGGTACGTTGCATCTCCACTAATGTATTGCAGAAATTGTCTCTTGCCCTCTCTTCGCTGGGTGATTCCTTGTTTGTGTTCTTCCACACGTACGACTACTTTGCAGGTAATTTGATTTATCCGTGGGCGTTGGCCTGAGATGTTTAAAGGTAATGCCATGTTGAGCTCTTGAGTTGAGCTCCTTACTGTGTTGATTGAACAAATGTATTTTAATATCTATGAAACTCCTGTTTTTCCTCCCCTGGCCCCTAATTTCCCATGATTCTCCTCATTTCTCTCATTTTCTCTTCACCATACCATCTTGCCCCCTGACTGCCCCCACTCACCCCTTACCTGTCCTCAAGGTGAGCCGGATCAACACCTCAGTGAGCCGTAAGCGGGAGCAGCGCGTCCTGATCATGGTGGTTACCATGGTGATCTGCTACCTGCTGTGCTGGCTGCCGTACGGCATCACGGCCCTGCTGGCCACCTTCGGGCGGCCGGGCTTGGTCACCCCCGAGGCCAGCATCGTCCCCTCTCTCCTGGCCAAGTCCAGCACCGCCATCAACCCCGTCATCTACATCTTCATGAACAAGCAGGTGAGAGCGTCCATGCACGGAAGGGGTGCTTCTGAAACAATGCCCCAAGCCTGGGTTTCAACATGCTTAATCCACAGTGCACCTGTATGTATGTATCCTCACAGGTCCTTTTGCATCTACTATGGTTTAATGAGGGCTGAAATCCAGATTCATGAACCCCAATGTGGGTGGACACTCGGCTGTCATTCATTGACTTGTTGAACCAAAAAGGTTTTTATCTGCATTGCCAAAAGCAATGGGTGATGAGGTGGTACTGTATATGAATAAAGTGTTTCATTTAGAATAGGAAATTCCTGATCTGGTCCTGAGGGGTGCCTCTGCTGGCTGGACTTCATTTCAACCATTAATTCTACCCCTCACCAGCTCTAACAAGCAGTTAATTATTCTTAATTAGACACACAATTTATCCTCCTTTTAGGGGAAAGTATGTTAGAGTCGGCTATATGTATGCCATGAAGAATGACACATATTCATCTCCCAAGGTTTTTAGTCTGTGAGATCAGTTCACAAACAACACATTTTTTTCGTTTTCTGTTTTCATGTGCCATATGAAAAATAATTAATTTTCCTTTAGATAGAGTTCATGTTTTTAATGGACTCATTTGTCGGCTGAAAAGTGTAATCTGTGCATATCAGCTGCTTAAAGTTTACACACATAGTCAGTGTTTCTCTGAGTATAGCTAGGAGGTGTAGATTTCTTTGGTTCCCTTCTACCCTCCTCTGTCTTTATTGCTCTCAAGAGGAAAAGAAAAAAAAACCAAGAGGACTGTGTTCAGCATGCGTATATGTGACACACTTTTAAAATGTCATGTTTTGCAAGCGTAAACTGCAAGCGTAAACTGCAAGAGGCACTGCGATGTAGAGAAGATAGGGCAGAGACGAGTAAAGCTGCTCCTGACCTCAATAAAAGAACAGATGCCATTGGCTATGTAAGTGTCTCAGGCACGGTTGTTGTACTTTCTTAAAAACATGCCTTTGGCTGTGGGTATAACATTTGTGAATGAAAGTTGAACTAAAATTGTAGTTTTTTAACTAAAGGTATACACAAAAAACCTCTGGTGAAGATCATTCCTTCTTTGTGGATTCAGTGATACCCTCCAGGTCCAGATTATTGTAGATGTTCTTTAAAAATTAATTCACTGCTGATCTCACTAGAGTATAAAATAACTTCTTTCTTTTTTCTCACCCTCTGGGCTAGCGTAAATGGACCAATAGCAGCTCATACTTTTGATAAACAATATCTGTGTTTGTGAGTATGTGTGTCTATTTGTTTGTGTGTGTGTGTTTGTGTGTGTACATGTGTGCTTGTGTATGTATGTGTGACTGTGCAGGCATGTTTGTGTGCATGGTCACACATGTATGTGCAATGTTACTTTGACCCAGGACGGGTTTGGCTGGTGTGAGATTGGTGGGGTCCATCTGAAAACTCCTGTCCTGCATAGCCTTCACATTCGGGCTGCTGGATGGAGTATATATTCACACACTTCCTGGAGACAATGATGTCACACACCATGTGACTCCTCTGGGGTAGGTGGACACTGGGAAACATAGGAAATTAAGCATCAGGAAACAGGCTTTGTTGAAAAACCATTAATTATGAATCATTAATTATCTACATAATCAGACAGGCTGAATAAGACAATGACATCAAATGCAAGTACCACAGTGATGTCACTCAAAAGCTAACTCAAACCAAATGAATCACTCTCTTGTCACTGCACAGGTTTGTGTAGCAAGTTAGTGATTAAGAAATGTTTACCAAAAATCTCTATGATATTAAGCACAGAGTATTTTACATTTGAGCTGAAATGTAAATATGGGGGGTTTGTTGTTGGTCTTTGGTATATTGTTGAAATTCCAAAATCACAGATTTCTGGAGAGACTGGAAAATATGAGAAGTATGGATTATTGTGACCCAGGTAAATACTTGCCATGTACCAGCACAAGCTGAGTATCATCCTATTCACCTGAATAATATAATAATATTAATTTGAAACTTTTGAGAAATTAGAGTCAATAATGTTGAGTCAAAACGTAGAGTCAAAATGATCCACTTCTGGCCAATTCAGATGCTTCCAAACATTCATGTAAAGAAACAAAAACAATTTTGTACACATAGTTGGCCTCTTCTCCTCCTTCTCCAGTTTGGTAAATGTAATTACCCAGTCTGCACTGGGCTGGGAATCGCTCTGATACATATCCATTCAGCTTCTGCCTCTTCTCTGGGCACAGGAACAATGAGGACTATCAGGGACTCCGTCAGAAATCGGTAGCAAGCCCAGGCATGATAAATCTCCCCAGGACTGGACTGGCATTGGGTGGGGGGAGGGGTAGATAGATAACAGTGAGGTGATTCGAGAGAGTCCCATGGCATCCCTCCCCCCACCCCGTTCCAGCGTTATTGATTACCAACCTGTGCGCCCAATCCCGAGGCCCCCCCGACAGCCGTGACATGTCGATTAAAAAGTCAGTGATAGAATGTGCGTGTCCCGTTCCCACCTGGGTATCCCCTCATAGATCACCAGTGAGACTGGGAATGGGGAATCTGGCAGATGGGAAAAACTCTCCTCTCCATGGCCTATGACTGCAGTCTGGAACTGGCTTTGGCACTCTCCAGATTTTATGTTAATTTTAATTTAATTTCAGTCATTTTAGTCAATTGCAGTGAAGCTGTGCAGGATGTCCAGTTGCAGTGAAGCTGTCAATACATTGTGAAAGAGTCACAAGGAATTTGCAGCCAGTATGCAGGTGACTTCATGAGATGATGTCATACGACTAAGATGATGTCACTATGCCATTGTTGGCATTGAGGTCAGGGTTCAGGTGTGGGTTTAAGGTTATAGCCAGAGGTTTGGCTCCTCCATTGTCTAAGATCCTGTGGAACAGTCTGCCAAAAGAAAGCATTCAAAATTATTTATACATAACCTCATAAGCATGACCTAATCATTCTACCATTAATGTTGTCCTCCCTTTCAAAAATATTTGAAAGCGCTAATTAAACTAAATGTCAGATTTGAGCTAGCACAGTGAACAACGCTATATTGGTTGAAACGCATCATTTACTTTTAGCTGTGTTGTCATTGTTTAGGAAAGCAGACATTAGTGTAGCTCAGCGGAACACGAGAAACGGCGGCACGTGCCGCCGTCAGTCACAAAAGCGTTTGACGGGTCCTCACTTCCCTTTCCTGTCCGCGGTTCCCCTCCGCTTCTTAAAGAGCCAGAAGTGGGTCACTTTTGTGCCTGCACGCTGCGGCTGTTCTTTGATTCCTCCTGTGTGATGGGGTGGGTCTCTCTCTCTCCCTCGGCTACTGAATATAAGTCACCTGCCGTCTGACTGGAGCCACACCGGCAGTGACTGCTGCTACAGCCGGCGCTTGTGTGTCCACTGAATGCATGAGTCTCTTTCAAACAGCGCACCCTTTTCAAATGTAAATCGGGACACCCAGGCCTCTTTTTTTTTTTAAATATGGTTTACCAAATGCTCCTGAAGCCGCAGTTATGGTTGTATTTGACGTTTTGCAATCTTAAGATTAATGTTAGAAATATTCTTTTCTTTCTGTCCTTTTGTGTTGGGAGTTTGATTCACTTTCTACCAATGGCATCATTGCCAATAGAAAATCATTCATGCACCCATTTTGAGAGTGGTAGATAAAGTATTAAAACAATAAGAAGATTTTCATAAGATTAAATCTGTAAAACATGTTCATGTCATGTCCAGGTGATATGTGACATAGATACAGAAGGAATTACAGCATTTTTATTAAAGCACTGCATCACAAGAATAGCTTATGATCTTTATTGGAAACATAAGTTCTGAGATTTGAAAAGAAGGGTGGAGAGAAGCACAGTGTACTGAACTCATTCTTTAATTTCATTGCACTTATCTGTACTCGTTTTTAACTGTAAACCGTTTTTAACCTATGTTGTCGTTCATTTAGTTTTCTCCTTTACTAGACTAGTCTATGGGGGGTCCTGATCTATTCAATCACCTTTGGCACTTGGGACTTTATCTCTCTAGGGTTATCTTTGCACTTTTTGTACCATTCTTATGCACTCTGCCTTGTAAGTCACTCTGGATAAGAGTGTCTAACAAATGCCTTTAATGTAATGTAATGTAATGTAGTGTAATGTAATTCCCTCAGGTTTTTGAGTGTCTGGGTAAGTAGCAGTGCTGTGGAGAAGCTCGGTTTCTGCAGTCCGGGTTTCCTTATGTTACCGCTTCTTTAGTCCTCCTTACGGTTCATGCACCGGATTGCGGTTGCTGTCTGAGAGAGCCATGTCTCTCCTCCGATTGGTGCTGCCATGGAAATGCTTTTTGCAGAGTGTGATGTTGTCCCCATCTCGTTTCTTCAGACGCCCTCTCCAGCAAAACTTACTTCCAGAGTCTACCTGAGGAAATTTCTATGAAATTGGAGCAAATTGTGGGTAGGTTAGACTTAACAGGACAAATTGAAAAAGTCATGCGTAACTATATGAACATGAGAGCTCTGGCATATATGTAATAAATACACATCACAGCGCATGAGAAATTGCATTATGAGGAACTTTTAAAAAATTACTTTTATGGAAAAAATATTCATAATGCCATTTACATGTCTATGTAAAACTTGCATGTTTGTGCAACACTATCCTCAAACTACAGGATGTAATTTATAGCTGAAAGAATGTCAGGTTGAATGAAGTGGGCGTTTTAAGTGTTGAACTTTTTCATGAACTTAAAAATTAAATCATTCCATACGGTTCACTTCACAGGCCTGTAGAGGAAGGGTATGTGTCTTGTGAACGTGAAACTGTATCTTTTTCCTCGTTATGAAATATTTTTGCACGGGCATCTTGTTCATTTTGACATATAATGCCAATGATATTCAATGATACCTGAATGAAAATGTCTCTTAATGAGAGCATAAGAGTTCACAATGAGGAAAACAGATCATTCAGCCCAAAAAGCTAAAACCTGCAGAATTTAACCTGCAAGTAAAAATGAATCTGTCACCCCCTTTGAGTTCTCTTCCTGTATCACCATTCTTCCCATCAGTGCAGAGTGTATGAGCTTC
This sequence comes from Albula glossodonta, assembly GCA_019788955.1. Taxonomy (NCBI): domain Eukaryota; kingdom Metazoa; phylum Chordata; class Actinopteri; order Albuliformes; family Albulidae; genus Albula; species Albula glossodonta. Next base: position 1,080,405 of record JAFBMS010000046.1, on the reverse strand, counting down.
TTGTCCTTGTGACAGTCAAGTGCCACCATATGATTTTCAGTAGTGTTGACGGTATTGGAAACTATTTGTTTACATGAAATATGTGTATGCTTTACCTGTCACCATTTTTCTGTATTTTATGAATTCTGTTATGGCACATGACCCTTTTTTAAAACGATAACCAGAGTTGAAGTATTCCATTTTGCATTGTTTGATAACTTATTTCCATGCCCACCCAAAAAAGAAAGTGACGAAGAAATGAAGACTTCTTGGAGCAGTTTAGTCTGGCCATCAAAGCAGACGACAGAATGTCATTTTCCTGTATGTCATTTTCAGTCTTCAATTCCTCCCAGCCCGTAACTATGGAAACTGTGAGTTGAGGCGAGTTGAAGACTTAAAATGCTGTACAGATACAAGTACCGCTGTCTGTCAGCGAGGACGATTGGGGTTGGTGGGGGGGGGGGGGGGGGGTGATGAGGGGTTGACCGTGGAAAAACGACGGTAACAGAAAAAGGAGAAGCAGCACAGCCCAACGGAAGGTGAGTACATGGCATTTTTTTTTCTCTTAGGTCTCGTGCGTTATGAACTGTCTTGTTGCTGACTGAATAAATCGATATTGTTATTAATATTAATGTATGTATTGGTCTGAAACCCCATGGGTTTACTGGATGACTTGAGTCATTAAGTGACTTAAGTTGTTCCTCTGAGTGAAAAGATGTGTTGTGTTTTGTAAACAGCGAGAAGGGGTGCAGGACAGCCTTGTTTCATTTAAATACCACAATCATTATGCGTCATTCATTTATTGACTTAGTTCGCCATGACTGCTATGACTGAGTCAGACTTGCTGCTTCAGTTTATTCATTTTGAAAAAAAAAGAAAAAAAAATTGGATTTTATGTATTTTGGTTAATAGGTTAATTTTGCATTTTCTCTTTGTCAGACCTATTTAGTATTGCTCTTAATGCCATTTACATATATGTGATTTACATATTTACTGAATAATAAATACTGGATGATTAACCTTTAAACAGTGAGTGTATGTGAAAGAGAGAGAGAGAGAGAGTCAGAGAGAAATTGTGTGGAGTTAACTTCCACTCTTTTCCAGTGACAGTGAAGTAAATCAGCTGGCAGACGACTTAGCCCTTTGTGGCCTATTAGAGCTATTACAGGAAGAAGCCCGGAATATCATAACACATGCGGTAATCCCTCTGGACTCTGCCCCTGCAGACTGAGACAGAGGGATGGCCAGGTGCACGCACAGTGGAGGAGTCGTTAGCCCCACCCGCTGCTGTCCCACGCTTCGCTAAGGCTTAGGCAGGATTTCAAGACTCTTTCAGGCACGAGAGTGAGAAACCAGGGTTAGGATCTGGGAGATAACCACTCTAGCAGGCTACCACGCCGTGCAGGAGGGCAGCTTTGCACTAATGCGTCCGCCCGATTGGCCTGCCCCACGCGGCAAGAATGAACCACGGGGAAATGCGGACCCTGATTCCGCGCCGATCTTGAGATTGTGCTCGGGGATGGGCGTTGGGCATCAGCGCCTCAGGCGACACCAGAACTCCAGCGCTGTAATTGGTCTGAAAATCCAAAGGGACTTTGCGCAGATTCAGTCCGCCATCTTCCAGTTCTCATGCTGCAGCATCTAAGGGCCTTCCTGCCAGATCTTACTCCTCACTAGCTCCTGCATGGCTTTCAGAGGGTCACAAACTTTCAACGTAAGAGAGAGGCTCTTTGTTGAATTTAATAAAGTTGCACAGTGCAAGTGTCAGAATTGATCTTCATGCACTGCTGACTTTTGCTTTGGAGGCAGATGGGTCATCACCACACAAGTGACTGGTGTCAGACAGGATACGCTGCGTATTGATTGGATGTCATTCCTATGTTGTTACTCTATAGTGCTCTCTGTTCAATGGCCACATATAAGATATTCCTGATAATGCTTTTGAAAAATAAGCATGAAGAAGTTATAATATATATGAGCTGACTGATACTGCTTTTTCTTCATCTTTAGTGTTGGTGATAAGATTCAAGAGGCATAATTAAATATGATATTATATATTTTACAATAATAATAATTATAATGTGTGAGGGAAATAGGATTGTTGCATTAAGCCCATTCACAAGTGGGTGTGAAATAATGTTTGGGGAACTAGTTCAATGTGAACACATTAATAATTGAGCAGCTCACAACTATAAACAGCTATGTTGGCGTATGAATATACACAGTGTATACATGGTATTTGGAAAGAGATGACATTTGTCAGCCGCTTGCTGTGCCAGGTTGGCTGTTTTAAAGCTGCCAGTTGCATGAGCTCTGTTTGATGCTCTCAGCACTGGCTGTGATTACAGGTGCATGTATAGATGCTACACACTGCAACCTGATCAAGGTCCAGCCCCCCCCCCACACTCTCTTTCATTTCATATAAACTCCAATGCCTTGTTGGCAGGAAATGGGTTTTGCAAGTATGTAGCCAAAGCACAAACAAAACAATACATTTAAAAAAGAACACTAAAGCTCTACAGACACACACAATGAAATCATCCACAAAGGTAACTGTGACAACAAAGTCACTGAATCACAAAAAATGTAAAAACAGCCAAATGATACTTGTAATAGTGTTCGTACATTAAAAAGCTAATGGTGTGTTTGCGGTGCAAAGATATTTTAGTTTAACGTGTGGGGGTTGTATGTGAAAGCACCCTCAGAAAAAAAGTGCTGATGGTGTATGCACAACTACTCTAAAATTAAAAAAGGATATAGTGCATGTGATGTGCCTTAAATTAAAGTCTGATTTCCGGGGACACTGAACTTCATAAATAAGCTTTATGTCTCCACAGTGCAGTTGGGTAACCCAGTCTTATGCTGAGTAGGTTTTACCCCCCTGAACTTAAAGTGTTTCTGCCTTCACATATCCAGTGTTCCATTCAATGGTTTACAGGGAGATAGCAAAACACACCTGAAACCGATATCACAGGTATGTTTCAGAGATTAAAAAAGCTGGTATGTCCCAAAACAAAAACTGAAAAAATGATTTGAAAATGTGAAATATCCATGAGGATATTTCAAAGATAATTGTTAACTCACAAAGCAGTGGGTAGGCCCATATTTGACCGTTTAATGGATTTGTACAGCTGAGAAGCAGAAGAGTATAATGCTTGACCTGCTATCTGATTGGGTTAAAAGGGGGGGGGGGGGAGGCAGACATGAACAATTATGATACGCTCCACTGCTTCGTATCCCAGTGATTTTACACTTAACTGCCATTTACAGACTGCCAAATCTGGAGCAAGTGCCCTGGGAAACAGCCAACAGCTGTATTAATGGTGACCCTCTATTCCCCTCCCCATCCCCCCCCCCCCCACTCTCGCTCTCTTCAAATTGCGTTATTATTGGCATAAACTACATCATTGTGCATACTTTCTGAAAGGCATGGTATTGATAAAGCAGTAAGGTCAGTTACATGGGCTTCATGTGTCAATAACGATGTGAATAACAGTTATTAATCCGGTCAGCCCATGGCTTTTGCTGCAGTTTTTCCTGTATGAAATAATTACCACCTTTTCACAGAGCGAAATGGAGCTTTAATAGAAATCTGTGTTAAATGTATATTTTGATTTTGGAAAAGAAAAAAGGCTTAGTGGTGTATCTTTTGGGAGAATTTACAATGCAATTATGTGCTATTAATGTAAGGAGTATGCAGAGGGTCAAAGGTCACATATTTTTAATTCTCAATCTCTCTGGAGATTCATGTGCAGAGGATCATGGGTAATAACAGCAGATTCAAACTTTTTGTTTCATTTACTTCATAACTCTGCTCCGTTTGCTGTATAGTGGTGACAGTTATGTGAATATGGGTTTTGCATACTTGGGAACTAAGACCCATTGAGAGACTTCAAGGGCATAGTGGACTTCAGTCTTTTAAAAGCACATGCCATTTTATTTTCGAGTGAAAAACTCTGAAATATGTTCTGAAAGACATTCCTGCTGGCCTCCCATAGACCAGAAAATACTCAGAGAAACTCACATAACAATGTGCTGTCTGTTTTGATTGAATGGGAGACATTGTTAAAGAGAATGAGTATGTTTGATTGGACGCCAGCCTAAAATCCCCTTCATCCATTTTAACTGCCAGTTCTTCATTCAGGTGTTTTGGATGTTGTTTCTGATTGCACATCACTCTGGTTACCGACCTTTACTCAGCTTCCAGAGGAGCGTGTGTGTGTGTGCGTGTGTGTGTGTGTGTGTGTGTGTGTGCGTGCACGATGAGGAATTATACATTACATCCTATGTTCTGACATTTCTTGAAAAGATGTAGTACACTTTAAGTATACATACAGCAAGGGGAGTATACTAAGTAGACTACGTTTTCTCAAGGAAGGTAACGTCGATGAGTGTTTTTATGGTCTTTATACCTTAAGCTTTGATTTAATGGCTGCAGTCACACAACTGGCCGTAAATTTATGTGGGTTTTACACTCAAATTGCACGTTTTTTCACCATTGTATCTTCTTTATTAATTAAGACACCTAAGCAGTAACTGTTTTTCTGTTTTAAATCCAGATATTCGGGATGGTTTGGAGGTAGCAGGTTCCCTTGGCTTTCTATAGCTCTCATGTTCACACTTTTTGCACGGTTCGCCCTGTGTGAATTCCATTCTCTATTGAACCACCAAACCTATGTGAAGTCTGTGTGAAGCTGCAACACTGAAACACTGGTTATTCGTCAGCAGAGGAAATAAGGACGTGAAGTGTTCATGGGGTAGTGGTCAATCAAACTCACTCACCCAAGCCAGTGGTCTCACACTGAGTGATGGAGAGCCATGTGCATTCAAGGGTTATTACAAACAATAGAGCAGTATTAACCGGTTTGATTGCTCATTCAGCCAAATGAATGAACCTCAGAATAAAACAGTTCTCTTCATAGGCATTAGGTGCATAGCAACTGGTCTAATTAAGAAATAAGTGGACCTAATTATCCAGTCAAAGACAGAGGCAGGAGGTAAAAACCAGCATATTTACAGTACATGCCCCCGTCCATGGCTCTGAGTTTGAGATTGTGGATGTGATAATGAAATAACCCAAAATCCTTAAGCTTTATTTCAGTTTTCTCACATTTTTCTGTTGATGTCAGTGCCTGTGTCTCATCGTACCATGATGCCCATTAATTATAGTTCACTTCTTATGCCTGCAAAGCCCTACAGCCCTGAGACCCACACACTGGATGCAAGTTCAAGAGAAACAGTAAAAAGTCCCTGCTGCGAGGAGACATTTTCTTTTAACTTAGCGCATCATTACGCCCTCTTTCTCAGCTGTGAAGTAAATCTTTTCATTGTGTGGAAAGGTGTAGCGCAGTGACGGGATCTGTGAGATACGACTGGAAGAACATTCAGCGGAGGTGCTAGCGGCCTTTGTGGGTAGCAGGCAGATTTGTTTATTGGAGACCTTGTGGGATTAAAAGATGAAGAGACGCTAATTTACAAGGGGTAAAAACAGCACCCCGCTGGGTCTCCTGTCAGCCAGGGTGAATCTTTCAGTCAGGTTAACGCTGGATCCAGCTTCTCATATACATACAGTTAACACAGTGCCTTTGAATACTCATGTGACACAGTGATTGAATCGCACTGTTTTTGAATCATGGAACATGCTGCATTTAAATCTTCATATAACACACTGTGTTTGAATTATGGAACACGTTGTGTTTGAATTGCAGAATGTGTGAATGATAATTATAAACAGAGTTTAAATGATATAAGTCATTTGATTCCTCATGTCACACGTTTACTATGCACTGGTGCATGAATAATGCTCCACGGTCTGTCTTGCAGTGGTGTTGTTTCAGAAAATTATCGCAAAGTGACATCACATAAAACTAATAACTGCTAAATACATTATTAAAATGATTGTTACAGTGCCAGCTATGGCTGGAGGTCCACATGGGTGAGGCACAATTGGCCCAGCCTTGCCGGGGACGATAGGGGGTAAGCTGGCCAGGTTCGTTGGTCTCATCGCTACAGCGCCCTATCTGGTTGTGCTGGGTGCCTGTGGTGGAACAAACTGAGAGTACGCTGACTACGTCTTCCTCTGACATCGTAGGCAGTGTGCAATCAGTGGTGTGGCTGCTGTGTGTACAAGAAGTGAGATTTCCATCACGTGAAATGTCAGTAAGGCTCATGTAGGCTGCGCGATAACTGCATTCTTCTCACATAGACCTTTTACGTTACATTACATTACATTACAGGTGATTAATGGGCGCTGTTATCCAGAATAACTTACATCTCAAAGTGCATTAAGTCAGGGATGAAAGTGCTAAAATGTATAGAGTGGGGTAAAAGTCCCAAGTGCCAGAATGGATAACATAAGCATAGACTATAACCCTGTGAAGGACCTGTTGAAGAAATGAAAAACCATCAGTAAGAGCAGCAAGGAGGGGAGAGGTGCATCCTGAAGAGGTGAGTCTTCAGTCTGCACCCTTTTAGATTCTGCGTCGACTTCCCTTAAAATGGCAAGCATCTCTTATCCCTTTAACAGTTTGCATGGGCCGAAGTTTTGGGTTGTAGAAGGGTCTGACAGCAGAGACTTCCTGTGGCTGTTGGGTTTTCATGATCACCACAGACTCTCCAGTGATTCCATAAGGTAAGTAAGTATCCTGGTCTTCAAGCTGCAGCTGAGGGCAGCAGTAAAAGTGAGACAGAACCAGCGAAGCACAAGCACAAAGCACTAGCACCCTCCCAAAATGAGTGAATGAACAACAGAAAAACACACACTGACTATGAGCATCAGCAGGTGTTCATAGTGTTGTACTCAAATCTGCGCAAGTGAAAACGCGTAATTTCTGACAAAAACATTTGCACTTTATCGATTCTGAGACGCCCTTATGGAGTCGAATTTGCATATTTTGTTTTCCATTCTACTTGGGCCAGAACTGCATGGTAATCAAAATCCATTGTGGTCCACCAGCCATCAGCTGAAGCACTTCTCAGAGCTGTCCTGGCTATAGGTTTGTGTTGGAATGACTGCCAGACAAAAACTGGCAATGCGTACAAAGTATTTGGAAGCAAAAAGAGTGCAACTGAGGTGGTGTTCAGCTCAGCATAGTGGCTGAAGGTGGTCTGGGTCGTCCAGGCTCATTGTGCAGTGTTCATTTTGAGGGGATGGGGGGGTGGGGTTTCATTTGATGGCAAACCTGCAAGCCCAGTTAGCTGCACCTGCCTGCCTGTAGCCCACTGAGCTCATCTCTGCTGTACTGTAACGATTCTATGAACTATTTATAGGTCATAAATCAATTTATGGCTTGCGTTAGTCTCACTTTTGCCATCAAAGTAGAGAAACGTCGAACAAATCACCTTCCGTGTTGATTCAGTAAGGAATGCATAATTTTGATTTTTTTTCACTGCGCAATTCCATATTCCCAAAGGCAGAAACCCCTTGTTCCACCGATGCAAATACTGCAAACTCAGAAGGTTGAGTGTGGAATTAAAACAAGGCATGGGCAGCCGGTTTAAAAACAACTACAGCTGTATTGGTCAGTAACAGAGCCCGGCATTGAATGCCTGTAACTGAGGATACTGCTGTCCATGGTGCTGAACCCCTCCTAGGTTCTGGGAGAGAGCAGGAACCTTGAATCATATACACGATACTTGGTCCTGCAGTATCATGAAGTGTAGTTACACCTTTACGACCAGATCCCACACAGGAGTTTATGCGCCGCTTGAATTTTTAGTGTCCCTCACCGCTGGTTTGTCACAGTAGACTATAGTTGTGGACTAAAAAATCTTAAATGTACTGTCAAAAAAATACATGCAGTACTAAAGCGCTGATGTTTCATCTGCTTGGTCCCATTTCTATTTATAGCTGGTAATTCCAATTATTCTTCATTCTTCTATGATGAATTTAGGGATGGGTGGGAAGGGACTAATGATCTATTATCATTCATTAGTTAGTTAATTTGTCTGTTCATTTGTTACCCAGTCATGATATTTAGTCAGACTGTATAGGAATGCTGTATCATTATTAGGGGAGACATGTTCACTGTCGCCCTGTATTTTTATCCTCCAGGACACTTACTAGTCTGTCCTCAGCACTCTGTACTCAGCCAGCCTGAGAGCCTGCTTCCCTGTACTTTTCAGTTATGGAGCAGTGGCGCTTGTTTGGGGATGGCAGGGGTAGCACCTGACCGTGAGAACCTGATTTAAAAACAAAGAAGTGTACACGTCCACGCTGTGTGACACTCTGTTTTATCCCGAGGGGTTATCTCAAAGCTCTGGATGGCTCTATGCATTAATAAAATGTTCAATACGGATTGCATTTTTTTTCATATAATGGTCATTTCAGATTCTCATTTCTCTTGAACACAACCTTCAAGAGTGTATTATACACCAAACAAAGCAATCATGGAAACTTTAATTACCAAGACCTTTATCTATAATGAAGCCTGTGGAGAAATAAGAACTGCCACTCCTGATACAAGCTGAGCTTTTACTTTTAGCTTGCAGAATCAGTGCTATTTGCTGGCCCAGGAGCTCGGGGAGGTCCTGAAAGTGCAGTTTCAGAAGGGTTACAGGTGCCATGTTTACTTCCTTACAGGCTCATGGCCCTGTTCACAAAGCTCACTAAGCCTGCAAAGATTCCACAGCTGAGCACTTACCTACTGCACTTACCTGCCTCACTTAGCTGCTTCACTTACCTGCCTCACTAAGCTGCTTCACTTACCTGCCTCACTTAGCTGCTTCACTTACCAACCTCACTTACCTGCTTCACTTACCTGCCTCACTAAGCTGCTTCACTTACCTGCCTCACTTAGCTGCTTCACTTACCAACCTCACTTACCTGCTTCACTTACCTGCCTCACTTAGCTGCTTCACTTACCTGCCTCACTAAGCTGCTTCACTTACCTGCCTCACTTAGCTGCTTCACTTACCAACCTCACTTACCTGCTTCACTTA
>JAFBMS010000046.1:1058986-1066486 GCA_019788955.1 Albula glossodonta | reverse complement strand
AGCCTCACTGTACAACCACATGTTACCTCATCTAGCTTAGGGGAGAGAAGACTGGAAGCCACCAAAAATCAAACTGAAAGACTTGAAGAGTGCACTCCTCCATGCAGCAATGAGCCCTTCATACAGCAGACTGACGACTATACAAAGACCTCCGCTATGTTTTTTTTTTTAGCAAGAGCTTTCAATCTCATATATCTGAGATTTTATTTGAAGATTTTTTTATCTGTGTTTCTGTAAATCTGTAGATTTTTTTGTCAATTTAGATTTTTTTGGGATTCATTTATTATATTTACATTGTATTTAGATTTAATAGTAGAACTAGATGCTCCTCAAGGATGTTCAAAAAATCTCGTTTCACTCACTTGTGTGTCGTGCAATTATGTTTTCTGCACTATTAACTTGAAACCTGTAACCTCTTCATTCCAGCAGGGCTGACGCAGCTGATGCAGCCCACAGCCTTGTCTTTGAGCTATGGACGAGGCCCTGTGATCTGACAGAAACCCGCAACAAAAAGAAACTTTTTTTATTCTCATTTTGGAAAGTCAGATAATTTGGCTTCTACATACAGTAGACCTTTTTTTTTTTACATGCCTAACGATTGTTATGTTCATATTGAAATGTTTTCACTTTCTCAAAAGAATTAAAATTGTTATTCTTTATTGGATTTTTGTGTTTTATATTTTAGCAGATATAGTGACATGTTTAACTTTTATAACAGGGCACTGCAGCACATAGGTAGTGTTAATAACACTGGAAATACAAGGCCTGCTGTTTAGGTTATTCATTGAAGTGTTTTTCTGTTTGCGCTGTGGGCAATTGGTTCTCAGTAAGGTTGACTTATATAATTGAGTGTGTCATATGAAAATATTCACTTTTCAGAGGAGATCCTATGGTTTCTTATGAAATGTTACACTTTTCCAGAGAATGGTGGTATTGTAAAAAAAAGTGAGTAAACGATCGTAAGTGCCGGGGAGAGGTAAAGAATAGGAAAAGTTTGTTCATCAGCACCAATCAGTGGTTTTGCTCTTTGCTAGTGGAGCGAATGTGCACATTAGTCAGTTTACCCAGTGATTTTAGTCTTTAAGGGCCTGATTTACAAAAGCATTTAGTGCATGTGAAACAGTTTTGATGGTGCAAAATTGACTAAGGATGACGTAGTTGGTCTTCACCAATGACAAATCATGTCACTGAAATTGCATGCGTCAAAATTTTAACACACGCTAAAGGCTTCGATAAATCTGGCCCTAAGCATTGTATAAAGGCAACTGTACCTCTGTGTTTTTCTTTTTCTATGTCTGTGTGTCAGTTCTACAGGTGTTTCTGTGCCCTGCTCAAGTGCAGGAAGCCAGAGAGGGGATCCAGCTTCAAGACATCATCCAAGGCTGTCAAGGCCTTCCGGCCCATCCGCCGCGCCAACGGCAACAACGTGACCCTCGTGGGGCCGTCCCTTGCCCAGGCTACGACCTTGGGGCACAACAGCGGCGGTGGCCTCCGTCAGGGCGGATCTTCGGGAGGGGGCGGGAACACGCCCCCCGTGGCCGCCAGGCCGATGGTCTCCCTTGTGGCCCACTACAACGGCTGAGACGGCGAAGACGCGGAAAGGAGAGGAGCCGCTGAAGTGAAACTTCTTGATGACATATCGGCAGGAAAAGCAAAGTCGTGAATGCTGAGTCACTGTGGGCGGGACTTGTGATTTTCACAGGGAAGGAGGGCGTGGCCAAGCTTAAAGCTGATTGGAGACTTGGTGTGTCAGTTAAGCACAGTGCTGAACACTGAAGGTGACCGGGGCTGCTGACTGACAGACAGAATACAGAGGGACGGAAAACACATTAGATCCAAATGTTTTGTTTTGCAAAAATATATTCTTAATTAATATGGTACAATTATATTTATTTATAATATTTACAACCTTAAATATCCTCATTCAAATTAGTAAAATGGAATATTCTTGTGAAAACTTTGATTTTGATTTCCAGCTTAAACGGAATGTAAGACTATATTAAGAAATTTCACTGTAATTTATAAATAATATATATTTTAGGATTTTTTTCTTCCCAATTTAAAAAAAATGGAAATCTGTTAAACTTAATGAAATTGAAGGTTGTGTTTTTGGTTGTGAAAGCATGAACGCAGAGTGAGGAAGAGGAGGAGAGGAAGGCAGATGTGCACACACAGTGCCATAATCTGACCGAAGCTGAGCTCAGTGTCGTTTTACCAAACAGGCTAACCACCTGCTCCTGTGCAGGGCTCACCATTGATCTGAACGGCTGCGTACAGTCGAGATTGATCGGCGACGGTGACTACTTAATGGCCGCTGCTGTTTGGAGGAGTCTAAATCTCTCCTATCGATCCGGACAGGATGCCATATTGACCTGGTTGTGGAACAGATGAATTAGCCAGGGATTCATCACACCGCATACCCCCACCGATCAAGCCGCCCTTCAGCCGAGAATATCTGCGGCAGCCGGGGGGAGGCTAGGCCAGAGGGCTACCTGTAAATATATACTGTATGTAAATCTTAATTTTCAGATTTGGAAAGAAAACATTTGGCAGTTATTGGATGTAGGATTATCCGTATTGATTGTAAAGAGGAAAAAAAGCTTTGAACAGTATTTGAAATTCTAAAGGTGTTGCCGGCCAGATGTTGACAGAACTGGACTTTTCAAAATGGCTGCTGTGGGTTATCCGGGGGTCCATTCAACCTTCTGTGCCGGACAAGTATCAGAGCTGTTTGTATGATGAGAAGCACACTGTATTGCTTGCCTTTGCTTCATGGTCCTTTTCCAAAGCATTATTAAAGTCATTTTTTGCTCCCTATTTATAAATTTAAAAAATAAATAAATAAATCCCATGGCCTTTCGAAAAAGTGTTTTGAAGCTTTATCTGATGTGATCCACCTGGTTACAGACACACTCAGAAACATACTTTGAATCAACTTCAAAGAAAATATACATATGTCTGTCACAACTAATGTTATTCCTTATTAAATGAAAAATATTACATTTCATTTCAGTGAAGAGAAACTTCATAAGACTAGGTGTAGTAAATTGACATGAATATTTTTAAGTCAATCAAAAGTATCATTTTTTCAGAGTTGATGTGTTTCAGGCTGTTGAGTAGATGAAGACTTATCTAAAATATACCAAAACAATATTGACCTGGAGCTCTTGCTGAAATTGTGATTGTTTTAATCTTAACAACTTAACAGCAATTCTGGGACGGACTGTACTTTTTTTTACAAGCAAGCTGGAAAGTCAATGTTCAGTTTTATTCTCAAAATACATTTTTTCATTAGAAATAAGTTTTTTCCGTCCAGGAGATTTCTTTACTGCATAAGCAATGAATGAGCTCAAGTAACTTCTGGACTTAAGTGGTAAAACCCAGCTAAAGATCCACTTCTACAGAGAGACATACCTCAGAAACCTCTCAGAGACCTCTCTCACAGTGCTTATATGCAGAATGCTGCCGCAAGCATGAACTGAGCACAGGAGCCTGGGTACATTTCACATTATAAGCAGAAAGCTTTCATTCCTACAGCCAAGTTATACAGCTGGATATTTACTGTAGTGATTCAGGAGAGGCTCCTTGCCTCAGGGTACAACAACAGTGCCCTGCATGAGAATTGAACCTGCAACCCCTAAGTCACGAGTTCAGCTCCCTAACTATAATGCTACCCTGCCAACAATACATTAGAGAATAGCTACCCTAGCTGGCCAAGGGCGATAACACAATGCCTGTACTTCACAGACGCTACCCAGGTAGCATACAGTGCAGGGTTACACTTGAACAAAGCACTTCAATGAAATTACTTTGTGACACAGCCAGCAGTCACTGGCTATATAATACAATAAGTAATAACTGACTTACTTTGAGTGCCATCAAAAATAATGTAGGAGTGCATAGAATGCTTGTCTTGACAAATGGTACATTTGAAAATTGCAGTATTCACCTTTGCCAAACACAATAAGATAAAGCATTTTGTATTGATTTTGCTGTAAAACTTAAATTTGTATTTAAAAGTTATGGGATAGTTTTAAATGCTTCATAAATTATTCATATTAATATTAACTATGTTGTCAAATGCATTTTTGAGAAGGAGAGCAAATTAATAAACATATTTAACTCCGGTCTTAGTTCACTTGTAATGCTTTCATAAGCATTATACTGCAATTCAAAGAAAGTCTGTGGGGAACATTCGGCACGCTTCATTGAACAGAGTATTTTTTTGGACCTTTCCTTGAAATTATTTTTGGAGTATATGTGTTCAATCAAATGCTAGAACACAATCCAGAACAAAGTCAGCTTTTACATGCATTATCTACTATAGTTAAGTTTAAAATAACTCTTGTGCAATATTGAATTTTCAGTACATTGTACAAACATTAAGTTTCTCAACTTATTGTGCCATATGAAGATACAATATTTTTGGGTGAAAGTGTTTTTTGTTTCTTTGTTTTTTTGCTCACATAGCCTGGTGGCAGTCTCTTGAGTAGGGCACATTAATCAGTTTCACTCATCAGTGGTCCTTCACAGGGTTAATTAAAACTGATTAAGTTCACTTACTCAAATACAAGGTGTGGCTATTAAATAATGAGACTAATGCTGTAATTCAATTTTAATAAAAAAAAAAAAAATGGTACCCATGTTGTTCAATTTCACCAAACATTTAAAAAGGAATGCATTGCTCGGTTTTTGAACTGACCATTTTTACAACAGAAAAACACATCTACCTCAAGCGATGCCTAACAGTGGTTCAATTTAAATAAGCCCAGTCTCGTTATTTAAAAGCCACACCTTGTAGTTCAAGGCAATCTGCTTCTTGGAGCAAACTGAAATCACTGGGTTTCACAACAAACTGTTTAACTAAAGTTCCTATTATCTGTGTTTTTGAATTTTTTTCTCCTAATCTGCATGGCTGCAGAATATTTATATCCCTGTCCCATGGTTTCCACTCAGATTTGGGACAGAGCAGAATAATCTGGTATTGCTGTCCTCCAGAGCTGTTTGTAGCCATGCAGTCTGCTGGCTGTGCTGTGTGGTCACTCTGTGCAATGGAGTGGACTGTACTTCATCCACAGCCTCAATCACGCAGAGGGGCCACCACAGAGCAATGGGGTGGGGATACCCAGGGATTTTTATTTTATATGGATCCATCTTAGTGTGAAATACTCCACAGCTTACAGCATGCAATACTCAACACTGTGATGTGGAGCTGGCAGTACTGGGTTTAGCTGCTGTTGTGCACAGCACAACTCATTATCTGTATTATATTTAATCAATGTATTTCTGTTTAGACAGCGAAAGATAGAACCTGTGTGAGTGTGCGTGCATGTGTGTGTGTGTGTGTGTGTGTGTGTGTGTGTATGCATTAAGATTTTAAAATAATTGTAAAAGTGTGAATGACTGTTGTGCATGTGGTGTCACATTCGGCTGAACTGATTACAGCTTTCAGTCAGCCGGATCTTCTCAGAAACACGCAGGTGAAGCGTCTTTCCCACCTGGGATTCTGGCCATCCCTCAGGACCCCAGCCTGCGGACTCCAGACCCCCAGCCCAGTTACACTGCGTCTCTCCTGCACTGCTGTCCTACTTAATGGCCGTATTTCCAGCGGCTCCATTTGCTCTAGTTGAAGTCTGTTCCATTGCTTCATGTCTACCAAACACTACTAAAGAGGCAAATGGGAATTCATTGATCAAAGGCAAGGAAAGCACCATAATTCATCAGCAACACTTGGGTTGAAGTGCTTGCAAATTGAAACTCTTAGATGTTGGGAACGGATTTTAATGCCTTCTGACAGCTGAACATTGTTCCTTATCATGTCAGAATTTTATAATATGTTAGAGGATTTAAAGCTGCAGTAGGTAAGACATCTATATTAAAATATGGTTTTCATTATAAATGTGCAACTAGCAGTAAGTGGGATCAGCACGACTGGCTCTGTGTCCCCCTCTTTAAAGGCATGCCTTCGGATGGGTGATGTGAGTAGCCAATCAAATTCATTGCCTGTGTGGTGCCATGCTATGACAGGCTGCCCTCTCTGTCAATCAAAGCATGCATACTCAAATCAGACAGGTTAGATAAGAGCTTGGGGTGGCTCAGCTGTGAGCCGAGTCTAAAGAAAAGAATTGTAGTTTCTTTATTCTTTACCCAGTGTTGCAACAAATCTAGCACAGAGCAGTATACAAGCTTACCCCCGCCCCCGGTAAGAAAAGGAGAAGAGAGCGGGAGACTGTCGGGGTGCAAACGGCAACATAGTGATGTCACTGGTATCCAAATTAGGATATGACCTTATAGCAGCTTTTGGAACAGCCGTTAGCTACTATTCTAAAAAAAAAAAGGTAGCAACAGTGTTCTTACCCAGTACGGTTTTGACCACTGGTGACGAGTTTATGATCCTTGCATATCATCTTGCATTCACAGGGTGTTGGTCATTGATGAATCGTCACGTATCAATTCACAGATTTTTGAGAGATGCGTTGAAGGCCCTCCTCCACTGCAGCCAAGGGAACAGGAAGCGTGAAAAAGTTCTCACACATCTTGAGGTGTAGAACGGCCCTCGCTGACACAGTGAGCCGGCAATTCCAGTGTTTAAAAAAAACCGGCCGATTGACTGACAGTAAAGTTCCTACTGCGGTAGAGAGGCCCCTCGCTGGCATTGAGCGGGTCTGTTTCATTCAGGACCGGATTACACAGGAGCACACAGGAGGACCTTCTGCTTTAACCAGGAGAAACAAAAACCTCTCTTCATGAAGGACTTCAAGCATAGCTGTGACAGAACAAAAACTGCGCTACAATAATTTCCCTGTGTCATGACTTCCAGGTATGTTCATACAGCTTCACAACAGAAATTTTGTCAGAGCAGAACAGGGAGATGTACACATTAATTCACAAAAAAAACAAGTTAGAGAGGTAATACTAGTGTTCTGGCAGACACACGTTCCAAAAAGGAGGCAATTTCACTCTACAAAACTCATTTTACAGATGACTTCCCCATTTATTTTCAAACAGGAAATGCTATTTTTCAGTTAATGAATTGCATGTACGTTCGCATGTAATAAAACATTTGTTATCTCACTTTGATTTGCTTACTCAGAAATAAGATTTGTCTGACCGGCAAGAATTAATTTGAGTGTCATGTCAAGACACAAATGTTAATCTCCCCAAGAGAGTGACCTGAAATACCACAGTACAGAGCAGCCGAGGCTGATGGGAAGTGCGGTCCAATTAGGCTGACAGACTACAATTCATTACTACTCCTGTCACCCCTGGGCCAATCACCACATGTCCCCTCACCAGGTTGCCTGGGGCAACCATCAGCGTGGAAGTGAAAAATAATGGGATAGCTGTAGTTTTCAGGAAATGGTGAGAAAAAGTAACAAAAGAAAACTGAAAAAGGCAAGACTGGTGGCCCGCTGTTTGGTGGCTGAAAATTACACCCTGGGCCTCTGAGCTCATACACTGAACAGAGTTCTCACAAATTAAACCTCGCAGAGGAATTCT
>JAFBMS010000046.1:1036486-1053986 GCA_019788955.1 Albula glossodonta | reverse complement strand
GACTAATTATACAATGCCGTCAGATCACAGAAGCCAGGCAGTATATGAACTCTTCCTTGTTTGTCTACCCTGTCTATAGGGAAGCTTCGATCCAACTGCTAGCATTGTCCACACACTGTTTACTGCACGTTTTACCCCAGGCAGCAATGAACTCTCCAGCTAGGGGCAAAGTAGTGATTGGGGCCTCTTCACCTGCAATGCAAACCCCCCCGGGGATGCTACTACAAGGGTGAGTTCTTGGG
Organism: Albula glossodonta; assembly: GCA_019788955.1. Classification (NCBI taxonomy): domain Eukaryota; kingdom Metazoa; phylum Chordata; class Actinopteri; order Albuliformes; family Albulidae; genus Albula; species Albula glossodonta. The sequence continues at coordinate 1,053,744 of JAFBMS010000046.1, read as the reverse complement.
AAAGCCATTACATTACAAATTTATGAAGTTCTATCAAAAAGAATAAAAAACCTGGTCGAAAGATGCATGTTAGAATGTGTCTGTTCCACAGTCTGTTGGCAGATCCGGGTCACATTTTTCTTCAGTTGTCACAACTACAAGGTGATAATATGATAAAAACCAAACAGATGTAGGAATGTTGCCATGTTAAGCTAAGTCACTTATGACCCTAGAGGATGAGGGTCATTACACAGAAGAAAACAGTAATTGCAAAGCAATTAAAATGGCACCACAGCTGTTAACAACCTACCACAGTTATCTATAACCCACATAACAGTTTATATATTATTGAACAGAAATCTGTTTACAACAAAAACATAACCATAACAAAGGATATTGTAAAACCTTTGCATAAATCTTGTTTTTGGAAACAACTCAGAAGTCCCTTTTATTATTTATGTGCTCCTGTGATCTGGTAAATAGGCACTTATGGTGTCTGTACAGGCCAGTCCACTTGCAGGGCGGGTTAAGATCTCTGTGCGATTAATAAAAACGGGACAATGCTTCCAGCAGACGCTGTCCCTTAGAGACCAGGGGCCTGCTGCAGCAGATGGTCATCCTGGCTGAGAGGTAGCTTTTTATGCAGGCTGTCTTGCAGGCCAGGGTTCTCAGCAATGGGGCAAGCTGCTGTGGATCTTTCAAAGCTGTGAAGTGTTTGGAAGTGTCTACCATAGGGAGGCTCTGATAACCCTCCGGCCTGGCTGGTCAAGTGTCTGTGTTAACACACGTGTCTTAAATGAAGCACTTCTTTTCATTATCTCACATCGATGTTTGTCATGTGTCCTTGTTCATCGATTCCTTTTCACACGGTTGAGTGTTTGCATGATACATTTCTTTCATCCAGGATTCTGTTGGAGCAAATATATGTCCCTGGATTGTATGTGACAGCACTGTGATTGAGGGCGTTCCTGTGCGCCAGTGTGTCTACATGGACACTTGTGTATTTGCAGGTTTGTGTGAGTTTGAGTGCGCATGCGTGTGAGTGTGTGTGTGTGTGTGTGTGTGTGTGTGTGTGCATGTGTGATGGAGCTGTCCAATAGCCCCCCAATCAAGGTCACCCTGAGAAAGAAGGAAGTCCCATGACTTAGTCAAGCGTGAAATACGATCCTGTCCGAGTGAGTAACAGTGTTTCAGCCTTTCTCCTGTCACGCCTAAGCAAACACGTACACACTCTCACACACACACACACACACACACACACACACACAGACATGCTCGCACATACACACGCACACTCACACACACAAACACGTCTCCACACAGGTGAGCCTCTGCCTGTCCGTCCTCCCAAACCCTGCCCCTCTCTTGACAGATGGAGGATTACTTGTTCTCCTTTTTTAGGTGTGGGGGTGGGGAGTAAAGACTTGTCTCAGTAGGAATGGTGTAGAAGAAAAGGATTTGTTGGGCAAAAGGGTGGATCAGTGGATGGTTGGGGGAGGGTAAATCAGTCTGCTCTGAGCATGACATTAAACCATGTCTGACCTTTAACCTGGTCCTCCTCATGTGCCATGAAAACCGTTCCTTGCAAAAATTGAGACTGGGGGGGTCAATCTCCTCTCAAATAACTTCTGTTGAAAATGGTGTACCGCTCTCCCTCTCTCTCTAAACACCAGGGCACACAATTGACAACAGTGTCATGTGAGGTTTAAGGAGCTGGGTTCGTGACTTAGAGGTTGCAGGTTCAATTCCCACATGGAACACTGCTGCTGTGCCCTTGAGCATGGTACTCCACCTGCATTGGTTCAATAAGCATTCACCGCTGTAAGTGCTAAAAAAAAAAAAACAATTGAAAACTGACAATGATGGCGTGAAAAGGGCATGTGCTAAATGACTACATGTAATTTTATATTCTCTAGTACATTGTGACTATCAGTGACAACAAGAAACACAGAGGAGTGGGAGGACAGTCGTCAGACCGGCGATGTATTATAGCTGTTAGGAAGCTGAGCTTGTCAAGTCTCAGGGCTGATATGCAGGTGTGGGTGATGTCATTGTCCCCTTAAGCGAGGTAGTTCACCTGTGTTGCTTTGAAAAAAATCCACCCGAACAAAGCGCAAAAACGTAGGTTGACGAAGTTCTTTTGGATAAAGGTGTATCCAGGTGAATGCTTGAAGCATAAAGTGAGGTGCTTGCTGTGGAATCTGGGCAACATTTGGAGCAGGCCGCTCCCCAAACTGCCTTTTAGCTGTCTTCCTTTCCCCCTCATAGGCCCCAGGAGAGGGTCTTTATTTTTATAAAATGAATGTTTCAGGTATTTTGGGTTTTTGTCCATTAACGTCGCAGGGTAACATGGTTTCTCACAGCGTTTAACAGCCTTCAGGCCTTAGTGTTGAGAGAGTGGGCCTTAATGCTGAGCTTTTGGCTGTGTGACAGTGGGACTTCAGGCTGTGGGTGCACTGGGATTTCAGAGATAGCCTCTTATCTGAGGATCTTTGCTGAAGTTTAGTTTGTTGGAGATTCATGGCTGGACAGTATCCCTCTGCAGCTACTTTACCCTGGAGGGGTTATTGGTCTAGCCCTCCTTATGCACTGTGTGCGAGTGTAGGTACAGGTGATTCAGTGAAAGAAGGAGGAGAGTCAGCACTCTCACATTTTAAGGGAGAAGGATGGCTACCCTCCCTGAGCAGAGCTGACCAGGGGATTACAGTTTGGCCTGAGGGCTGTTCATCCGCTAAATACTGCATAGAGACTCACTGTCACATGATGATGATGATGATGATATTGACAATAAAGATGAAGATGATGATAGTTATGGTGATGACGATGAATATGACAAATATGATGACGAAGATGATGGTGTTGATGTGGTTGATGATCATGATGGTGTTGATCTTTTTGATGATGATGATGATGAAGATGTTGTTGTTGATGATTATGATGAAGATACTGATGATGATGGTGTTGATGTTTTTGATGATCATGATGATGTTGATGTTTTTGATGATGATGATGATGATGATGAAGATGTTGTTGTTGATGATTATGATGAAGATACTGATGATGATGGTGTTGATGTTGTTGTTGTTGATGATGCTGACTAACAACCATAAACATTTCTATGACCCACAACTCTCCTGATAGGATGTAAAGGATACAAACAGAAGTGAGCATGGATTTAGGATTTATTCTGATGAAACACCATTTTAATTATATTCCATAATCCATTTATAAATATGTTATTTCCTTGAAATGTGCGAAAGATTGACATTAGCTTAAACTGTAACTTTTGGCTAAAATCCTGAGACGTCATTTCCAAAAAACAAAATTAGCCTCTAATTTCCTGGTTCTTTGTGTGCAGCCTGACCTATTTTCCCTGGGCAAAAATTCCTACGCTTTTATTTACACATTTTACACGCTGAGCGATTTCAAGAATTTAATTACACAAACAGTAATTAATACAGATTAGTGAGTGAACGGAGAGGGAGAGAAGGGAAACGAGGATTGAGAGCACGTCGAGAAGCTAATTTTTCTCCAAGGAGCTCTGAAGCCTTTTTCAAGGTTCTGAATACAAGTGGTGGGGGATGGGGGGCGGATGCCTGGGGGGGGGGCAAACCATTACTCATTACTGTTAAAACATTCAAATTCTGGCCCTATTTTTTCATAGACACTGACTTTACATCGTCCTTTGTAAAACAGTAAAAGAAAAGTCTATATGGTGATTCAAATTCGAAAGAAAAGAGAACTTTACTGTCATGTCCAGACATAAATTAAAGCTACACTTTAGATGTGACATTGGCCATGAAATCCATTGATTTGGATTCAGATAAGTGTGCTTACAAACAAACGCGGTCAAAGTTTTTTTGTTTGTCAAGAAGTTTGGAAGTTTGGATTTGTCTGTCAGAAAGAAAAGGTGATTTCATCCATCCAGGCCATTAAGGGGTAATTGGGGCGTGAGTCCTCCCGTGCTCTGCAGTTTAATTCAGAGGGAAGCTGCTCATCAAAGGCGGAGGGGTCAAAAGAGTAAGCGTTAGCACCAAGGTGAGCGTACTGTGGAGCGGAGTGTCATCCTCACCTTCTCTAGGTATTTGCCTGCTCCCAGCATGCTGTCAGCCTCAGCGTTTACTCTCTGCGAGGGGCGTGTGAAATATTCATTGTCTTTATTGGACGTCCTTGAACCTCGTCTGCTGGCGGAGGGATCCCAGCTGGCACTGCAGTCAGGGACGTGGGGTACATGTATGATTGATGTGTGGAACATTTCAGAATTAAACCGCTGAAAGTCAAAGGATCCGTATTGTGCATTTTGATTGTGACGGCTGATGATTGATTACTGATTGACGACGACGATGACGATGATGATGATGATGATGATGATGACAGCAGTGTAGCGCACTGGCTAGGGAGTTTGGAGTCTTGTAACACCTAGGTTGCAGATTCAGTTCTCAGTTAGGGCAGTGCTGTTGTACCTTTGGTCAGTGAATTGTTTTAGCTGTGACCAGCAGCTCTACAGGTTGCTCTGTCGGTTGGTTGGTCGGTCGGTTCAAAAAATTTCCCCACCCTATGGCGGCCACGTATTTCACCCTAGGAGACTGAATTTTGGCATGGAGGTCAAGAGTATGTGTGTGAAAGTGTGTGTTTCTGTTCATGCCAATTGGCTAAAAGGGGGTGTGGCAGTGGGAGTGGCCTGGTTGCAGCTATTGCAAAGTCACACTTGTTTACACATTGAGCGGGATTTTTTTCACGGTTTACTGTGATTCAGTACGATCTGTGATCAAAACACCTGGACCAGGTTTATGTGCAGAGCAACTATGGCACATACGAGTGCACTTTGTGGAAACAAAGTGTCAAATTTTACTCACACCTACAGAAAGGCTTTAGCTGTGGACTCATTATTTTGGTGGAGATTGTGCTTGACTCAGTGTGCTATTCCTCCCCTGAAAAAAGCTCTTAGATAGCTCTACTATACATACCCATAAGAGACAGTGGAGGTCTATGCGGCTTGTTTCAGTAGCCATCAGGAGTTAACAGGTATGGTTTGCCTTACAGTGGATAAGAGTCCCTGGCCACTGTCAGGGTCTCCAAGCACTGACACAGCTCATTGCATCCCTAATAGGCTGTGAATCGTCTCTGTGGCCGAGGCTGCGATTTGGACAGGTTTGCGCTGGCAGCACCGGTTCCTTCTGCCTCTCTTAGCCTTTCCTTCCAGCTCAAATCACTCTTGCTGGATTCCTGGTGACAAATGATGGGACGGTATAACCTCTCATTGGGAACGACACTTTGAAGACGTTTTTTTTTTCACAAAGGAAAATACAATCACAGTCAGTGATTAAAAACATCTGTGAAGCATCGATCTTAGACATATGTAGGAAAGCTATCCAATAGTTATTTTAGAATAGACTGAATGGAGCTGTAATGCAGATGGACGTAACATAAACTTGGCAGGCCTACCTTCTACTAAAGCGGGGTGAAATGCAAACAAAGCAAGAAGTAAAAAATCAATGAGAGTACTATTTCATAGGCATGTCACATAACAGATAAAATGCCAATACAAGAAAGATTTTTTTAAAAAAAAGTCTGTTTGTCAATCTTCATCATTGCAGCAGCTTCTAGCTGTTTTGTGCAATGTTAGTTTTTCTGTCACAGTATAACATATTGCCATATTGATATTACTTACAGAGAACAATGACGAACAGTCTTGAGCAGCAAAACAAGGCATTTTTCATTTAAAACCTGCTGTGTATCCATTAGCGAGAGCAGCGAAACAGAAAAGAACAGCTCGATTTGTGGGGAGGGAGGAGTAGGAGGAGGAGGAGGAGGCCAGTATCTTTACCAGTGTCGTTAAGACCATTATCAGCTTGGCTCAGCACTGTGTCACATATAGCAACAAAAATGCACGCCGTTTTCATCGCTCAGCGTGTTACTTTCAGAAGCGAACACTGTGCTTGTTCCAGCACACACCGGATCCCATTGTGAAATTAGTGCTTAGGTGCTGAGTTTTCCTTGTCTCTAATTGCACGGCTTTTATCACACGGAGACCTTAAATAAAGCTTTTTTTCCTTCAGCAGAGCACTGAAAAGGCAATATGAATAGCACTGTCATGTCTTTTCTCCCACCCCGGTTCATTTATTTTTTTCCATTATTTCATTAACTTTACTGAGGCAAACTTTTGTCTCTGCTTATTTGGTCCCATCTGCTCACATGTCCTGTGTCTCAGCTGTTCAGCCGACTCCATTCTCCAGCATAATTAAAGTCGTATATAGTTTTACACAGTTCAGCAGACCATTGAACGCTACCGTTTTTTTTTTTTATGTTTTTTTTTTTTTTTACTTAAGTATGCGCTTTCACCAGAGCTGGCTCAAGGCTGCACCCAACTCCCAGGGCAGGACCCATGTCTCTTCCTCCTTTATCTGCTCACAACCAGAGTTTGCATGTGGGAACAGGACACTACCATAGACAGCGACCTTGTAAGGTCTTCCTTCTCATTCTGTAGATTATCACAGGAATTTGCAAGTGTTTTGCTGGTATTTTTTCTTCTTTTTTTGCTGAGCTTAGTTATATGACTATTATGGGTCTAAATAGTGAGAATATCCAAAATGACTGCATGGTGACCTGCATACAGCTTTTTTTTGGTTTTTCGCACCCAAACTGAGCTTAAGTGAGCCCCACGGCTCTCCCGATGCTTCAGATGGAGGAACATGGTCATACCCATATAGTGACGATCTTCTTTTCACACTGCAGATGTGACCTGTCACATTTAATTATTTACACGTCAGAGGAACACAAATACAACAAACGAGCAGCTCAACAGATCATGCAAGTGATTCAGGATGCCGAATACTCTTCATGACATTCAAAAAGAAAATAAAAGTTTTTAGTAAACAGTTAAACGTTCACATGTTTTCACAAGCAGGAAGCCATTCAAAGATGATGGAGATGACACTGCAGTCAAGCCACAGCTTGAGCTGAGCGACTACAGTGTGGACCAAAATTCTGAGACCACCAATGGAAGTGTTTCTGTTTCATATTCTTTTATAATTAAATACTATATTTTTCAGTACAAATTATATTAACAACTCAAGGAAAAATGAATGAATGAATTTCAGAATGTTTTAGTTTTTGGTATGTCCCCCTTTTGCATTAATGACAGCGTGCACTGGAGCTGGCATGGACTCCACAAGTTTGTGTGAAACCTGATGATCCATGTTATCCCATGGTCCTCAAGTGCCTAAAACTTTCTTGGCCTTTAGGTGCTCCCATAATGTTCGATGGGGTCTAACTGTTTCTACAAAGGAGTTAACATGGTCAGTGTCACTAATTTGCCTAAATTTGACCTAGAAACAGTTCAGAATCTTGAATATTATGTCTAATAATGAATAAATATCATAACTTTTCTTTGTTTTAAATGTTTCAGAATCCTAACATTTTCTGTTTATTTCCAGGTTTACATGAAAAAAATTTTGAAAAAAAAAAATGTCAATGTGGTGTCATACTTTTGGACCCTATTGTATGTACCGAACAACACTCGAGCATGTTTGTTGAAAAGCGTTATTGATTTTCATATAGATTTTCCATGACAAACATGAGCTGGTGTTGCACCCCATTAGGCCCTGCCAGGCCTGCACTGTACTGAGGAGGCTGAAGGGTCAGTCAAACAAACCGTCTGACATGACCATGTGAATCTAGTATTATTTATTGTTCAGCAAAGTACAGGGAAGGTAATGAGTTAGAGCAAAGGATGCTAAGTGATGTGCTCCGTTCCTCTTTTCACATTGTCTGGAATTGCTAGAGTACACAGTAAAATGTTCAGGTGTTAATTGAATTCTTACAGACTTCATATGAGCCCACCCCCATAAGAGTGGGACCAAATGTATTTTATTGGAGTTGAATCAACGCCACTGAACATTTTGTCTTGTACCTCACCTGAGATGAGGCTGTATCAAAGCAATGTTGGTCATCAAAATGTTGTTTTTAATCAAAACCAGATGTCAGAGAGGTCATCGTGGTGTGACTTCCACCCACAATGATACTGGCATTGTTGTGATGTTGCCGTTAAGGGGGAAATTAAAGGTCAGCTATTGACCTGTGATGTCAGAGGCTTATCCTCTGGTGATGTCATGCCCCTGCATCACTCCCCCTTCCACTGAATACTGAAAGGACTCTTCCACTTCCTAATATGGCCTGTTTCCTGTCACCTGATCATGGTCATCACCTGTACCTTGCTTCCTGTCAGGTCTATTGTGAACCCCCTGGTCTCATGGTCCTTAATTCCCTTTTCAATTCAGAGTGAGCCTGTTTTATGGCCTTCTAGTTTTCTGATCACCCACATTGCCTCGCATTTTGTATCTTGATTCCTAGTTTACGCTCTGTTTGCTCCCATTGCCTCTTCCCGTTTCACTGCAGTCCCTGGACTTGATAGCTTATTCAACTCTGGACATGGGCTCAACTCCAGGGAGTTGGTCTCATTGCATGATTAATCCATTTCTACAGACCCCCTCCAGCCAAGCTCACTACCTGATTTTACTCAAAGAAATACTCACAAAGCATAACTTAGGAGGTTGCACAGCTAACTGGAAACATAATGAACCATCATTTTGTCGGTAACACTACCAGGACAAGTAAATCACATCTGTAATGTCCTCAAGAATATATGTCATGGCACATGAGGGAGAGTTTTAGGAGGAAGCCAGAAGGTTGCTTTACACTCACTTAGTCTCTTACCTCATCATCGAGCAACACCATTTTCAGAGTATACCAGGTGTGATATGTGTGCTGGAGACTGCCAGGATCGATCAGAATGAAGCATCGAGCAGCTTAAGCCCTTGGTAGGATGATGAAACATTCTGATTTTACGCTCTGCAGATGCGCAAATACATCAAACAAAAGGTAAAACTTTATTTTACTTTCATAGGAAGCATGCCCAAGTGGTCTGACTCCAGCCCCCATACTGAAGAATACAGGCTGGTTCGAAACATGCCTAATACTCTAATGAACTACAACTAAGATGTCTGACTGAGACCCACAGAGTTGGTGGCTCAAGCCCCAGTGCAGCCCCAGTAAGGTCAGTGCAGCTATTGGGCCCCCGAGCAAGGCCCTTACCCCACTCTGCTCCCAGGAGAGATTGGCAGCTGGCTCATCTGATCAACTGTGAGTTACTTTGAATAAACGTGTCAGCTAGTGGAAGGATGTCCACATTGGTGAGGAAGCCTGTTAAAAAAATCATCCGTCTCATTGCTCTCTAGTGGCCTCTGTTGGCCAGGAGGGTGCCTACAGGATCTGCTATCTGATCTATGTTGACTTTGTGCTCCTCCAAAAGCACAGGCAAGTGATTGGTGGTGCATCATACAAAGAGGTGTGGGACACTCGTCACGAGAATTTGGAGAGACTGTAAATCTTGCTCCTCTCAAGTCTGTGGGAGACATTTAATTTGGATGGAAAAAAATAGTATTTAAAAGTATTTAGACAAATGATTTCTCCATCAGTGTTAGGGGACTTCCACATAGAAATCCATTTCCTTGAGAAAGTACATCAGGTTATACAAGGACATGACTGATTCAGCTCTTTCCTCTGTGTGTGTGTGTGTGTGTGTGTGTTGTACCACCTTCAGCATGAATGGGGGGAAAAAACAGCAAGACAAATGGAAAAAGAAAGCAGGAAAGAATGATAGACAATCAACTGTGAAAAACTTTTAAGGCATCTAGGCATGAAAAAAGAATTCCTGATTTTCTCCACCCTCCAACCGTCAGGGTGAGATTTTTTATGGTGGTTGGTGGTTGAACTGCAACGAGGTGTGAATATAGATTTTTCCAATAGTCATATTTCAGACTGAGGTCTTTGATCCCTCTCTTTCACATGGACCATGGATTCTGAAGCTCCATCATCACTACACTTGTTGTTGGCTGTTTTTTTTTTTGGGGGGGGGGGGGGGTTTGTGTTCCTGTGAACCTTCACCAGGTGAAAATGCTTCATGTTCCCTGACGAATGTTGGATTTTCTTTACTGCTTTTTACGTGTCAGAATTTTTCCATTGTTTGGAAGAACATGGACTAAAATGTCAACATGAAAGTCATGGGAAAGGTGGCTGGGTGTTGGCGGATATCCCTTAGCAGTGGTTGTACCAAAGGCCAATCAAAGATGAGTGTCTTCACTAATGTTCGTTGTGGCATCCAATGAAATCAAAGATAAGCTGGAGGTGGAAAGGATATCTCTGTCAGATATAGATGGCATTCATTGATTGTGATATAATCATAATGTGGTCAAACTGGAGACCTGAACACCTGAACTCAGTGCAAAGTCCTTTGTTGTAAAACTGTCTTTCTATGCATTCATTAATCTGTCCAGGATTTCTCTTCTGGAGTATTATACCACCATACTTTCTTTGGCTTTTAGATTAGTCTTATTTGAAGGCAAATTGCTTTCCTTGCCTCCTTTTGTAAATCTTAATCTAAACAAACAACATACTGTAGCAGTCATGGAAGAACAAACATAATTGTGTTCTTGTTTGCATTGTTTGTTTTTTGTTTTATAATGTTATTAACCGAAAGGAATAAAAGTGTTTTTGTTAATTCCAATTATAATTTACATTTTTGTTGTGAGTTTGACTAATGAAAGCGCGTGATATATTTTCCTTTTTTAACATTCCACTTTCTTAGATGGATCCTGTTTTTTAACTGCAAATCAAACCCTCTGTAACGTCTAGCTTTTAATTAAAAAAAAAGGTTTCTACATTATGAAACGTGCAGTTTATAACATGCAAATTACAGATTGTAATTTATGACTCAAAATAAGTTTATTCAGCTTCAAAGACTGCATCAAAATATCGCCTGCCACTTGCAATAGGAGGGCATGTTTAGTTTTGAACATGGTGGCGCTGTGTGTCTTTCTTTGGGCACCCTGGTTAGTTCTGCTCTTAGCTCATCACCCGTGTCAAGAGTGGCAGAAATGTGATTCAGTTCTTGATTAGACGCGGTCAGTCTCTGTGCATTGATTGGCCTGTTCTGTTGGCGAGCTATTTTTTTGTTTGTGCTCTGTTAATAATAGTAGTCACTGGCCGGCTTTAACAAAGGAAATGATTTTCTGTCTGCCAAACTGGTTCCTAAGGGCACCGGGTGAGTGTAGTCTGGAGCAGAAGGATGTGCGCTGACACTGACAGCCCTGGGTCGGGATAGGTCAGGTGACATGAATACCTGTTTGAGTAACAGTAAGCATTTGCCTTCCCTTACTTACGTAGCTCAGGGGTGGTCAGAGAAAACTTATGCTCTTAATTATTTAACTCACCAAATCAAACTAGCCTGATTATGTGACCCGACAGTCAAGCTAAATGTCTGGATAAGCTCAAAAATTAATGTTTCAGATATGGTTTCCTTGTCCATATTTGAAATGTTTTACCATGGCCAATTCAAGAAATTAATTCCATATTGGTGTATTCACCTAATTGGTGAAAGGAACTAAACCTGCATGCACAAACTTAGCATCGTCACACTCTCTACTGCCATTTACATGCAGCATACTCCATTAGCAGAAATTTGCACTGAGAAATTGTGTGAAATGCGCACTGCAGGGATGGCGCGAGTGAGGTCACCTGATAAATATTGTCCTTCGTACAATTTTTTTGGCAGATTTCCTTCTTACCTAATCCAGATTAAATCCAATTCACAAAAATAGGACATCATCTCGCTTTTCATGAACACCTAATTACACGGATGGTTCCATACTCGCAAAACTGCATACCCTCATACTCCTCTTGCTCATTAAAAAGTGTTGCTTCATACTTTCTTGAATAACTTTTTTTCTTTATGTTCCCCTGCAGCCATGCATCCTAAACAATAGATGCGAGAATTTAATATCTGATGCAATTCCATTAAGGATGGGGGTACCTAAGTTCCCCCTCACCATGCTGCTCCGCCCACCTGTCCCACTGGCACCTGTACTTTAATAACACAGTGCCAGGGGAGATCTCAGAGAAAAGGCCATTTTCATTTCATGCGGTTGGTCAGGAGTCAGTGGTCATGGAGGTGGGGGGGGGGTTTGGGGTTAGACTGTGATTTTCACTCTGTGTTCATCAGTGAGTACAGTGGGTTCAGTCAGTCTGTTCAGCAGGAGAGCGGCCCAGTGGCAATAACATTAGCCCCCCCCCCCCCCAAAAAAAGGAAAATAAAAACCTGCACAGTCAGGGCCGGACAGCTTAAAGTCTGCCTGCGCTGGCCGGGCCGGGCCCTTTTGGGAGTGCAACCTTTTCATTGCCCTCATCGCTTGTTTATTGCAGATAAATTGCTGCTTGTCGCTAGGGGTTGTTTATATTGGAGCTCAATCGATGATAACCGAGACAGCACCCCCCCCCCCCCCCCCACACACACACACACACACACACACACACTACCCCCCACCCACCCCCCCTGGTTTTTTAGATTGACAAAGTAAAAGAGGAGATGGGTGGGGGGGAGAGAGGGGAACCAGCCATAATTACATTCCCCTCTCTTATCGGGTGACCTTCAGTCAGTACAGGAGATGCTGTAGTGCTACCTGACTGAGAGCTGCCCTCTGGGTAATTTTTAAAGTTTTCAAGCCCAGTCCCGCCCTCCTCCGAATGATATCCTGACCACTATAGGAGGCTCAGTCCACTCCCAGGGAGGCAGAGCAAAAAGGAGACGTGTCCAGGAGGAGGAGCTATGCAGGACGGGGCGAGCCAGACAAGAGTTGCAGACAAGAGTATGCTGTAGCAATCAACAGTCTGACCTGTAGAAAATCAGGTATAGTCCTATTGAGTACCAGACATTCAAATGAAGTTTATGCGAGCAATGAGGGCTTGCCAGTGAAAGGGTGTTATATGTGGGATTTCTCGCAAGTTCAAAGACCAGTTTTTGAAAACGTAGTAATTTTTTTTTAACGGCAAAGCGAGGAGAAAGATTGGTCAATACTTCTATAAGAGTTGGGGTGGGGTTCAAGGGTAGGTTTCTTCAGCCGCAGGGCGGCCGAAGCCCGGATGATGGATGAGGGAACGTGACCGGCTGAGGGAGAGGAGCAGACTAGACGGGAGATGAATGAGAGGGTGTCAGGCAGGAGGGTTTGGATGGGGAGGGGAAGGGATCAGGTCAAGGAAACCTCGTGGTTAGTCAGTAGGATAAAAGAGTTGAAATATGAGATCTCTCCACTCTGTACGAGGGGAGAAGGCAGAGAGATGCTCGTCTAGGAGCAGACATAGGGGGCATGCTAGATGACTTGTCAAGAAGTTGCATGAAGTAGCTGTTAATGTTTCCTCACTAGCAGGAGAGCAGAGGAGGAGAAAAACTATGGTATTGTGCGAATGAGACATAAACCTAAGTCCTGACTTACAGAGGTCATTAACCCTTGTGTTGGGTTCACTTATTCGGACTTTTTTACCTAAATGATACCAAAAAGGTTCCCCTATGATTATGACCAAAAAATTCTTGTTTTGATTCTATGTAGAGTTTTGTTTTTAGAGAGCACTTCTATTATTCAGTAGTAACTAGGACATTACAGTGACATCTCATGGCAGTGGGTAGAGATTGCAAGAGATTGTTTCGCTAATCAGATGTTCGGTATGATCAGGTGGACAGATGTAGAATTTCACAACGTAAACAAATGTTAGGATCCATACTCTTTCACAAAGTGCCAAACGAACGTTAATGACCTCCATCAGTGGAACAGAGCTTAATATCTGACGAGCAAATTTAATATCTTTCAGTGAGTTAGAGAGAGCAATGGAGAGCACAAGAGAGGGAGAGATAGGGAGGTATTGAGAGGGTGAGAGTGAGAGAGAGAGAGAGAGAGAGTGAGAGAGAAAAAGCTCTGCAGAGGAATGGAAGGGAAACAGAAATTGGCAGCAGCTTCTTGGATTCCCAAGGCTGCGGGTGCTGATGGAAAGGTCCAGTTGCGGGAGAGGGAGCAGAGGCGATATATCCAACTGACAGAGCACTTTGAGTCTGACATGTTTTCTGAGAGGTCCGAAAGTGGTGTTAAAAACATGATAAATCCCCCCCCCCACCATTGCCTCTCTTTTTTTTTGCCAAATAATTTTACCACTGTAGGATCCAAGCACAGCGGGAAACATTTGGCAGCGTGTAGGGACCACTGGTGCAGCTTCAATGTCTTTGGTTCATTGTTTTTTGTCGTCGTTTTTTTGTTTCTGAGTGCTGCGGTACGCCAGCCTTCTGAGAATAACGATTCCTGACTTTTATCTCTTTATCTCCCAACAGTAAAATAGCAGACAGACCTCAAAGTATTGCTGCATAGCCACAGGCCTTCCAATGGGACTGCACCAGAGCACCTGAAAGAGCAGCGAATGGGACTGCACCAGAGCACCTGAAAGAGCAGCGAATGGGACTGCACCAGAGCACCTGAAAGAGCAGCGAATGGGACTGCACCAGAGCACCTGAAAGAGCAGCGAACGGGACTGCACCAGAGCACCTGAAAGAGCAGCGAACGGGACTGCACCAGAGCACCTGAAAGAGCAGCGAATGGGACTGCACCAGCATACCTGAAAGAGCAGCTAAGTCCCCTGTGGTCCACCCACTTTTTCCCTTCTTCACAAAATTACAAAGCACAAAACAGGTGGCCCGATCCCATTGGCTCTGAGGGCTGAAATACTGTGCAGGGGCGTGTCACAGAAAAGCAGGCACGAGCCAATCACATCTCAGGAAGGTCTGAGGATAAGGTTATTGGTGCAAAGACTATTTGGTACTATGACTATTTACAGGAGAACAATATGATTGATTCAAATGCATGAAGTCCCTGGTAAAATCTCCTCCCACTTTTTGAAAATGGTATGCCATTGGCTAGAAATGGACTGTGGGGCCTCTGATTGGCTCACTTATTTATGGTATAGGTGTCCGAAGCATCAAATCAGTGGTGAAGCAACAAATGTCTCAGCAGTAGCATGCACGGTCGTTTCTCAGGTTTCATTGACAAAAGAAATCTTTGACATTGCAATTTTTGGAGTTTGACATTTATGCGTGGAGAAATGTTTCCATTTCAGAATTACCGACAACCCATATGTCACATTAATGATTGACATGTTTAAAGCATTTACACCTCAGTTTTCTCATAAAACAGTCCCAACCTCAGAGTGGCATAAGCTTGCCTTAAATGATATTGTCATGTACATTTGTGAGGGAAAATTACAGTCACTTGTCATGGATAGCAGAGGTGGGGGGAGCGCAGGTGAGGAATGTGAAGTCAGCATAGAGGCATGCTTCAGTCCCTATTCCTCAGACAGGCACCCAAGGGGAGCGACTGGTGCCCTGTGGATAAAGTACAGCGGGGGGGGGGGGGGGGGGGGGAGCGTTTCCGGTGTAGGTGTCGGCAGGTTGTGTCTCTCAGCATGTCACTCAGGCACCTGCCCACCCTCACCCGGGGGTGGGGTGGGGGGGGCCTGAAGGAATGTCGTCCTCTGCCTGCAGGGAGATCTCATTCAGATGAAGCACATCGCTCCCACAACCCCCAAGCCGGAAACTAATGGAAACCGGCGAGTGTAAAATTTGCAGAAATGAGTGCCCGTGTGGATCTGAATACACATTCGGTCAGTTTCCACAGACTGAACATTTTTTGATATTTACCTCTTCAGCTAGAGGTTAAAAAATGTCAAACAGTGTAAATCAAACAAGTGAAATTGTCTTCAGATGTATTTCAGAATGTTGCATAAGGTGGCACAGAGTGGCTGTCAGACTGTTTCCTGGTCAGTCATGTCTGGCAGGAAGGACTGTCAGACTTACGTGTCACACCTTAAAAGAGATGACCAGATACAAGAGCTACTGCACTGTCAAATGCTATCCCCAGCACACTGCAGACATGACAACACAGTTCCCATGCACAGCCATATTCCATTTATTATGGAATATTGTAAGTATGGAGTATATGATAATATTTGATCATGACAACACAGCCACTCAGCCCATCAAGGCTCATGGTTTGTGAGGAGCATGTAGGTGATTTGACCCAGGGTTCTTAGCTACAACACAAGAGCTTCGGGAAGGTAATTCAGAGTAATAGCTCTCTCTCTCTCTCTCTCTCTCGCTCTCTCTCTCATCCTCTCTCTCATTCTGTCTCTCTTTCTCTCCCATCCTCTCTCTCTCTCTGCGTCACTCTGTCTCTCTCTCTCTCACTCTGTCTGTCTGTCCATCTTTTCATTTCAATTCGATTTCAATTTCAATGTGCTTTTTTGTCTTGACATGGGCTGTGTTGCCAAAGCAAACGATACAGTTATCACAATTGATAATAACAACAATAATAACAGAAAAACCAGTGCACATATAACATGTGATAGAAAATTCACTAAAAAAGGAATGAACTCATGTAAATAACTCTTTCACACTTTTTCTCTTGCTCTCTCTCTCTTTTGCTATCTCTCTCTCGCACACAAACTCACACACACACTCACACACACACACACACACATTCTCCCACACAAAGTCACTCACACACACACACACTCACACTCACACATCAGTCGTCCCACTCCTCCTCCTCAGTCAGCACTATTGCATATTAATGTCTCATTGTGAGCCTATGGAAGTTGGGAAACATAATTATAACTCAGGTGTGTAGGGAGTAACCTGAAAACAAAACTTGGTTTACAGGGACAGACACAAACGCAAAGTGTGCATATTTACATCAGTTGCGTTGTGCAATGCAGACACTAGTAAACGCTTTTTGGTTTAAGACTGACAAAACTTTCATGTAAGAGTTACCTGCATTACCTACAGGCATCAGACTGCAGAATATCTATTAGCCTGTTGGGAGAATGTATTTCATAATGTTTAAGGAATCTTTGTTCTTTGTCAAACGACGTACTTGGCCGTGAGGTGACATTGGGCCGATGCAGAATTATGCGGTGAAACTTGCACAGTCGAAATGCCAGGGTTTATGATTGACCTCCACTGAAGGAATATGTTTTGCAATGGCCGACCTGCACTGAGGCGACAGAACAGTCTGGAAAAATCTGTCTGCTGCATGTCAAAACAAACAGATGATAGATCCAGAGGCCATGCATGCTACGTCACAAAGCACATAAGCAAAGGATCACAAGATCACATCTGAATGGCAAAACACAAAGACAAGAGGGGTGGAGCAGGCTGGAAAACTTTGTAAACAGGTACTTGACCTCCAATTCTACGGCATCAATCCGAGTGTTCTTTGGCAAGTTTTAGGATAAAGACTGTTTGCATTCTCATGCAGTTTCATGACAAGGTCTTGCTGGCCCAGAGCTTCGCTATCTGCCCTGGACAGGAGCAAGGAGAGGCATTGGGCAGAGGAAAGAACTCCAGCATA
>JAFBMS010000046.1:871486-1031486 GCA_019788955.1 Albula glossodonta | reverse complement strand
TCACTCAACGAACAACAAAGCCAACGAATGTGACGCTTTGCATGCGCCTGCATGTTTGTTTTTGCATTCATTGCAGTATTTGCATGCATATGCATATCAAACAATGGGGTTGACAGAAGGACAAATCCAGATTTTCAACAATGTTTTTTTTTCCTTTTTGGAAAACGTTCACCATGTCCTCATAAGCAAGTCTCACATTTCATATAGCGTCTGTTTAGCTAGAGGCAGGACAATCTGTCCGAGGCAGCTGTAATCCTCTGACACTCTGGATTTTCGGTAAATAAGAGACTATTAGCATGTTGAGTCTTCGCTCTGGGACAGACAGATCGTAATCTGAGGGGAACTGCAGGGCATGTTTGGGTAACTGCTGATTGTGGGTGATTTTGGCTCCAGAGCTGAACGCATGACAGCCCGAAGCTGGCGCTGACCCCTGGGTCCAAACCCAAATCCTGTGGGTAAAGACCCCTTCTGTGTTCCCTAAAACACTAAAATCTCCCCTGCATGTCCCTAAAACACTAAAATGCCCTCTATCGATGCAGTGAAGCGCTCCCGATACTCTCTGCTATAGAGGCTTTTAGTGCATAAATGTTACACTAGGAGTGGTGAGTTTCTGCACTGCGGTGTTAAAAACTGGGTGAGGCAAACTTCTCACACACACACACACACACACACACACACACACACACACACACACACTCACACACACACACACACGAACACACTCACACACACACACTCACACACACACACACACACACACTCAAAAACACACACACACACACACACTCACTCACACACACACTCAAACACACACACACACACACACTCACACACACACACTCAAACACACACACACACACACACACACTCACACACACACACAAACACACTCACACACACACACTCAAACACACACACACACACTCACACACACACACACACACTTCAGGGTGATGGGACCGGTGCAGGCTTTTTTTTTTATTCTTCTTCATCTTTAAAGTCAGCTACTTCAAAGCCCGTGTGCTCCTCTGGCCTGTCAGGACACAGAGGGCAGCGGTGTCAGGCGGGGTAACCACTGTGGACATGTTTTACGGATGGGCGGAATATGCCATGGAGGGTTATGGCCTTCTCCACCTCACAGAGGAGATGAGTGCCGCGTTCCTGCCCCCCTGTCCAGTCCCACTCTGGGCCTGGCTAAGGGCATTTAGACCGCAGCTGGGGGTGTGCGTGGAGGGGGGGGGGTGGTTCCCCCTCCCCAGAGGGATTATGGGATACTACTCCACCTCCAGTTTTGGCTGGACCAGGGTGTGAAACACCCCTGCCGGTGTTCCTTGCAGTTCCCCATTCACAATTTTCCCAAATGAATTATGATCAATATTGTCATTTTCATATATATACAATTCTCTATCTCCAATCTCTAAGAAGAGTTTAAAAGTTTACTTTTTATCAGTTTTTGTAATATAGTTTTGTGTCTTTTTTTGTGCAGCTTTGTGTTCCAAGACTGGTGTAATCAGCAAAAGAGTATAGCAAGAAAAACATATTTATTTTGAAACAGTGTGTTCCCTGGTTGCTGTCTTCTAATAACAGAAGATAATTAAACTCCCTCACCCAGGTGACTGACGATAAACATCTACCAGAAAAAAAGAGTTGCAGTGGAGACTCTGGCTCCAGAGAAACAACAGGACGGAGCAGTGCATTGTGGGAAGGCTGCCATGGGTCACTGGAGGACTGCCTGTCCCTGAGTGACATGGAGGTCTTCTCTGAACGATGGTGGAGGAGATCTGCCGACATGCACCAGCGGCCTTAATCCCCCCCCCCCCCCCCCCCACCCTGCCAAGGAGAGAGGGGAGGTTAAACACTGGGCTCTGAGAGGGTGGGAATCCAGCTACCTGTGGTCTGTGAGCTGAAGGTCAGTGGGGGCACACTGAGCCGTGCAACGGCGTGTGTGAGGTGAACGCCCAGACAGCAGCGTGATTTACTGATTTAGCGGTTCGGCCAGCACCCGCTGCACCTGTAGGTCATAGGTTCTCTCTCCCAGCAGGAATCCTGGAGTTGGGCCGTGGTAGCACAGTATAACAGGGGGCTGGGCTTGTGACTCAGCGCCTGTAGGCTCAGCTGAAGTGCGTATCTAGCTGTATGAATGGACAGTGGATAGAACTATAAGCTGTTTAAGGTGCTCTGGATAGAAGAATCTGTTGTGACAATGTAAATTCTTATTTAACTTATTAACTCAAGTACTGCAGTTAAAGGCAAAAGACAAGGAAATGGGATACATTCTGGGATAGATTTACCCACACCATTTTAATATATAGAGCCCCTATGCTGTGGAACAATCCCACATAAAACAGCTAAGAGCTAAGCTTAAGACCAAAAATTAAGACACATTTGTAAAGATCAGCTTTTAATGTCCTCTAAGCTATTTTATTGATTTCTTTACCTCTATCTGTACATTTTAAATTGCTTCTATTATCTGCATAAGGCAATCTTGCTCTTTTTCAATGTTTTGTTGATTGTTCATTGAAGTACTTTATATTATCTGGACTGAAATGTGGAAAATAAATAAATAAATTTGTCTCCTCATTTACCACTTCACCTCCAATGATTATAGATATGATTATTGTAAGACTGTGCAATAATTCCCTGTAAGCCTGTGGTCCACATGCTTTAAAACATAATGGGGTGCATCACACAACAACTACACAGCAATAACATTTTAGTTGCTATGATACAACATTGATTGATTCAGTGGTGCGATATGAGAGAATGAAAAAGTTTCTCTGTCTTGAAAGAGCACTCTTGCTGTTTTTACTGTATTTGAGAGTAGGATAGTTGTAGCAGTGATTCAGATGCCCACAGAGGGACAGGCATCAGAAATTAGCATATGCTATAAATGTTGTGATATATTGCATTGGACATTGTTTGACAGCAAACTATATTTAAATGTATCTCTCCCTATCAAATAAATATGACATAAATAAATGCAGCAAACAAGGCAATTCATATAACCTGACTCATAACAAAGTAGTATGAGAAATATTTGACCACCAGGAATTAAATAGTAAAATAATTACAATGCAGTACATAAATCACAATATAAAAACTGCACAATCGATAAAAATTGGACAGACACATTCATATCCTGCTTTTTGAAACGTTGCTCTCAGTCAGTTGAGTTTCATTCAGTGCATAGTGCCATTCAGTGTGAAATTCCTGCAAAGCATTTCAAAGTGCACTTTAGAAATGTGAAGGCAAAATGGAGACATAAATATTGATATGTTTTGATCTGGATTCCTCAGCAATGTTTCCTTACACTCCAAACTTATGTCTCTTTGGAAGATTCATAAATATATTATTAACATTTAATTTCTTTTTATGCTTTGCTGAGAAAACCAATAAAATAATTTTCATCTATGTGACCCTCCTCATTCTCATTTTTATATCTAATAAAGTTTATTTTTTTCATGCCAATATTTCCATATACTATAAAATCTGATGATCACAAAGTGTCCCTAGGAGTGCGACAAAGAGACACACCATTCCCTCAACCGCACTACTGCAGCAGGAGCGAACAAGTGATACCAAACTGTCTGTGTCTTCCTTTTCTCTGTCTTTTCTCTGGACTTCCCCCATCTTTTTTTCAACAGTTCCTCCCTTCTGTTCAATACTCTCCGTGTTATCGCTTTTACACACGCAGCTACAAAAGACAACAGAAATTTGTGCTTTTTTCCCTTGGAGGATGGATATCACCGGCCTTGATTGAACATTGTGTGGAATCAGGGACTTCCTTTGTAATTTCCTTTACATTTACAGACAAGAAAGAAAAAAAAACAAAGCAAAGAAACACAAGAAGAAGAAAGAGTGGGGTCAGCAGAATTTGGGGTTGGGGGGAGGGGGGGCAAAATGTTTTCTAAATGGATCCCACAGATTCAAGTTATGAATGAACTCATGAAGGTGAAGAGCAAAATATTTTTTTAAGTTGACTTCAGTCTTTGTAACAGTGAGGCGTAGATGGAAAGTAAAAGTTTGGAGTAAATTCCAAATGGATACCAAGACGTATCTTTTATGAAAAGAGTTGCTAATATTTGGAATATGTTGCTGCTCTACAAGAACCCTTTGGATATATCAGCGTTGGAGATATCAACCTTTAAAGTTCCCAGGGGAACCTTTTATTTGTAACACTGGGGAATAGGGAAGAAAGTTGTGCTGAATGGTCTTTTCTCGTTCTTACATTCTTCACCACGGCCTACCACAAGCTGATTTCTCCTTTCTCCTTCTCTGCATTGGTGCTGTCTTTGAGCATGAATCTCAAACACTTCAAACAAAAGATAAACACATAAGAAATGAAAGGTGGATCTTCAGCTCTTTCAGATGCACCTCTCCATCAGTCAGGTGTGATTGGATGCTGCACCTGACACCTCACAATAAAGAGATGGGAGAGCAAAGTGCCGCCATAAATACTCAAGGTGAGTCACACAATGTTCCACATCAACACAAACAAATACATATAGAGAACAAGGATTTATAGAGGAATATAGAACTTTCTCAAGCATGCGAGTGTGCATCTGGATAATTTTTTAATGTTGGAACATTGAATTATTACATTATAAAAACTACAATTATCATTTATAAACAGTTAAATATGGTTTGACATAATAATAACTGGTATTACATAATAATATATATTCCTCTGTAAATATATATTTGTTTGTGTTGATGTGGAACATTGTGTGACTCACCTTGAGTATTTATGGCGGCACTTTGCTCTCCCATCTTTTTATTGTGAGGTGTCAGGTGCAGCACCCAATCACACCTGACTGGGCAGCCAGTTTAAAGTATTTCACCAGTTTGGCGAGCAGCTGTGTTCAACGCAAAGCCGCTCCCATTCTGTTGTTAAATGTAATTTAGAGTATGTTACTATAGTAGCATAACCTTATGTATAATGTTAATTTATTAATTTATGAAGAATACTGTATTTAAATGTAATCCATTTTAATAAACACAGGATACATGAGCTTTAAAAATTGCTGTGCTCAACAGTGCCTTAACCTGGAACCAAAAACCATGCTACTTCAAAAATATATTTAAAAACAGTAAGGTGATGTATCTGAAAAGCAATCTATGTTCAGGTGTAACAGGGTTGAAGGGAAAGAAAATGTTTCTTCCCCCTGCAGGTGCTGACCCCAGTGTGACTCCTCACCTGAACGCTCCACTGTTAGCCGGGCAGTTACTAGAGGAGCCGATGGAGCGAATCCTGATTTTGCGTGATAACACGTTGCGCTGGGCTGGAGAGCCAGGTCTGTCACCGACTCCATCCACATTTCAGTCCCTCCATGGAGTGGAGCTTTGATAACGGTAATTCCTTTCAGCTGCTCGAGATAGGCAGCCGATGTAATGACAGTTCCATGAGTGTCCCAGGACACATTAAGCTCTCCAAGCCCCAAGATAAGACTGAGCAAGCCGGCCGTGGTGGAGAAGGTGTTAGCACCAGCACGAGTACAAACGCAGCGGACACTTTTGATTAAAGATCATGAGACTTCTTTTAATGGCCAATAGCTTTTAATTCCCCCTCCTGACAGGCAGAGAGCCCACAGTTTGAGCTCAAAGCACAACCTGGCTAACCCCAGAAGAAAGACTGGAAAATTGTGAACTGCCATTTTTCTATAAGTCAGTGGTTACCTACTCCAGAGGAATTCCATGGGCAGTAAAAAATACAGGAATAAATGTTAAAAAAAAATATTAAAATAAAAAGGAAAAAATGCTAATTTTGGCATGACCATCCCTTGCTAGCATTATAATCTACATATCTGGAAGCACATTGCTTCCTTTGAGGTTTGATTTCACATGAAAATGATTGATGGCCACTTGGACTTCTTGTCGTAATACAGCTATTGTACCTACTTGCGGCATGCTCACAGAAGTTACCCTGAAAGTTAATATTATGTTGATTTTTTTTTAAAATTTATTTATTTATCTAAAGTGAAACACACATGTCGCCATCATCCGTGCCAAGTTGTTCTTCCCCAGGCTCTGAAAGATGGATGATTCCACATCAAACAGCAATCAAGATAAACATAAAAATAGTTGAGGGTTGACAGGGAAATAAGACCCATCCATCAAATCAGAGAGCTCCTCACGTCACTTGTCGACATGGTAACTGGGGTCCGTCATGTGCAGTCTGTTTCTGTTTAAGGTATTCCGTAAACCGTGACGGGCAGATGAGCAAGGAGCTGGACAGGACAGTAAAAGGACAAAAGTGGCCTGGGGTGGCATGCCCTCTCAGGAGTACTGTGCGCCATCACACTCTTTTAATTGTCTTTGAAAAGTTGGGAGGAGAGGAGTCTCAAACGTACTTGAGCGCCAAGATCTGTCCTTTCAAAAAATACCGCCAATAAAACACAAAACTTCAACTCACCACCATTTCCGCTACCTCGTCTGGAGGTCTGCAAATTCTAGAGTTCTCAAATCACAATGGCTGCGACACACATAAAAAACATACTCTTTCTAAGTGCATAATTTAATCCAAACAGAATTTAGTCTTTTTACTGGTATAAGCTATTATTTTTTAGAGTGAAAACAGGCACATCGCAAAAGATAAGACAAGAAAGAGGCTCGGTGCTTGATTGTACCCCAGCCTCAGTCTCTTAAAGGTACATGCAATTCAGTCAAAGCAAACTTTAGTCCTTACATGGGCAGGTGTGGGTCTTAAAAAGAGCAGGTCTGTTAGGTTAAATCCCACTGTAAGTATTTTGCTGACTCTCACACTCTCTGTGTGAGTTCAGATCCCATATTGACCAGAGGTGTTGCAGTTGAAGGGAAACACACTCAATCTCTGTGGTTGTAAAGGACTACAGAGGTATAAGCACTACCCTGTCCAGGTGCCCTTCCACAGTCAGCATCTTCCTGACTGGGACTTCATTCCAGACCGGAGAACACTAAGCAGCAAAGACCAGTGTTTCATTTCTATACACCATCTCAAAGGCGTGTACACTTATCTTTCTGAAATAAAAATCACATCTATGCAGCTGTGCTGGAGGGTGGTGTTTTGAGATTTTAAAAGTGGAAGGCTGCTGTCCAAAGCCTCCACAGCATAATAACCTGCCCAAGTGTTTCACTGAAATGTTAATGCAGACCTTCTGTCAGATCGTATCCCTTATTTGCCTAATCACCTCTTGTTGGTTATTAGTCTGCCAAAGACGAAACGACTGGGTCGGATTTTCACTCTTGGCTTAATCAGATCCATTCCAGCCCGGCACTGCAAAATCTCCAACCAGTTTATTGCCACTTATTTTGTGTATGTTTTATTTTTGCTTGATGTACTTAATCTGCAGAAGATTTTGGAGAGTAAAAAGCAGTCACATTTGAATGTAATGTTATATTGTTGCATTCAGAAGTTGCATTTTAAATGTGCATGTGTTTATTCTTATGTTTTATTCAATACCATCGTGTTAAGACGGACCCCATCTGGCTGACCTTGGAACAGAGTGGGAGCTTGACACCATCCTCTTCCATGTTATGATTCACATCACCAGACTGATCCTGATACAGTGCCTCAGCTGTACTAGCACAGGATCATGGTTCATTTTGAACGGCACTACCGTCATGGAGCTGTATGTAACGCACCGTGCATTATTAATCGCTGCCTGTATTTAGCGCTGTTAATATCCTGAGTCTGTGGAATGGAACTGGTCATGCTCTGCTTTGACGCTGCAATAATGAAAGGCATTAAATATGAAACAGAGGTAAGGGGCAGCGATGGCGAGTAATTACCCCCATGGAGTAAATCTGCACCCCACTCTGATCTTTCTGCCATTAATCTACCAACCCGTGCTTCTTTATTCAGGCTCTCTTTAACTCACTCTTATTGTCTCTCTCTATATCACCCTCAATTTCTCTCACCCTCTATCTCATTCTTACCTGGTCACTCTCACTCTCTACCTCTGTCTCTCTTTTCATATATGATTTACTGAACAGGTTACCCACTGTCAAATGTTACCAAAACAGTCACAATTTCTGCAGCAAAATTAAAATTACCAACCCAGTAACACGGGTAATAAATGTGCCTTTAAACTTTAACAGTAGTCTTAAGGTCTTAACAAAAATTAAAGTAAATAATAACGTGGAAAGTCTGAACATATGACTGTTTCAGTTTGAGTGCAACTTTAAACTCATGGATGAACTGATTGATAGGTTGATCGTTATGGCATGGTAATGTCAGGGTTATTGATTGGTCAGCTTTGCCTTGAGTAAAGTGTTGTCTGCTATCTAGCATTTTTTTCATTTTGTATTTTTTTCAGGATGTACGGTACGGTTTAAGCAGAGCGCTGTTTTCCTGCAGGAGCCCGTGCTGGGTCAGAGATAGCAGATTTAGGTCAGCTGCATTTGAATGTAGCTCCATGTCATTTCCTGTGAGCCTGGATAATGCAGGCTGTAAGACCGGCGCTGTCAGCTCACCGATGCAAATATTGACCAACAATGCCAACAGTTTGAGTGAAGAATCCTTGCCATTTTATGTGAAAGATTCCCTCTGTACATTGACCAATCATAGAATACATCTCACCCTCTGGAACACTGAACAATCACACATGGCTGGATTTAATCAAACACATTTAGTCTCATTAAGGGCATGTGGAATTTAATCCAAATAGTCTTTTTGCTATTCAGTCTTAAGATGAAAAAGGACATTCCAAAGCGCACATCTCCAGATAAAATGTAACATTTCAAAGAAATGAGAAGTCAGTTCCGATTGAATCTCATTTTCCTTTAAAGGGGCTAATTGCACTCGACTGATCCCAGCTCCTAGTATTCTTAATCAGGAAAGAGTCAAAAACTGCAGAGACATTTTGCAAGCTCCACTGACTTTCATAAAATTCAATGAAACGTCTAAAATGTACCATTTTGCTCTTGTATCTGGGAGTGTGGGATGTGGTAAGCGGTTTGATAGACAGCCAATGCCGCATTTGCTTGAAAACTGGTGTCAAGTAAGGTTTATTATTTAAAGAGATTTATTATTCTCTCGTATTAAAACTGCATACATTTTCCATATAACCGCTCAAGCAGACTTACCTTGATGACTGTTAGGGCACAATTTATTTCCTCTCCTTTTCAGACAGGAGGTATAAGGCCCTGAATCCAGGTGTCAGGAAGACAGCCAGAACGCGGAGCTTGGCTGCATCATTTAGATTTAGCCCTGAGGAGCTGAAGAGAGCAGCTCTTTAGCGGCTCAGCGCTTGTTATGCCATGGACAAAAATTGATTTTCACGGTTGTTCTAGCGATGAATTTGGGCTGTCCACCAAGTATTGATTACCTTTAATTGATGATTGGAGAATCTGTAAGTTGTCCAGTGGTGTGCAGTGTTTTTAGTTCACTTTAACTCAGGATGTGTACTCCATTAACGTAATGATGGTAAACAAAAATGAATCCAATTAATTATGAAAGGCCAAATTTTGTGGTTTATATGTGCTGAAACTTATTTTAATTTATTGAATTTTATTCATTAAATTTTTAAATTATTTATTTATTTACTTGCGTTCAGTATCTTTTCAAAGTACCAAAAAGTACTTACAAAGTACCTAATATCCAGTGGTTTAAATATACACTACGTAAAAAAAAAGTCACACTGGATAACAGCGTATGTGTTGGGGGTTGCGTGTTGACTGCAGTTTGTTTTTGGGACAGTGTTGGGGTGTATTGGTGAGTGTTGGAGTTGTATTTTGTGTTTATAGCAGTGTGTTTTTGAGGCGGTGTTGTGGTGTATTTTGTATGATGATAGAAGTGTGTTTTTGAGGCGGTGTTGTGGTGTATGTTGTATGATGATAGAAGTGTGTTTTTGAGGCGGTGTTGTGGTGTATGTTGTATGATGATAGAAGTGTGTTTTTGAGGCGGTGTTGTGGTGTATTTTGTATGATGAAGGCGATGTGTTTTTGAGGCGGTGTTTGGGATTGAAAGATGTGATGATAGCAGTGTTTCTCTCAGGCAGCTGTAGGTTGTTCTGCTGTCTCTCTCAGGTTGTGCAGGTCCAGTGGTGCCGCCCTCTGCGTTCCCTCTCCTCCTGTGTGCCGTGCCTGCTCTAATCCCTTCTCCTCTGCACACAGTGGTTTCCATGTGCCCCGGTTCTGATGCCTGCGCTGGCTCAGCTTCTTTCTGAGAGGCTCATAGCCTGGCTGTTCTCTCTGCCTGCCCTCCCTCTGCTGCTTCAGCCTGGCTGTTCTCTCTGCCTGCCCTCCCTCTGCAGCTTCGGCCTGGCTGTTCTCTCTGCCTGCCCTCCCTCTGCAGCTTCAGCCTGGCTGTTCTCTCTGCCTGCCCTCCCTCTGCTGCTTCAGCCTGGCTGTTCTCTCTGCCTGCCCTCTCTCTGCAGCTTCAGCCTGGCTGTTCTCGCTGCCTGCCCTCCCTCTGCAGCTTCAGCCTGGCTGTTCTGCCTAAGAATATTCCAATTCTGGCAGGGACTGGCTCTTCCTCTGCTGCTTCAGACTGTCAATGAGATTCAATCAAACTGCACTGATTTACGAGCGCATTTAGTGCATGCAAAACTGCTGGTTCACAAAGACTAAGACAGCATGTGATTGGTTTTTGAGGCAGTTTGTTTGCTCCAATCACAAATCATGGCACTGGAATTGCATGTGCAAACATTTTAATGTGTGCTACAGGCTTTGATAAAATTAGCTCTTTAAGGGTGAATTCAAAACAGATTTTACATCATTACATCATTTTCCATGAGTGTGTTATATTTTACATGATACAAGCAAACACACTCCACAGAATGTGTTCTTTTCGTTCTAAAATAGAAATGACCAAAGTCTGTTTTCACTTAAAAAATATAACCCTTATAATATTGCATATCACATACCCTTAAAGAGACAAAGGTTGGGACAAAATTAATTGCACATAACCAGTTCAATCAAAACAGACTCCACATTACAAGATAATTTTCTTTTATTTAGTTATCCCTCTGCATGATTTTAGCAGAATCTGGAGTCTGTTTTGATTGAATTGCATATGTTCATAAAGGGACTAGGTGCATTTGATTAAATCCAGGCCATCGTGAGAGTCTGGGGGAGGCTGGGTAGGGATCAGTGCTGTCCTGGCTTGAGGTGGGGGGGTCTGAGAAACTTTGTGGGTCAGGGGAAGGGGGAGGGGGGCAGTAGTGCACGACAGGGTGTTTGGGTTTTGACTGAGAGAATTTGTGGATCCTGACTTTTCCTTTCGCTGAGGGAATCTTTTTCCCCAAAAAGAGTCCAAAAGCGTGTCCTCATTTCCCTGCAGCTACGCTGCGCCATTGTGATAAATTTTTTATGGCTAACAGGATTAAAGACTTTTCAGGTTTCTGTTTGAGAGGTACAGAAAACCAGGTATGAATAAACCTGTCTGCTGCCCATCTTTCATAATCCACAAGGGGGGGGGGGTTTGCGGGGGGGGGGGGGGGGCAGGGCACTGGATTGTTTTGAGGGTGGGTGAATTTTCACAATGTGCCTCAGTCCCATTTGCTTTTGGTAATTTCAGGCATCGCTCA
This sequence comes from Albula glossodonta, assembly GCA_019788955.1. Lineage (NCBI taxonomy): Eukaryota > Metazoa > Chordata > Actinopteri > Albuliformes > Albulidae > Albula > Albula glossodonta. Next base: position 1,019,979 of record JAFBMS010000046.1, on the reverse strand, counting down.
AATCAAATCAGTGACATAATGATGCCAATCAATGGCCATATTGTCTGTGGAGAGAAAAGACGTTTTGATCGGCTCGAGCAAGTGAATGACTGAGAGGTGCGCGTGTAGCTCCACCCTGACAGGGTTGATTGGGACCTCGTTTCTGCCATCGCTGGTGCTGGGGTGATTCCAGGCCCCAGCCCTCCCTACACTCCACGGGCTCTGCACTGTAAGGGCCCCCTGCCATGCCTGCAGCTGCGCTGTCTGCGCAGCCTGATCACCCAGAATGCCACGCCTGCAGCTGAGCTGTCTGCGCAGCCTGATCACCCAGAATGCCATGCCTGCAGCTGAGCTGTCTGCGCAGCCTGATCACCCAGAATGCCACGCCTGCAGCTGAGCTGTCTGCGCAGCCTGATCATCCAGAATTCCACGCCTGCAGCTGCGCTGTCTGCACAGCCTGATCATCCAGAATGCCATGCCTGCAGCTGCGCTGTCTGTGCAGCCTGATCATCCAGAATGCCACACCTGCAGCTGAGCTGTCTGCGCAGCCTGATCACCCAGAATATTCTGTGTGTCGCCACTATGCAGGCCTGGCACTGTCATTGCTTCAACCAGGACACTCTGCTGCGTGTACCACAATACAGCTGCACCATTTAGTATTGTGCATTTATGTACTTTCTAAATTAGAAAGGAAGATTATTTTTTCCTTTCTTCCTGTCTTTTCTGTTCTCTCTTTCTCTTTATGCTCATTTTCTTTGTACTTTTTTGTCCCTGAACCAATCCTTTTTTTTTAGGGGGGGGGTTCACTGACTGAGGTTTGGTTATTCTGTAGCTTGTACTAATTTAAATCTCTCTCTCTCTATCTCCTTCTCTCTCGCTCTGTCTTTGAGAGAAGCTTTGTTTTGCTTCTTCTCTGTTTGAGCTAATTACTGTGTCTGTTTTTAGTTAGAGTTGGAGTTTGTTTTTTAAACTTGTACCCTTTGTTGAACGCTTCATTAAATAAAGGGGTTTTTAAAAGTCACCGTCTCTCTATCTCTCTCCGTCTGTCTCTTTCTCTCCCTCTCTCTCTCTCTCTCTCTCTCTGGTGGAGTTTGTGTTGGGGTTACTGCAGACATGATTAGGATTGTGTAATCAATAATTAGGATTGTGTAATCAATAAAAACGGGGTTTTAAAAGTCAAGAAGTCTCTCTCTCTCTCTCTCTCTCTCTCTCTCTCTCTCTCTCTCTCTCTCTCTCTCTCCATCTCTCTCTTTCACTCTGTTCTCTCTCTCTCTCTCTCTCTTTCATTCTGTTCTCTCTCTCTCTCTCCCTCTCTCCCTCTGATTTGCAGATGTCTGGTTTGCTTAAGCTCCATGGCCTCTGTGTGTGTGTGTGTGTGTGTGTACAGTTATTCAGTTCCAGGGCAGGGAATGGGGTTGAGGGGTGCAGGCGAGTAAACGCCTGGGCAGGTTACGCACTCCGCTTTGATCACACGGCCTCGGCTTTAAGTCATAGCGACAGGCAGGCAATTCATCAACGCCACACGGCAGTGCACGCATCATCACTTACGCGCCATTCCGGCTCTGAACCTTCAGACTTTTCCCTATAAAAGTCAAGCAGGCAGCAACCATGACGGCTGGCAAAAGGGGGCAGGCGCGAAGCCCCTCGAAAAGGCCTGACAGACAGGATTAGATCCAGCCTGCCGCCTTAATGATCCACAGAATCGCGGCTCGTGACCAGGCAGTGGGAGTGGGCCATGGAGTATGGAATTAATCTCCGATGTTTAAACCCTTTGACGCAGGATAGTTTGCGCTTCTAGTGCGAATGTACAAACCAAGCACAAAACACGTACGCTGAGAGGCTGTGGATGTATTAATGAACCCTTTGAGCACTTATGCGTTCGGTCATATTCAGCATCCCGGTCTAATTCCCCTGTCCACGCAGTCAGCTGTTTCCAGCCATTTCCTCTCAAAAAATTAAGACGTATGGATTTTTTATTAGGCAGCGTTATGATGAGAAATATATAATAATAAAAAGATAAAACCCTCCAAGCCTATCTCAATCCCATCACCCCGGAACCCTAAGCCCCTCTGAATGAGGGGGGTTCACAGGTGAATATTTATGGGGGAAAATTTTCATTAAAGCAATTATTAAACTGAGTCGATGGCGCTAAGAACCAGCTCTGCCCCATCACCCAGAAGGTCATGAAGCGCACACACTGGGACTGGGAGTAATCCTCATTATTTTCACCTCCATATTCCCTCTATGTGATTAATTCAAAGGGAGCCGCCTGAGAGAGAGCGGGCCCGTCTTGTTTACACTGGCGGATGTTCTCTGGAGCTGCTGTTGATCTCTCTTTGTCTTGCGCTTTCTTTGACTGGAGGCAGCTCTACCGCGCTGTACCACGCCGGAACTGGCTCTCCTCGCCATCATCATGATCTACATGGGGCAGGTTGTTCATAATTAGATTTGACGGTTGGTATTGGGCATTGTATACGTTTGGAATTGTATATCACAAACGCAGAAAAAAGTAAAGGTGTAGAGACAGTTATTTTTCTCTGTCTCTCTCTCATTTTTATTGAAAATTGACTTTTGAGTTTTCGGCTTCAGCATCACGGGAAGGAAGAGTGACAGTTATGAACTGAACCCTGCCGTCATACGAAGGAGCTGAAAGGATTATGGGTAAAGAACATCTACGACAGTACGCCCTCCCACGGGATCCTACCTGAGGGGGAAAATGTCGATTAATTTTGATGAAAACCTGAGCTTTGACAAATGAAAAGAAGCCACATCTCATTTTCCGAGATCAAAGGTTTGAGGGTTTGTTTTTCTTTGTATTAGGTTTGGGGCATTTGATTTGAAGCTAAATAAAGATTACACCGCAGAGTTTATTTGTTCAACAGTTTCTGTCACCCAGAGTGAGATACTCTCAGCTCACTTTTTGATGTGAGCCGCCCCTCCTCACCGTGGCCAACGAAAGTAGTTTGGGACTCGGGTCATTGGCCTCTCAGGTCGTCATGGTGATTATGTGGCAAAAACTTAGACCACCATCACGAAAATATGTGGTATTTTAATACACATAAAAGGCAAACGATAAAACAGAACGAGAGTGCTTAATTATAGTGAATGAAGTAAAGGAGGCAGAGAGACAGACTAAGTAGAGCTCAGAACTTCATGAATGGTTTTACTGAAGACTGTATTTGAGAGAACTGAAACAGTTATAGTGATGTGTAATCGTCTTATTAAGAAGCAGAAATCTTGGTGGTATGGGATCTAATCATGGAAATTCAAACATAAAACACTGAAAATGTTTTTTGGACCATCTCAGTCCATGATCAGCTGACAGGACTGTTAAGTGAACCACTTAGATCCATGACCTTGTCCACACCTTCTAGAATTTTCTCCCCAAAATAAGCCTGCACGTCCAAGCGGGGAGAGGTCCCAGAAGGTCAGAGAGTGACCCAATTTACAGAACCCCCCCCCCCCCCCCCCCCCCAGACTGGACAGAATCTTTTGGACGAGACATCAAACGGGAGGCCATGAATCACTTTGGTCATTAAAGATCCCTTAGCTCCTTATCAGAAACTTTGAGGGTTCCCCTGTGTTCTGGCCCAATTTTACGGACCGGACACTTAATGATCCCCAAGCTTAACTGGCTAAATAAGTCCCTGATAAGTGTGTCCACCGTGCATCACCCCCTTAGAGCGCTGCATATTACCGGTGCCCGAGCTAAATGGCCTCCCACCTCTGTGGAGTGCGCTCGGAGATATTTGAAGGGCAGGAAAGTCAATGTATAATTTATTGACCCCTTTTGGGGGCCATTACAGCCCCACCACCCCCCACCTCCATCCATCAAAGCACAGATAAGCAGCAGGTGTATGGGTGTAACTCTGGTGTCAGGTGCAGTTCTGGAGGGGGGGTAGGGGGTGGGGGTAGGGGTGGGGGAGTGCTCCCTTAACATCAGCCCTGACCCTCCTTTTGGGCCCTCGTAATTTTCTACACTGTCCAGATAACAGTACACTTAATATAACCGGCCCCATCAAAATAACTGCTGGCGCCAGCTTGCCAGCTGCACCCCCCCACCCCCAAGCCCAACATTTGAAATGGTCCAGAACAGCCAATGTCTGGTATTAGGGCTTGAGAGTTAAAAAATTCCAGGACAAAGACAGAGGTAGGGACCCAGTCGATCAAATTAAGCCTCCTAATTTGTGAATACATTTAAATCAAAACAGACTTTGCACAAGTTTCTGTGAGTATTAAATTTTTATATTCACTATTTTAAGACGAAAATATGCCTTTTTGAATATTAAACAGAATAGTGTATGCCCTTTCAATGACATAAGGAAGTATATTTTAGTAGTCAATTATTTCACATTCTTTTCTAATAATATTTATAGGGACTCTGGTTTTGTTGGATCCCAGCCAGATACTTTTAACCCCAAGCTCCCAGATGAATCGGAATGCCTTGCTTTAATTATATATTTATCATATCCCCATCTGTAATAGTTTTATTAGTTTATCTCAACATGTTTGGTCTGCATATCAAACTCGAAAAACATTAATTAATAAATGCTGATGATGAAATGTCTTTTTTTCCCTCCCTCTTTAGCCTAATCTCTGTCCTGTGGCAGTGTTTTTCATGTTTTATTACTACAGGAAGGACTTGACTCTAATTAGGTAAAAAAAAAAAAATACATAAATAAATAAAAACAGGGCTGTGCAGCTGGTGAGATAAGCTAAACTTTGTTCTTGTAAAGCAGCTCCGGCTCCTCGCAGCGCTTGGGGTTTGGTTTCTGTAACCTTCTGAGATGATACTGCTCGTCCTCTAGCTGAGGGGGAGAGACAGCCTCCACGGTTGACGGCGGGCCGTTTCAACGTTTTAAAAGCTTTTAATTGCCGCCTGGAGCAGGCCGAGGAAGAACCATGGTGGCTGAGGCCGTCTTTATGAATATTCCTACTTCCCCTCACTCTCTTTTTTTTTTTAAGCACTTGAGATCATGCACACCGTTACCACAGAAACGCTGTATCCGCTCCACCCCAAAGGTTAAGTGACGTCATTCCCATCCCAACCCCCTAAAATGAGCAGGAAAACAAAACTGAAGTACTCCATAAAACAATGTCACTGGTAACAGTCTTAAGGATAATGACAAACTGACGGGCCACATGCTTATCCAGAGAAGTTGTATGTTTAAAGTACTCAAGCAGGTACTTGCTCCAGCCACACCCTTCACCACCTGCCTCTGCTCATTCACTTACATCCTCAGTCCAGGCTGGTGTAGTTTGTGACTGGAGCAAATACCTGCACACACTGTGGCCCTCAGGACCAGGTGTTGAGTGGGGCTGACCTAGAGGGTGGTGATGGGGGAAAAACTCCTCTGCCTTTTAACTGACATTAGCTAACAGCAGCCACCTGAAGAGGATGTAGCAGCAACGTTACGTTTTTAAGGAGGGAGGTGTTGCAAAGCCACATTTCAAAATGTTTTTAAACATTTAAGGAGCACTTTGGCCTTTCAGTGCACATCAGAAGGGCTGGAAAAGGGTTTGAAAAGGGAGGGAAATGGGTGGAAGATGACAGAAAAATGCTTTCTAGGAGATGAAGGAGCAAAGGGCCTGTGCTTCATGTTTTTGGCAGGTGCCATTTCAGCCATGATCCCTCTTATTTCCAGAGTAATGATCCACACACTCATGCACACACATGCGTACACTGCCTCTGCTTCTCTCTCACTTATACACACACTCACAATCACACACACGTGCGCACGCACACACAAACACTCATGCACACACATGCGTACACTGCCTCTGCTTCTCTCTCGCTCATACACACACACTCACAGACACTCTCTCTCCCTTCCTCTCTCACACATACACACACTATTTCTCACACACAGTAGCTCACCCATACATATATGTTCTCTCTCGCTCTTTCTCTCTCTCGCTCTCTCTCTCAATTTCAATTTCAATTTTAAATGCTTTATTGGCATGAAATACATATGTAAATATTTCCACAGCATAAAACAAAACAATATCAACATTATTACCAATATATCTTTTTCTCTCTCTCACATACACACATACACTCACACTCACACATACACACATATACGCACACACACTCACACACACACACACACACACACACACACACATATACGCACACACACTCACATGCACACACACACACACACACACACACACACATACGCACACACACACTCACACACACATACACACACACACATATACGCACACACTCACACTCACACACACACACATATACGCACACACACACACACTCACACCCATATACGCACACACACACTCTCTCACACACTCACACACACATATATATACGCACGCACACACACTCACACCCATATACGCACACACACACTCTCTCACACACACACACACACACACACATACACACAAACGCGCGTGCGCGCGCGGTTCCAGACAGAACCCACACACACGGTCCTGATAAAGGGTCTGAGGGTTTGTTCATCCTAACAGTGAAAGTTTTGTTCCATCACACACTTCAGGCATAAAAAAAAGGAACATAATTAACAATTTAAAACTGAAAATACTGAACTGCATCCGTCTCTCCACCAGCCTTGGTCCATCTGCACCATTTATCATTGGGACAGAGCCTGCAGAAGAGCCGGTGTCACCTAAGGCCATACCTGGATGTTTTTAAACAGGCCCGCCAAGGGCAGCGAGAACCAGCTGGGCTCATTACCTGTCAGTCCCAGATGTGTGTCTACCTGCAGGCAAGGTCAACACTGTCAATTGCCCTGAGGTCCTACCAGCCAGCAGGGGGCAGCAGATACCTCTGACAGTGGTTCACTGAGGGACACAGCCCTCTCTGGCCCTCCACCCCTGAGCATCACCCCTGTTACCATGCTCGGTGAAGCACCTCCTTGCTGAATTATGATTGACTTAGTCACAGTGAATAGAAAAACAGAAGCCTGTGTGCTTTCTATTCTCAACAGCGGAGAACTCATCACACTTGAAAATGGCAGTCTGATACGCAGGGGGTTGAGGTTGGATACTTAAAAGCTGCATGTGACAGAACTGTCTCATTACCAAAATGCTTTAAAAACATATTGTCCCTCCCCCCGCCTTCCCGCCAACCCAAACTCAACCCTTTCCTACAAAGAGCCATCGTCACATGACTACTCTAATTTACATGATGACCACTCTCACCTTTTTCCACATGGCAAACTTAAAATGACATGAAATGTGTGGTAAATATAACATCACTGGGTAATTATGTAGCGGAGAGAAACGGTACTAATTCTGTGCAGGGGATGACGTGGATTTTGAAAGGTCCTGCAGAAATAGCTCGGTGGAGTGGGCGATTTCTAATAAATAGCTTCAGTCTCCATCCCATTTTCAGCAGAGTGCATACAGACAATGATGTGGGCTGGAAATGGATTTTGTGCTTGCCATGCCTTCACCCCCTCTCAAAACCATGAAAAAATACTCATTTTCACTCCGCTCTAGATAATTATGCCAGTTAGCTGTAACCTGTTGTTATTTTTCGGACACTTTTCTGTTCAGCTGAACGCTCATATCTATAGGAACTGCAAACAGAGCAATTCACACTTGAGTGGACTCCGCTAACGGTTTCTCTCATTGGACAGGTCTGTTAGCGATATAAAGCTGAAAATGAAGTTCAACGCAGTAACATGCGAAAGTCAGAGATGTCATCGCTTTCGGAGCTTGGCTTTCACTCAATAAAATTGAATTATTTTAAAAAATTGAATAGATTGGTTTTTAGACAAATTTTAGTTTGATGTTTATAAAGCAATTTTACTGCTGTCAGAGGAAAATGTCTTTCCCCGCCCTCATTTTCCTGCATGTCCCACATTTTTAAAGAAAATTATACCTTTGATAATTGGCCATCTCAATACTACAGCTGAAGACATCAGACTGGCCATTCTAACAAGAACCAATCAGAATTCAAGACTAAAATCATGACCAGCTACACCTGTCTCCTCATCCAACAATGCATGTGTTAGTACTGACATGGGACGGGTGACATCGATAAGACTGTGTTTGCATAAGTCCTGAAAGAAACTATGTACTATGCACATTTTATTGGGTCCTGGCCATACTGTCAGCTCTATCAAAACAGACCCCCCAAAGATCCTGCAGCAGTAAGTAAATGCAGAACCTTTATCCCTCTTGTCACCACAGTCTGGTCGTTTGTATGCTGCCAGTCTGCTGGCAGTCCTGTACAGTGCTGTATAATGGAATAACAGAGGTTTATTCTGCCTCAAGGGTAATTTAACCTGTCCTCAGCTGCATAAACACATGGTAATTACAAAAACATTCAGACTGAGACAAGGACAAAAACAATACCAAGTATTTTCAATGCACTTAAACAGGACAGCATTGGGTATTTCTCAAAACAAATTGGATACTGAAGGCCGTATTTTCACAGCGGAGTGGCATGACACAAGCGGCAGTTTAACCAGTTTTTTTTTTTCTTTCAAAAATTACAATGTCCGGTTTGAAAAATGAATTTCAGTGACTCACACTACATTACACATTAATGCATGACACAGCTTGTGACTTCAGTTTTTATTTATCAGTAATGTGCCAATTTCAATACAAGTAATTCAAAGTTTAGGGGTGTGTGTGTGTGTGTGTGTGTGTGTGTGTGTGTGTGTGTGTGTGTGTGTGTGTGTGTGTGTGTGTGTGTGAGTGTGTGTGTGTGTGTGTGTGTGTGTGTGTGTGTGTGACACACAAAGAAATATATGTAGATATACTAAATATATAGGAGATCAGTTCAAAAAGTTTCCATGGTATAAAAAGTCAATAAAAACAAATTTCTGCCATAATGGTCACAAGTGTCAGTGGTCAAAGACACGCAGGAAGTACGTTTGAGTGATTATTGAATGTCATTCCAGTCATTTCTAACCCATCCCCCATACGGCACATCTCTCCTGAGCTGCAGGTGGTGGGTTATGTCACGGCAGGTGAATAATGCAGTCTGGAGCAAACACACGATACCCATTCCGCACACATTCACTCCTCTCAAACCGAGGGGTCAATGCCGTTATTTCGCCATACATACAAAACATTATTTATTTGCACTTGTTCTGCATTTGAATATTCGCTGCCTGCATCTTAAAGAGGGCCATGCCACAGAAAATGTGTAGGCTTGTAAAGTGGGTCACAGACTTTCAAAAGTTTGGGGAAACTCTTGCACCGGCCTGCACTTGAGTAATTAACAGTCTGAGGACTGCGCGTGCACATTTATAAGTGTTGTGTTAAAGGTGTTCAAAAATAAAATAAAATAAAAAAATCAGTAATTATTCTGGGCTGCGTATATGCATGTGCAATATTTGTGCACTAGAGGGCAATATAAACGTATACAGGATTTAACATGTAGTTATAAAAACGTGAAATCTGGTTATTACAGCCTTATTAAGCATTTTAGAGCCAGACCACTTCACGCAGCTTGGGTTTGGGGTTTAGGTCCAAGAATTTCTGCACAATTAAAATATAGCTGATCCACTGGAGTGGCGGCTGCCCCAGGGGGTTTGTGGGCTTGAATCTCAAACACCTTTTTTGTTAGCAGTTAGCAGCTACTCACCAGTAAAGTACTTTATTATAACTGCTTGTTGTATAATATAAAAGTTCAGGATAATCCTGTCAGGTAAGCGAATAAATAATGAAAAGCTGGTGAGAAGGCCTGATGTATCTGCTCTGCTTCTCCCAGGTGGAGATATATAGGTGTATATATAGATAATTATTGAGGATGCAAACACCAGACACTGTGGTGTTAGTACATCAGGATAACACTGTACCAAAATGTGCACAGCCTTTGGTAAAGCGAATAAATAATGAAACACAGCAGAATTACAGCAAAACGGCCGCAGCAATACTTTCCCTGTCAGCTTTTTCCAGGTCAAGATAATTTAGGTAATTATTCAAGATGCAAAGACCAGGTCGAGATGCTTTGGGGTTAGTAAATCTGGATAACTGTGCAAAAAACATAAACAGACTTCAGCAAATAATGCACAAAGAGCTGCTTCTTCCACCAAGTGGGAAAAATTCCCCCGACACCCCATGGATCATGGTCCTTAATCACTGAAATGACTGACGATGATGATGATGATGATGATGACCAAGAAAGAGAGAGAGTAATGTCCATTTAAATACTTTAGATTTTTAAAATGATTTTTCAATTACTGGCCCTGCTTTCCTCAGTACAGTCTGGTACTGCTGTGGATCTAATTCAACATAACCTCCAATTCTCACTGTAACTCACCCACACGGAGGTGAACAGCTACCAACTCGATCTGTAGCGAGACCAAATGAGGATCTTACCGCATTTACATCACCTGCGTAGTCTCACCTCAACATGAGCTAACGGCACCGTGCTTATGGAGTTACATCACCTGTGCGCCTGCGTAGTCTCACCTCAACATGAGCTAACGGCACCGTGCTTATGGAGGCAGCAGAGGGGAAAATTCGCTTTGGATGAACTGCAGCCGATTGATTTATTGACATTTTTCTGATGCAACCCTGACACAAATAAAGTGCAAAAGTAGTACATCCCGTCCGTTAATTTTGGCAGACTAAATATCTCATTATTGTTGCTTTATAGTTATTATAATATTATATATTAAATATGCTATCTCCATTAATATCAGTGTTAGATATTACATAAATATGTCTACAAAACGAACGAGGCAAATTCAAAATTAAAACACCTGCACTTCAACCAAGACTGAAATTCGTTGAAATAGATGTGAAAGTCCCGGCACAGTAATTACTGTCATAATACACGCATATATTAATATATGTATTTCACATCTCGCTAAAGAGAAAGCAATCAGCTGTGAAATTCGGTCACATAGGTTACATAGAAAATTAATATGTTGGAACGCGGCAAAAGAAGATGTTACGACGCCAACAGGGAAACGAAAAGGAAGAGAAAAAGCATGAATCTGAACAAGTGTCACAAACAGGTGGCAGATGACCGGAGGTTCAGCCGCTGTGAACTCCCAGGGGAGGACTGCAGGCGCCAGGAGAAACGCCGCACTCTGTTCCATTTGGAAGGGAATAGCGCAGCCTTAGTGCTAGCCGTCCTCCCATTGTCTCATTTGCTGAGTGTGTTTCTGGCTTGTCACAGCACTGTTTGCCAGTGCTGCAATAACTCAGGGGTCCGCAAGGAACGCGGTATCTGTTTAATTCGTGCCAACGTCTGTTCTTAATAATTTCATTAGTCCGATTCGTTTATGTGATTTGACATTTTAGTTACATGAAATATATCAGGAGATTGTCCTTTTCCCTTTGCATGAAACACTTTACTGAGGTCTATTAGACATTTAAACCAGTACTGTGTGCATCTAATTCGTTAATTAAACCAGGGTTATTGATGGATTAAAAAACCCAGAAAACCATACAGACCAGTACAGACTACCCTAACTCCGTGTAAAAAAAAAGTGCATTAGCTTCATACAGGAAACCTGTTATTCATTGAATCAACAGCAGGTTTAAGCACTTTGCTTTTGTTAATAGCGGTAATTAATTAAAAGACATTTGTGATTTTTTTCATTTAGCATGGTAAGACAAATACGCAAGCCCAAAGGGTTTGCGTGCTCGGCTATTCATCTTTTCTCATTATTTCTTTGGCTTACTATTTTTGGATGTTTTTTGTTGTTTGGTCTAAACTCCATTGGACTTAATTTTTACAAAACTTAGTGGCTAAGTAAGGACATATGGCATGTGTTATGTCTTTCAGTTTATACTGATATTGAATACAATAAATATAACAAATATATATGGATATGACAAGGACAGTAAGCACAAATACAACACAAAATTAATACACAAGAGATCAAGCCATTTCCAGTCTAATAATGGATAAAAATGTATCAAAGAGAACATTGTTAATCTTTAATGCTTACTTTTAATAAAAGTGGTTTTCACTTCTTATTTTACATCATCTCCCCAACCTTTTTGACTTTAATACCCCAGAAATAGATGTATCAAATAAATGCCTACAGTACAGTATAAAGATGTGAGGCAGAGGTTACTACGAGACAGTGCTTCATTTTAGACTTGTTTGAAGAAACCCACCTTACTGCAATATTCCCTGAGGACTGTGTATTTGTTGTGCGTGTACACTGAGGGTAGACAAAATAATAGAAAAAAATTAAATAATAAATGATCTAATAAGGAGCCAGGTTACCCTTTGCCTTTAGAATCAGCTCTGGCCCATCCTGGAACGCTGCTGTACAAGCTTTGAGTTGTGTCTGGTTGGTTATTGGACCGTTCTTCAGGAGGCAAAGCCTCCAGCACATTGGGAGATGAAGGAGGTAGAAATCCAGTCTCTATTTAATGTTTCTGAACGTCCCATAAAGATTCAGAGATGTCTAAATCCATCACTTGGAAAGACCATGGAAGATGTTGGAATTCAATCTGGTGTTTGTCAGCTGAATCTGGCTTACAGTATATATGAGGGCTTTTGCCTACTCCCTGCATGCATATGCACATATATATAGTTCATTTTTTACATTCATTTTTTGGAACACAATCTTTTCCATCTCTCTGGGTCATCTCCTACGGAACGTGGTCAAACTCAGTACGATTACAGCCAGGGTTAGGATGAGTAACGAGCCCATGAGTGCTATCAGTATTAGCATTTCCTGCGTGACAATAAGACCAGGCAGGAAGCGTGAGGAGCAGAGGAACTGAGAGAATCCCAGCAGCGTGACTTTACCCGATGCCCGCACGTCGAAGCGGGAACCCTGGTTCAGCCGTTCGACGAACCTCTTCTCGAAGGTCAGGGGGTGGTAGTGTCCCGTGGTGCAGAGCCAATCAGAGACGTTCTGGAAGTAGTGGCAGAGGCTCGTTCTCCGGTGGGAGGGCAGGAACTCGTACACGCTCACCTGCTCGCACAGGTGCAGCATCACAGCGATACCTGGGCACAGAGCAACAAAGCACCGGGATCAAAACACCTTCTGTTATGGTCAGAGGTCAACATGGGATCTCAGAGATAGCACATCACCTTGCTGGGGTTGGGCGGGGGGGGGTAATGTGATTCTGGGTCCTACACACTTCACCAGCCCCAAACACTTCCATTTGTACATTCATGTGGAAAAGCTGCTGTTTACCTGAGGCTGTTTGGAAACAGAGTCATCATTCACGATTGGGTTGCTAAGGGCTACTCAGGTGCTTCAATAACCCTTCCAGGACAGCAAGCCACGTTTGCAGGCTTCAAGGGTCTCCCAAGGGCCTTTTTCACACACATAGCGCCTGAATGCTGGTGATGGAAAGCCTTTCATTGGCTGCTCCCTTGATTCAAGTGTCTTGGGTCCGGCTTCATAACCTGTGGTTGCTAATTGCCTCATTCTGTGTGGCCCTCAACTTTATAATGAGTGTCATTCCCCACGGAGGGAAGTGTCTCAAACCCAGGTTTAAATTCATCCCGAGTCTCCTCTCTCTCTCTCCATGGAGATCCTTCCTCTGTTTCCTCACTTAACACACCGTGATATTTCATGACGTGCATCTGCTTGCTGACTTGTTTTCTGTTCAGTTAGTTTCAGTCTATTGAGCAACAAATTGGATGAGGCAGATTTTCTATTTTTTTCTAACAGTTTGAGTTTTTATCTTGCCCAAGAGAACTGAGTACATTTGCTACTTTTTGTTTTTAAAGTACATTTTTTGTGTTTTTCTGTCGCCTCAAGAGAAAGCTGATTATATCTTTCATCTGATATCTTTCTATATCTCACTGTGCTGTAAGTTGTTCCCGTCAGGTGCGGCTCATGAACTGTTTATATTTAAATACAATCAGTCAAGCCATCTGGGACCAATACTTAGCTGCATCAGATCGCATTGATTCGGAAGAAAAAAAGTACACTTTTTAAATTGCAGAAGTGGGAAATTAGATCAAACGTAGAACTCTGGAAGGAGGAGAATTTGGTTTTGTCTCCAGAGTTGACCAATTAAAGAAAGAGGAGCAGCGTTCTGACAGACCGTGACGCTCAGCACGTGCAGACCAGGCGCGCTTCACGCAGAGAACACTTCCGCCGCGCTACGGGGTGATTTGTGGCGTTTTTAACGGGCACGAGAGAGACTTTTCACAGGAACATTCATTACGGTTCACATATCACCGCTTTATCGAAAGTTCACTTAGAGGCTGTCACCCGGTGCGGGTATATAATTTGCGCAGAGAAATTAATTGTCGGTTTTCTTGGAAATTTTGAAATAAATAGCGACAGAGGAAAGCACCCTTGGGGCATAAAGGGTACGCACGCACCCCGTGATGTCTCTCAATCAGGACGTCGAATCATCCCCAGGTGTATTAGCTGAGTGTTCCACCGGTTTCGCCCTCAGCCGACGTGCCGTGAGTGCTGTGGTGTAAAATGACTGCCGTGCATCACCCAGTAAGGCGATACGCATTAGAGCCGGCAGAGATGAGTTTATATTGAAATGAAAGTAAGCACACATAAATCAACTGTATCGATTAGCAATTTAACAATTAAAGTCACACAAATAGTACAGAAACCAGCGGTGAATTCATTATCATGCTGAAATTTAGTGAGCTTGCTTAGAGCATACAGTAAAGTAGATGGTTCATATTAATTAATCTCTTCACTTTATATCCGCAATGTACTTGATTGGGGTTGTATTTCCTTGTCAGAGTTTTTTTTTTAACATTGAACATTTTGCTTTCTGTGGTCTAAATAGCTTAACAAGCAGGGTTTTGGTTTGCGTAGCAGAGGGGGTCCCACTGTAACTCATCCCGAATCCGTACTGACTGTATAAATGTAAGCACGCACATCATGTAGACAGGGAAAGGGAACCTGCTGCGCTAATGACTAATACCAAAGAATGTCTCCCTCTAGCGTCCAAATCTGGACGTGCAACTCTGGTGTTGGTCTTTCTATTATACTGAACTTGAATTCCAGCTAGATGAAACTATTTCTTATGATTTATAAGCTTTCACGATTGTTGCTCAAGGTAGTGGTAGATTAATATGGCCTTGCGATATCTTGGTCAGACAGGCTGCATGGCTTTGGCTGGATACACTTAAATCAGCATGATTATGGCACAAGGTACAGCCAGAACAAAGAATCCCCCCCCCACAAAAAAAAAAACAACCTGCACCCAGAGAAGTGCTACTCACCCAGCATCCCGGAGGAGGGGGGGTTGGGCTGGATGTCGGTGGGGGTGTTCTCCTGAATAATGTCCCATATGTCCCACTGCAGGGAGGGGCTCAGTATGTAAAAGGGCTGCTGGGGGTGGAGTCGGCGGTAGTCCTTATACCTCTGGAAGAAGTTATAGTCTGGCTTCTTATACCACTGCACAGGAGGGGAGGGGCAAGAGGTGGTGGGGGGGAGGGGGGGGGGTTGGCATTATTTCCACCTGTGGTGATGTCATCAGCTATTTCTAAGGTCCGCTAAACTCATCCTGACATTGTTCAGCGGAAATGTCACATCCTGCAGCCTGAAAACAGTGCTGTACAATGATCCATGGCCATCAGCTCAGATGTGGGCGAAAGTGTGAGTATTGTAGCAATAAAAGGATATGTTCTAACATTTTCTAACTATTCCCCAAGAAAGTCATTTCTTATCATGTTTTGACACTCACTATCTTGTATGGACCACCAAAATACTTTTTTATCAGTGTGGAACATATTTTGAGAATAAAGTGTAATTTGGCCAAACTATGTTCACCATTTACCTACAGTCTACAGAGTATCCAGCACTGCATTAAGCCCATTTACCTACAGTCTACAGAGTATCCAGCACTGCATCAAACCCATTTACCTACAGTCTACAGAGTATCCAGCACTGCATCAAGCCTGGACTTCAACACACAGGGTCTCTGCCTTTACTACATGGCATAGCAAGCTGTCCCACTGGGTGAAATAATACTTCCTGATATCATGAAGCATATCAGACTCAAGGGCAGTGAGGCACAGCTGTCAGAGTAATAAATACAGAGCTGAGTATCTGCTTAGTCTATAGGATCTGTGGCTTTTCTCCCTGGCCGAGTACTCACAGCGTAGAGATCTCTGGAGTATGGCGCAGGGTCCCACACCATGAGCACCCCACTGCTGTACAGAGAGTCAGTGAGAAACCCATCCTTTTTGGACATCATGAGCTTCAGGGAGAGCAAGAGAGGAGCACACTCTTAACATTACAGGAGCACAAGAGCATTACCTTTCACAAGTACATTTCACACACGTATCCAGAGTGATTCATACTTTAACACACTGACTGTTAGCATAACTGTAAAAATTTAAGGTCTTTCTCAAGGGCATAGTGGAAGTGTCCTACAGGCCAGTAGTGCACACTCCTGGTCTAAGTCTAAGAGGCTGATTGGGTAACTAATGTACTGTGAGATAGGGGGAACCCTGCAAACCGCATGGCACCTCTGTTCCCATACCTGCGAGTTAACAAGACGAAGTGTTGTTTTGTTACCCACATCCTGGCTGTAGCCTTTCGTTGGCGCAGCGTTGAAACGAATAACAGCATCATGACTATCTAACAAAGAATAAAACAAAGAGAGAAATTAATTGATGTTTTTTTTTGCATTTTGTGCAGGTATGTGTGATACATATAAAGTAATGTATAAATGAACAGCTGTGATTCTCTTAATATTTGTCTTGTTTTATTGAAAAAGCACATTTCAAACTGCGTCTTTTGAGAAAAGAACAGCCAGTGATTTTATTTGAAGTTAAGGAAAGTTTCTGAAGTTATTTGAAGTTAATTATAATGCCTGAATAGTTTGTATCAGAATCTCAATAGAATTTTAATCCGTTTTTTTTTCGGTATTATTTGAATTTGTTGTTTGGCTGAAAATATGCACAGCCATCAGAATCAGCTATACTTACTAATCTATACTGCACAGACTGCTGTTTAATACTGCACTCATTAAGTTAACCTTCCCGGAGTGCAAGTCTCCCAGCACCTCCCCTCGTCCTCACCGACAACGAATGTAAAACATTCTTACCGATTTCCACACCAAGACGTGACCTCCTCATAGACCCAGAGGACATAACCACTGCACAGGTCTTCAGTGGACCAAGCATCTTCTCCAGGCTCTCTGTTGGCAGGACACTGTCCCAGTCTGGTCCCGAAAATGGGCCATCACCAGCCCGGATCATCCTTAGAGGTGCTCGAACCTTCAGCCGGCAGATCACATCCCCCCGGCTGCGCGAGATGTCCTTCCTCCTGGCAATTTTGGAAGGCACGTGGAAATGGTTCACAATCTTGTTGTCGTTCACTGGATTTTGAGCCCCTGAAGCGACAAAGCTTTTCTTTCTCATGGCTAGTCCGTGCTCTCTTGGAGTCATGTTTGAGGTATTGTTTTCATTTGTCCTTTTATCGTGGGCTATCACATTCGGTGATGTGGGAATGAAACGGCACACAAGTTCATACGCTAAAATGATAACACAAAGTATCAGAGTGCATTTCCTGTACTTGAGAGTATTTCTGAGTCCAATCTTCATTTTCATCCCTAGAAGTCAAAGAAACATAGCAATAACTTTGTGAATATTTTTTATAATTTCTCAGAAACCTTTACAGGAAAAATAATATTATGGTTTTACAAATAATGAATTTCAGGTGATGTCACTCTTACACTTACCTGTAATTCACCTGTAATTGCAGGATGTCCTGGAATAACCCGGAAGCTGATTAAAACAAAATAATGGCTACTTTGTTGACTCGTTTTCTCCCATTTTGTTTACACATGCCTGCAGTCTAAAATGAAACATGAATGTATGATACACAAATTTATGAGCTGATAAAAAATGAAAATGGTCTTAACTAGATCAATACACACAAAAATGTGTATGCATATATCATCATATTATTATAAATCTAACATATACAATGCAAGCTAAAATTGCATTGTATATGCTAAAATTGAGGTTTTCCAGTAAAAATGAAAGCATTAAATTACAAATGTTTGTACACTTTTACCAAATGTAAGAAACATTATAAACCAAACACAAGATTATCCCATATTACCTTTCTGTGCGTCTCCTGAAACAACCATCCGGGTGTGAAATCAAAAGAGCTTCAAAACATAATCTGAAATCTTACATGAACTTTGGTCAACCCACACAAGACAATGTAGCGGCTAACAGCAAAAGGCTTTCTTCACAATTTAGAGAAGTACTACAGTACTGTTTGTTTTTTTGTTTTTATTTTCTGTTTCTCACATGTCACTTTCGTTAGCCACGAGCAGCCATTTGTGAAAGTCCAAAGTTACATTTTTTGAAATGTTATAGCAGGTAGAAAAAAGTCTTGACGCAATCCCACAGAGCAATAAAGATATATATCTTTTATTGCTCCATTACCTGCTGGCCAGAAAATGAGTGCTTCTGTATACTTCCCTTATTTTTTCCAAGTCGCCAACAGTGTTGCCACATTAGTCAATTTACAGTACAATCAGCACCATTTAAATTCATTCAAATCTCAAACTTTATTGCCATATTAACAATGAGTTATAAGGAGTGTGTTGACAACCAGACCATTCATGCACATACGACTCTGCACATGCAGGTGGTGAACCAAATGGACACACCTGTGTAAATACGAAACATCACACTTATATAAAAAAAAAAGGGGTTACTAGTATTAGTAATGTTATTTGCGCTCCAATTTGTGTTATTTTGCTTATTGCAAATTAATTTGATTGCTTATTGCTTATTTGATTGGAGCCTGCAAAAGCAGGCTTCTCATTGGCTGATGCAACTTCACAGATAGTTTTGCTTTAGACGAGAATTGCAGATGCTACAGGTCAAAATGGCAAAGCGACTGGTTCAACAGGATCTTAGAAGTTTTTTAGTAACAGCAGATGAGATGATAACCAGTCTTGTGTTATTAATACATAATATGTGTCTGAAATGCACAGGGTGGCACAGCTGATAACTTTGTCATAACCTGTGACCTGGCTCAGAAGGTCACTATATTCAGACTCGCAATACAAATGGATAAGCTACTCAGCTCTGAGATTTTACATTTTAAAAAATCTACCGTTCACCAACATCCGTTCAATACATTTAATCATAGAAAATATAATAAATAAGAACAACAATTCAAGCAATTTGTTAAATTCTAAAATAATACATTTACAATGTGTACAAAACATGTTGGAAAATAATGGAATACTGTCAAAATTTTCATAAAATCATGTCAAAAACATGGTAAATTCTTCATCAGCTGATAAATTGCATAATTTTCAGCAAATTTAAATTCATATTTAGGTGTACATCTAGTTTAATTAAAAACTGTTTCATTTTAAAAATATTTGCATATTATTAAGTGGTGATATGGGTAATTTCAGCCTCTAAGGGCACCTGTGCAGAGAGAGGCCGCACAGCGTGACTTTCCCGTGAGAGTAGATGTCAAACTCTGAGCCGCGGTTGAGCCGTTTGATAAGATTCTTTTCGAACATCAGGGGGTGGTAGTGTCCCATGGTGCACTGCTTGCTGTAGAAGTTCTGGTAGTAATGACAAAGGTTAGTTCTCCTGTGAGAGGGCAGGAACTCATAAACACTGATCCGCTCACACAGGTTCATCATCACCACGATACCTGAACGCAAAGACACGAACAAAAAAAAAAAACATTTTTAGTGTTTATTTCATTAACATTTACATTCATTCTTTTTTTATCACTGTTTTGGGCCATGTTTGCTCAGGTGTCAAATAAAGAACCTCAGGTTTGCTTCATGTTTGCTCAGGAGTCAAATAAAGAACCTCAGGTTTGCTTCATGTTTGCTCAGGTGTCAAATAAAGAACCTCAGGTTTGCTTCATGTTTGCTCAGGTGTCAAATAAAGAACCTCAGGTTTGCTTCATGTTTGCTCAGAGATTTACGTCAGCACCAGATTTTTACTGACACCATCTTTTAAAAAACACAAGTATTTTACTATTTTACTCCAGTTATGAGCCCAGCTCCCTACATTATGCAATACTGCCCAAGCTGACCTTAGACCTGCCTTTTAGCGCGACAGCCAAGCAGCATGAAGTCTTTATCATTTAGCAACACTTCTGCTTTTAATACAACATTGCACCATGCTTAACTTTAATATGTTTACCCAAGTCTGCGCCCCTGCTGCTCTCTGCAGTGCCTTAGATATATATCCCAGCAGATGTTCACCAATAACTAGAGTCAACTTTGAGCATTAATAAAGAGCTTCCTGATATTTGCACACTATGCAGCATAAATACAAATATGAAGTTGACAATCGCACATAGGCCTTATCCTGATTGGCCATTTTACTCATTGCATGGATTAGCAAGTGACAAGTTGTGCTACATCAAACTAATGAAAGAATAAGGGAAAGAGTGTCTAAATCAGATTCAAGTCCTCTAGAAGTCATGTCAAGATGACTAAAGAAATCATGCTTGAAAACTTGACTCACTCGGATGTTTTGTAATGCTTTCCTTATTGTATCATTTACTTTCATGTGAAAAGTCATGTGAAGTCAAGTACATCATGTGAAAGTCGAAAGTGAGAAAACACAGGCTAGATTGATAAAAGATGTGATGGGAAACTGGTATATCCAGCAACAGCAGACGTAAAAAAGATGTTTTTTTGATGTCAGGAGGCTGGCAGGTGAGTGGGTTATTTTCCATCAAGCTGTAGAAAAATAGTCCATCCCTCTGAACAACCACGCCTCCGCAGAATGTGTCAAAGACACTGTGCATGGCCCTATTTATAATAAAAAAGAAATACTACCCATCCTAAAAATGATTGAGTGATTTATGGTTTCAATTAGGTCTAAAGGTCAGTTCATGAGGGTGCTTTGAAATAAAACATGCCCATTTATGACAATCTTCTATACAATACAGTAACAGCAATAAACTGTTCTTGATTTACAAAAAAAAAACCTTTCGCCCATGGCTGAAGCAAGCTTAAAATGGATCCCCAGGCACTTGTAGTGAGTTGCATTGAAATAGACTCGAATCCAGGATGTCCCTCTTGCTCTCATTGGTTAGCATATTTCATTCTGGGAAAATCTCTTATAGAAAAATCACATATAAAGACTCCCTTCAGCCAATTTCACTTTTTGGTTTTCTTAAAACATACACAAAAAAACAGCAGCAGATAGTTGTGACATAGTTCAGGATAACTATATTAGGATAATTATGAACTTGAATTATGAACACCTTAAGGGTCAAGAGTAATGCTAAGGAATACACTTATATGTTAATGCGTCAAAGAAAATTCTATTTAATCGAAGTAAAAGTGTGGCAGTGTATTGTGTATTGAGTATTTTCCCGTTAAATGAGGAAAGCACTTCAATATGCTTTCACATTCCTGTCCTACTAATCTCCATGTATTCAAGCTCCAAACATCCAGAGAACTTCTTCACCCTCCCACCACCCCCCAAACACCCACTCACCCAGAGAAGTGCTACTCACCCAGCATCCCGGAGGAGGGGGGGTTGGGCTGGATGTCGGTGGGGGTGTTCTCCTGAATAATGTCCCATATGTCCCACTGCAGGGAGGGGCTCAGTATGTAAAAGGGCTGCTGGGGGTGGAGTCGGCGGTAGTCCTTATACCTCTGGAAGAAGTTATAGTCTGGCTTCTTATACCACTGCACAGAGGACAAAGAAATTACAGAATAATCTAATTACTGATTATATTGTCAGTAGTTGGTTCGGAGGTGGGGGGGGTAACACGTTTTTTTCCCAGTTTTCCCAAATCGAATGTTCAACCGAACTAGTTGACCTCACTGCAGCACCTGCCCTGACAGCTGTGGGAAGAGAAGTCGACTCCTCCGGTTCACGTGACGACGCTCTCGGTACTTTGCACGCCGCAGCTGTACCACTAACTGCACACTGCCTATGACATCGGAGGAAGACGTAGTCAGCGTTCATGCCACTGCAGGTGCCCAAGCATGACAGAGAGGGCGCTATTGCGATGAGACCAACCAAACAAGTTTAGCCGTTACATCTACAGAGTATCCAGCACTGCATCAAACCCATTTACCTACAGTCTACAGAGTATCCAGCACTGCATCAAACCCATTTACCTACAGCCTACAGAGTATCCAGCACTGCAGTAAGCCCATTTACCTACAGTCTACAGAGTATCCAGCACTGCAGTAAGCCCATTTACCTACAGTCTACAGAGTATCCAGCACTGCATCAAGCCCATTTACCTACAGTCTACAGAGTATCCAGCACTGCATCAAGCCCATTTACCTACGGTCTACCGAGTATCCAGCACTCCATCAAACCAATTTACCTACAGTCTACAGAGTATCCAGCACTGCATCAAGCCTGGACTTCAACACACAGGGTCTCTGCCTTTACTACATGGCATAGCAAGCTGTCCCACTGGGTGAAATAATACTTCCTGATATCATGAAGCATATCAGACTCAAGGGCAGTGAGGCACAGCTGTCAGAGTAATAAATACAGAGTGGAGTATCTACTTAGTCTATAGGATCTGTGGCTTTGCTCCCTGGCTGAGTACTCACAGCGTAGAGATCTCTGGAGTATGGTGCAGGGTCCCACACCATGAGCACCCCACTGCTGTACAGAGAGTCAGTGAGAAACCCATCCTTTTTGGACATCATGAGCTTCAGAGAGAGCAAGAGAGGAGCACACTCTGAACATTACAGGAGCACAAGAGCATTATCATTATTATCGTTGTACTTGTGTCACACGCCCATAGTTTAGTGATTTAATGACCGCAGACTGTTGTAGAGACACAGAAGCTCCTCTGCAGTTCCGCGCAATAAACACGTATCAAGGGCAGACCACTGGAGAGCAGCTTTATCAGATACACTATCTAACTGATGCCGTTACACTCGTTGCAGACGGAAATACCCGCACTCGCCACAGTTCACCTGAGGTCTTTGGAGGAGCAGATGTGCTGTTGCGAAATGGCTGGACGTCACACCCAATTATGGATTGTTTCCGGGGACCTGCACCTGCAGCGCTGACCGGCATGCCAGGCTGGGCTGGAGCTGCTGGTCACTAGTGCAGCCTGATCCTGCAGTGTGCTTTACCGCTATCAGCATGGGCCCTGCACCCCTCCCCCCTCCAGACCTGAGGAAAAGGCACACCTTGCTGGGGGGGTGAGGGGGGGCAGTCTCTCATATTGTTGGTGGTAAAACACAAGGTAAGATATTGTAAGTTATTGTCAGATATTAAAATATGCCTTTTGTTGTGTATTTTCACAAGTATGTTTCAGTAGCTTTTATTCATTTTAAAATGTTCACAAGCTGACACAATTCTAGCAGTGTGCTGGTTATAGAGCACTATCATTCTTTTGAATAATTTTTGTGGCTTTACGGCATCTATACATGGCCAGCAGAGGGCAGTCTTGCTCTTTTCTGCATATGAATGTTGCAGCTATATTGAACATCGGTATCATGTTACCGGCTTTGGTGCCTTTGGCTGAATTAAGAACATAAATGGTTGGGGGAGTAATTCTGGGGTGACCTGGGATCAGAATGGGGCAACTGGGGGGAGCTTAAATTCCACAGATCACTGGTCCTGGTGCTACCATCAATACATGTAGGGTTTATAGTGAAGCCGACCCTTTTGAGTTTTATAGAGTATGGACAGGCCGGTGCGCTCTGTGGCCAGTGTCTCCTCAGGGTCCTGCATAACTGGTTTTCCTCCCGCCAGGACAGAGGAGCTTCAGTCAGTGCTCAGCCTGTGTCTCACCTAACACCAGGGGGTCCTTCATGGCCATTTGGGTGTCCGCAGCCCTGCCCGCAGAGGCTATAGATTAGGTCTGCTGCCATGACATGTGTCCATACGTTTGGATGTGAGTATGTGCTAGTATGCACTCTACTACACTGAGGTAACAGATAGGAACATAAATATATACAAACTGGCCATTCCAAACTGAGAGAAAATTGGGGTTATTTTTAAAAATCATATGCTTTTTTAATTGAATCCTAAGACAGGCCTGTTCCTGAGTAGTTACATTAGTCTCAGGAGTTTTCCTAAATTTTCCTTTCATTTTTATGGCTTTCATTTTGTCTGCAGGACATCGGTGTTTTTAACTCAGCTGCCTGATATTTGTCTTTTTCAAAACTTTAATTATAGCTATGTGAAGTAAGGTTTTAATTTATTCTTTGTTTTTCTATATTTCTATCATTATTATCCACTCTTTGTAGAGTCTTATTATTCCAATGGGTTTACAAAAAAGAAACTAGAAAACTAATTTGTAAAGCTTTTAATTTGAAACAATAAAAAAGAAAAAAAAATACATGTACATCATGAACAGACAAAACAAACAAAAAATAGTTTTGAAGTTTGTAAATGCAATGTGAAGCAAAGCGATAAACATTAGTTAAAAATTTCAGGTGAGCTGAAGAATTACAACAAAATAAAGCTGAAATTGATGAAGGGGAAACAGAAACTGCTAAGCAGAGAGTGACCCTGGCAAAAAAAACCATGTTCAAGTACACTACCCATAGTGTAACATCACAGGAATATACCGATTTGGGATTACGGGCATGGTTTCTAATTTGCACATGGTCAGACGGTTTTTAAACCATCTTCTGTGAGAGTTTTGGGATCGCTCCTCGAGGGAACGAGGTCTCCCACACCCCCGATAGACACTTTTTCAGAGTGCCATCGTTAACCTTGGTGTTGTTGAGCTGTCAAACAGGCCGACTCACCCAGGGAGGGCTATCAGACCCATAGCTTCCTGCTTCTGCAGTGATGGACTGTGGCTTCAGAGATGTGTGTGTGTCTCTGTTTGACATTTGTTGTGTGGTCCTCTGGTTTGTTTGTTATAGTTTGTTGGTTCCTTACTTCTTCCGGTATTCTCCAGTGTAAGCACGGTGATCTTGGCCATCGTCGTACCTGGGGTATTGGTCGCCATACCGTCCCATTAGGTCCTCGAACCGCGGGCCGGGCTGGTCCTGGGGGCCGAAGCTGGCGTAGGGGTCCTCCTGTCCGCTCTGGTAGGGCTCATAGTGCTGCGGGTCATACGCGGGGGCCTCGGGCTGCTGCTCGTACCCGGGCGCCTGGCGGTAAGGATCCTCCTGCTGGTGCGGCTCCTCATGGTAGGGCTCCCCCTGGTGGTGGGAGTCCTCATGACGGTCAGGCTGATTCCTGTGCTCTTCAGTCGGCTGTTGCTCCTGAGTTTGGTCCTCGGCAGCGGGGGCGGCAGGCTGGGGATCGGGTTCGGCCTGGGGCTCATAGCGCCGCAGGCGACAGTTGGCGTCGTACTCAGGGTCGCAGTCGGGGTCGGGTTCAACTACCCCGTTCCTTGTGCCGTCGGGGTTGAGGTGGGGCTCGTAGGCCTCCTCCTGTCGGATACCGTAGCCGTAGCCGTAGCCCCCAGTGGCCCGGCCCGCGCTGGGGCGATTCGCTGGCAGCGGGGTGCACTCCTCGTCATAGCCCATATAGCAGTCATAGCCCTCCTTCGTCTTCCCCCTCAAGCCCAGGCGGGGGTGGCGGAGTGGGGGCTCCTGGGGCGGGGCTTGGGGCGGGGCCTGGGGCCGGCGCATCATGGCAGCCGAAGCGGCTGCGCGGTACTGGCAGTAGGGGTCGTAGCGGGGGTCACAGGTTGATCCAGAGGCAGGCGCCGGCTCGTCTCTAGGTGCCTGCTCCTGCTCTTGAGCCTTCGGCTGCACGTAGCGGCTAAGGTCCGCCAGCCGCGTGGCGGTCAGCGGGTTGCAGTTGTCATCCAGCAGCGGGTTGCAGGGCTTCTCCCCACCCGCCGCCTCCAGGTTCTGAGCCGCCTGGGCGGCCCTCAGCAGGCAGTAGGGGTCAGAGGTCAGGTCGCAGGGCAGGTAGGGGGAGTACAGCCCGGACGGGCCCTTCTGCACCAACTGAGGCCTGCAAGCCGGGTCCTTCTTGGGGTCGCAGCCCAGGTGCGCGTAAGAGGGCGCGGGGCCGGCGGAGGGCTTGTAGCCGTAGGCCGCGCGGAGGTGGTACTGCAGGCACTCCACGTCTTTGGCGTCACAAATGCGCAGGAGCTCTGACCGTTGCTGGGGCGTCAGGAAGGGCTGCTGGAGAGGGGCGTAGTAGTAGTAGCCCGACGCGGGAGCTTTGACCGGGTACACGGGCACACGGACAGGGGCGGGGGCTTTGGCTGGGGCTGGGGGCTGGGCTTTGACAGCAGCGGGGGCCGCGTAGGGGGCCTTGGGGTACATCATGGAGAACAGGCAGTAGGGGTCTCTGTAAGGGTCGCACACCTTAATGGGTGCAGGCTTAGGGGGTTCGGGTTTGGGCTTGGGTTTGGGCCTGCTGGTGTAGGAGGCCACGCAATCTGGGTCGTCCGACTCTGCGCACGATTTGTAGATGTCGCCCAGGTGGCGCAGGTAGAGCTTGTAGGAACGACGGCCCTCCGCCCGGTTTTTGTTCTGAAGGTACGTCAGGTAAACGCGATCCAGCTCTTCCACCTGTGGAAAAAGGTAGAAAGGTAACCCCCGGGTACAAGACCTTACAAACACGTCACTAGCTGCCCATACACATCAATAACTATAACATATAAAATGGATTGCTGGTTTAATTGCAAAAAAACTGGAGAATAAACTGGACTATTACTATAACTATTATTGGGCCTTGCTTTGGGAGACAGCTGGGCTGGAGGTCCGCTCAGTGGATGCCGTTAGGGGTGAGGTACTCACTCCTTTTGTGTTGCCCGTGTCGGTGAAGTACTTGTACCAGTTCCAGAAGTCAGAGTGCTGCTTGTACCAGCTGATGTTCCTCTTGTGTCGGACAAGCTTTGTTTCTCCCTCTAACGTGCCAAGAGAAGCCACACACACGTGTAAATATACACACAAACACATGGACAAATATGCACACATAGATATTCATACAGACACATACAGACACATACACATACACATACACACACACACCCACACACACACACAGTTTTAGATTCAAAGCTAAAGACGGTTAAATGCAAAAAAAGATTCATAAGATTGAGCAGAAGTGATCAGAAACCCTACTGAGATACAGACACTTCGGCCTTCAAGCAGGATTCTTCACGCGTGTTTGTAAAACAGCGACTCATGCAAGTACATGGACAAGTTAAAGCAGCCAAACAAAGAAATGTGATACAATTCACCCACTGCTATTGTATACCTTTGCCAGCACCTTTGATGCAACTGTACGGAGAGCTGAGGTGCAATTACATCAAATCCAGCCCTGTGCTGTGCACACAAAGCCAGGGGGAAAAGTAGGTGTTGCGGCCGAGCTGGACAGTGATGTGAAACAGATTACTGATCATGTGATCAACTGTGTTGAGTACAGGGATTCACACACCGATCTGTACGTGTGTGGTTTCTCCACTTTAACATATAATGAGAGACTGGGATTAACCCTCCATCTTCCTGAGCTTTGAAGCTATGAGCCAAAATAAATGTATAATGTAAAGCTTCTGTGAAGCTTTCAAGTTTGACTTATAAGTCAAAAGGCCTGTATTCAATCAATGTTTATCCTTAACTGACTTTGTTTTTACCTTCGCTAAATGAGTTGCAAGTTCAGCAATCATTAAAAGTAATTAGCCAAATTGTGCTTGCAAAGACAAGAAAGCAACACTGATAATTGTTTTTTTAAAGGTGAAGTATCTTGATTGAATCCACGTCAAAGAGCTAAAGCTAATGTTTGAATCCGGTCCAAAATCACTACTATTATCTGAGACTTTCAGTACAGAGACTTCACAGCGGCATTGCAGGATACCACACCGAGAAACCTGATAATGAGTTAGCCCCGCATCGCGTGGGGGGGGGGCGGTTTATGGGAGTGAGAGATAATTGGGAGGAAAATGAAAGATGAAAGCAGGAGGCGCGTCACACTTTACCATCTCCTTTCAGCCGCTGTCCCACCGGACCCGCCCCCAGAAAGTCTGCGATGGAAAATTAAAAACAGGGGGGGAGGGGAGGGGGGGCAGAGCCATCAGAACCAGATGTTGTGTGCTTTCAGGTGCTGGAAGTGCTTACCCCTCTCCTAACCCCCCACAGCCAGCGAGCAGACTGGCACAGTTACACAGGTGGCAGAGAGGGGATTAAATCTTCAAACACAGCAGTTCGGCATGTTTTTTTTTTTTTTTTTTAAGTGGGGTAGCGGGGGTGAGGGGTGGAGGGGGATTGGTGTCTTGTGTTACAGGGGTGCCTCACGGGAGGAACACCTATAAAAACTACAAAGAATGGGCTTTCTGCCCAGAGGTGGGTCCAGTTACCTCTGTGTTGGAAAAATAATATAGGGAGCAACAGGCTGTCTGTTACCAACACAACACGTTACATATTTCCCCACAGAACCCTCCTGTCAGAGGTTTACAGGGGAGGAAATAGCACAGTCAACTGCTAGTTTTTTGGAAGTTTTTCTTTTTTTCTTTCATTTCTGGCAACGAGGCCACTGGGAGAACAGGCAGTTCTTATGTTTTTAGACACAGCAGTTTCCCAACGGCGGGATCTGGGGGTTGTGTTCTGGTGGATCTGTACACTTTTTCCTGGTATGATGCACCCAAATCCTACCAGGAAGAAGTGTACCCCAAAACTCGGGGCTACTGAGTAAGTTGAATGTAAAACTACTAGCATTCACTACCTACTTTTTCACTGAGTTTATTTGAGCGTTTTTGCAAGCTCTATTTCGTTTTACTCACCTGGTAATAACGACGTTGCCAGCAGCACTCCCGCGAAAACGTAAGAAAAAGCTGGTCCCCCGGCGCGAGGCATGGTCAGTTATGTTTATTCCTGCGGTAAGCGCGAGACAAGTAAAAAAAAAAAAAAATGGAGACGTTGTGCTGTTAAAGCTCCTTCAATCAAAAACAGCGAGGGCACTCATCTCATGTAACTTAAACTGTACAACGTTCTACGAATCCTCCAACATCGTATGTAGTTTCTAACTTTGCCTATACACGGGCGCTATCCTTTCAGCACCCAGTAAGCAAGTGTCCAGCTCAAACACAGTTCAAATAGGTTTTTGGTTAAACAATCGAACAGAAACGCTTTCGGGGAAACGGACGCTGCTATTAATAGCAGGCGTGTGGGTCTTTAAACGCGACCACATCAAACTAATTTAGATAATTTACAAAGTCCCTGGAGATATCGGATACCTGTGCTAGATATCTTTTAGTCAGCATGACCAATAACCATTCATATCACTACAGAATAAGCGATTACTTTTTAGAAATAAATTTGATGGAAAGCGAGTGAAAGCAGATCTACTTGAAAAGGTTGCAAGTTATGAAAAAAACATTTGAGTACAAGCTAATGGTTTAACTGGATACCCATTTCTAACTACAGTTACCAAAATGTAAAATAAATAAGGCAATAAGGTATACACTGTTGTTTTACTTGAAAAGGGTGTACATTTTGAATTTACATCACACACTTTCTGCTAAATTTACAACTCTGTGACCTTGTAGCAGCAGAGTTCAATGCCAGACAAAGCACAACACTTGTGTCCTTGAAGCAATGCTGAAATATCCAAATAATACCAAATGGGATAAAAATTACATGTAATATACTCTCTCGCAGGTGACCCTTGCCTTCAGGAGACCAGTGTGAGGTTGTGGAGGCTGGTGGGAAATCAACAGCAAGTGAAGGCACCTCTGAGAATGTTACGCTAAATCCTGCAATTATTGCAGATCAGAAATTATAGTCAATAGCAGTTCACCTACAGGTTCAGCTAACTTCATCACACATAGTTCCGTCCTGAGGCACCATTGGTGAAAAAGTTGCTGGTCACAGCCAGGACACACAGCTGTCTCACAGCTGTAAGATGTTAGCACGTCACTTGTGAAAAAGTCTTCCATTTGTCTGTGTTTCTGTCCATTTATCAAAGTTTCAGTATTTCAATCTATCCATCTATCTGTCTGCATGTCTGTATGTCCATGTCTTTTACCTGTGTAAAGTTTTAGAGTATGTCTACCTGGATCATGCTGGACTGAGGTCTTACCTGTGTGAGGTTGGGATGGCTAGGTTTCCCCTCTCCGGGGAACCACGGTAGGGTGAGGGTGTACCTGGAGAAGCCACAAGCCGTGGGCCGCGAGATCGAGCTTTGGGGAGCAGGTGGGGGGGCCGTGCAAAGAGTAGGAGCCTCTGGTTCACCCTGCTTCTGCGCTCCCCACGGGACAGTCTGTGCCCCTGCCAAGGGGTCGGCTGGGCTTTAAACGCCACTTTGATAATTAAAAGCAAAAGTTGCATCACATGGGTGCTGGAAAAACTGCTGCGCTCACTGCCATTGGCTCCTGCTGTCACAGCTGCCCAACCAATGGGGTCCTGTAATTAGGGCAAGAGGAAAGAGTGAGAGAGCAAGAGAGAAAGAGAGAGAGAGAGGGAGGGAGAGCAAGAGTGAGAGAGAAAGAGGGAGGGAGAGAGAGAGACTTGGCAAAAGTGGGAAAAAAGAAAAATCATGAAACCAACAGTTAAAAAGATTAAAAGGCTGTAATTTAGCCTTGCCACGTTTGACTCCAAGGTGTGTGAAAATCTGCAACATAAGCGCTTCCTCGAATTGGCCACACCGTCTCCTCACAGGACTGCAGCTTGCAGATGTTAGCTGCTGCCCTGTGCAAGGAAAAACCATTCCAACAGCAAAAAAAGAAAAGAAACAACGAACAGTTTCTGTGACATGCATTTAACCATGTAACATCTGCAATTCTCCCAACTGGAATTTAATAAACTGTACTTATTCTCCTCAGGCGACCGTGTCTGGGCACGTCCATTTAAATAGCACTGCCTTTGAGAGTCAATGCTGTCTTCACTGGTGCATAATCTGGGCTAACTCATGACATTCTATACATATAATGGAGATGTAATATCCTTTTCCTTGGTAACTGCAATGTTAATTGACTGAATGGAGGTGTTTCGGGGAGTTGTTCTTCGCCTTCTCCACTAATAAGGGGGTGCTCTGTGCATAAGCGGTGCATGCTATCAGAGCTAATTAACACGAGACAGGCCCCATGGACACAGATATTTCAGTGCCTGTAAGCTTTCGGTGCTTCCACTGTCCGCAAAACACTTCAGTGTTTCAGCAAAGCTTTAACTCTGGGGGCGTCCTCTTGCAGGATAAGACAGCTGCAATTCTGTTGACATGCTGCCCCAATGCTTTAGTTTGCTGTCTTTGGAATATTAGACTCAGAGCAGTAGATACAAAGGTAAAATTCCACTAGGATGGGACACACCAACCTTTGGTTCAGACTGCCTACAGTGTTTCAATAAATGAAGGTGACACACTAAAAATATGTAGTAGGATAGACACATTTGATGAGATCTCGAGTGGTGTCAGGTAGTTTAAGAGATTATATCATGTTAACTCCTCTGTGAAAACCATAAAGGCCAGCTTGGACACAACGCTGCCAGACTTATTAACCTTTATTTAATCAAGAAATACGGGAGTTAAAAAAAACACAGAAAACACAAGCATTATTTAGAAAACAACTATTCTGTGCATCAAGGACAACATTTGACCATAGGTTTTCAATAGGCATGAAAATGGCATGCACATTTTTCAGGAAAAGTGTGAAAAAGAGAGAAAGGAATTAAGAAAGTAGGCCACTTAACTTACAGCTTGATGAAAGCAATGGTGGCTGGAACATCATTATATTTCTAATAAAATACTGAGAATTTAAACAGTGTGGAATGCATTTGTTTGACCAGATTTATATTGGAAGGTACTATATTATTTTGTGTCTGGAATAATTGATGCTATTCAAAATCAATAAAAAGCATGAAACAATGCCAACATTGGTATCTTACAATTCTCAGCATTTTTTGCATCATTTGATGATTATTCTTTATCTTGCTCTATTGATATCACGAAAAAGACAGAGAAAACTTTAAACATTTCCCATGAAAAAGAAACACATAAACCGTTTTTTTTCCATCTGCCTGTTTAAAGCTCTTAAAGTTGTCAGGCACCTGGAAAAGAAGTTACGATGGTCAACACCCACCGCCCCACCCCTCTCCTTCCTGTTTTTACGGTCCTCCTCTCTCAGAAAAATTCATCTTTGCAAGAGAAGCATCGACCATGAACTGCAGGCCTTTTAGTAACCTTTTTATCAGCTGAAATCCAGTCAGAAAGTCACACGGTTCAATGTTTAGTCAACTCTGATGGAGTTTTGAAACTTTGATGCTATTGGAGGTTACATTCTGTAATACTTTTAGTGAACATCATTGCTAAATTCCACTGTAATGATAGAAAATAATGGTGAGCAACTAGGTTACTGCTGCTCAGAGTGAAATACAGCCAGTGCTCAATCACACATGGGGTTAATATCACATGTGTAATAAAGAACACAAGCCATTAAGTAAATGCATTTCAGTAGTAGGAATTTTATTCTTTCAAAGGAAACATGCTATGACTCTCCACAGGCTACTGTACATATTAACAGCAATATTTTTTTGTCACTTGTGATCAGTTGTAGTGAGATCCATTAATCTTCTAACATCTGTTATTCTCCATGTGCAACTGTACGGAGCTCTGCGGAGACACAGGTATAATTACACACCCGATTCACACAGGTGTGCTGGAATGCTCAGGAGTCTGCAATCTTGGTCTGGTAGCAGCTTTGGACAGGAATATAATACAGACTCATAATTTGAAAGTGTGCAGTGGAATGTGAGGGATTTTTAGAATTTAGGAACATCTGGTGCGGCAAAGGTCTTTTTCACTGAAACAACAGAAAACAAAACCTCAGAAACACGAAAATCTCTAGCGTCCCGCTCACAGAGACGCCTGAGGGATCCCATAGTTAGATGTGAAGTATGTTTGCTTGTCCACAATAAAATAGTAAATACTCAAAGGAACTTATGTTATAATTTTGCAAAGTTTCTAGTGATTGAATTGTATATTCCCTTTAGGGTACTAAGTGTTTTTGGTTGAATGCCTGAGTAAATGTACTTCATTGTGTCCTCGCCCAAAGTCACTGCATGGTATGTGATCACAAAGATGAGTTTGGGAGGAGGCAAAGTGAGAATGGAGATGGAGGAGCTGCAGATGAACATCATTTAGGGGGAAAAAAAACTATTCTGAAAGTAGTTTAAACTAGTGAAACTCATTCCCTCTCTCTCTTTGTGTGACCTGTCTATTTTTGTGAGGGAGCCCCTGACAACTTAGACATGGCTCACAGTCTGAAAATTGTGGAGTCCCTTTTGCATTTGAGGTTAAAATGATAAATGTGGAGGACACATTTTTTTGAGGTTTTAGGACAGGGGTTCACAAAGTCTAGAACCCCAGAGGCCAGGGGGCGGATTGATGTTTTCCATGAGCTGCCGCACAGGGCAAAGCAGCCGAACATATGGGGAAATACATGGCAAATATGGAAACGCTTACGTTTGGTTACCAGAGCTGAAGCACACAACTACTGCACAAACCTTTATTTAAAAAAAAAAAAAAACTACAAAAAACAGCCATGTGCTCAGATCAGGGAGCCACTAAAGATGAATAACCTGGAACAAAATAAGGAGTCCCGCTGGGCAGGAGCCTAACAAGATCCCATAAAAACGTTTACAGTCTTTCCTTTTCCTGGCGCTGCGCTTTAACTACCTGCGTCTATGTAGGCCGTCACCTTAAAGCCGAAGCATCCTCTTTCCCACTTTGGAACTTTACCATAGGCAGCTAACACAGTGGAATAAACACAAACACACGTAGCTCGGTACAGTGTGACGGGTGTTCACCATTCAGCTGGAAAACACCTTGAGTCCTCCTGTAAATGATCCATTTGGAAATGTGGAGATTATGTATCCGCCATTTAAACAGGCAGTAGATCTGAAACTGATCCCATCCAGTACTGCACTACAGCATTACACAGTCCGCACAAGGCCCCAGTGCTGGAGCATTTTTTTTCCCATGTTTTCTATCAAAGCTCAAGAACTGTCTGCCACACCATCTACATTTTCACGACTAAAGAGCTTTAAAAATTTTTGTTGTTGCTAAAGGCAGAGGTCCATGGTAGTGTTTTGCTTTCCACAGCGATGCAAGTCGACATATGCCAAATAATCAAATCATGACAGAGGAGGATGTGCTTCCCCTCTCAAGTGGAGTTTTTCTTTGCCGTTGTCGCCACAGGCTTTCTTTTGTGGGGGTTCAGGCCAGGGCTCACTGTAAAGCATATTGTGGCAAATGTTTGTGAAATGTGCTATACAAATAAAAGTTGATTGATTGACATAAAGACCATTTTTGGGCAGAACAAGTTATCCAACAACCCATACGCTGCACTTCTCATGTTATCCTGTCAATCGCTGGGATGTCTCTATCACCATTTCAGTGCCAATGTTTTAGCTGGGTGAATATCATCGGCTGTTGGTTAAGTTCCCTTTTGGAAGTACAACAAAAAAAAAATTAGATAAATACGATCAATTTAAATATACTGCGCACTCGCAACACATGTAAAAGACATATGAAAGGCTTCATTTTATATTAGCATTGCATTTGAGGCCCAGTTAAACTCTCCACAGACATTCATGGATACAGCTGCACCATTGAAAGAAAAATCGGGCATCTTCAACAGTTATTTTAGTTTCACTGTAAAATACACACCCTACTGAGCCAGCATTCATTAAAT
The DNA here is from genome assembly GCA_019788955.1 of Albula glossodonta. Taxonomy (NCBI): domain Eukaryota; kingdom Metazoa; phylum Chordata; class Actinopteri; order Albuliformes; family Albulidae; genus Albula; species Albula glossodonta. The sequence continues at coordinate 985,537 of JAFBMS010000046.1, read as the reverse complement.
CTGTACGAAACACATTAGATCATCAATAAAACGAATACACAAAGGTGATACCGCTCACCTGTTTTTGTTCTGACATTATCTCAGCTCTGTCCAAGTATCCACAGTACATTTGAGGACAGAGCGGGAAAATAAGAGTCTTCGATAATAAAAAAGGAAGTGCAGGAAATGAGAGAGACAGATTGCATGGTTTGAGTGGGAAGCAGCGGGATTCCGGGCTGCAGATCCATTCCAGAACCCGCGGCGGAGAGAAAGCTCCACTGTGCAGGAACATGTGGGGCGGCCAGCTACCCGCACAGCAGTGTGGATCTCTGATGTGACAGCCGTACCAGAGGGTTCTACCGCAATGTCAAACAAAACCATAGTGAGGAGCAGAGCTGCAATGATTAGTCGATTAATCGATTAGTCAATCGAAAGAAAATTAACTGCCAACTATTTTGATAATCGATTAATCATTTATGTCATTTTTGAAGCAAAAATGGCAAAAATTTGATGGTTCTACGTTCTCAAATGTGAGAATTTGCTGCTTATCAAGGTCCTACATTATAGTAAATTGAATATTTTGGGGTTTTGGTCTGTTGGTCAGACAAAAAAAGACATTTTTCCTGGCGCAAAAAGACTAAGAGAGCATTTGATTGGTCCAAGAAGTTTGTTTGTGCTGATTACAAATCATGTCACTGAAATTGCATGAGCAAAAGGTTAAATTTCAATCACATCGTTGGGGAAGAAAGAAAAAAAAAACTACTCATACAAAATGATTGTAACAGAGGGCTGGGTCTCAGCACTGAAACACCGAACCTTGACCATACTATACAGCGTTTGTTTGGTGTTTTCTGTTTTCCACGACATCTGCCCTTTACTTAAGCTACTAAAATGTGTGCACACGCGAAGCTACCTCCCTGTTTCTCAGCTCATACACGCAAACACAGCCCTCTGCCAGTTCAGTTATATAACAAACACATGTAAATGTCGTTGAAAACAACTTTATTTGTACTTATCGTTGTTTGCAGTGCGCGGTGTTTGTGCCATTGTCCCTTGTTTGTTCGATGGGAACGCCGAATTTGGGCGCTTCGGTGCAGTGTTGGGGCAGCCAAAATTCAAACAGGAGCAAAACGATTTGGGCAGGATAAATCGCGCCTGACCCGAGTTGCACATGCGTGGTTCTGGGCGGGATGGTCGACACCATCCTTAATTTTGTGTAATTATTTTATGATGGTAAAAATAAAACCACTATGTGTGTTTCAAAGTCATTATGAAAGAAATTATTGTATTGTTGTTAAATAATTAATTTTTACCATTAACTACCATTTGTATAGCGACCTATATTTAAAGCTAGTTAAGGCTGGTATTTTCTGGAAGGAGGGGCTTAGGGTATGAAGTACAGTAATCCCATTTTCCAAGAAACAGGGAAGTTAAAGGTGATTTGATTTGTTTGGTTTTCGTGTGTATTGGAATGTTTTTTCTTTTCATGTTAAATTAATTCTTTGGAATTTGTTTCACTGTGTTTGAACTAGATTGGTTTTTTGTGAGTTTTTGCAGTGAAGATAAACTTCTTACACCAATGCGCTATTCACGTGGTCATTTCTTTTGCTGGTCAGACACTTCTAAGGCACAGCAGTGCCCAAGGTCTTTTCAGAGTGACTGTCACAGAATCCCTATTGATAATATTTTTTATTTACATTTTTTTACTTATTAAATGTTTTTGAATGTGGTTATACATTTGCCTGAAGTACAGTTTTGGGAAACAGCCTTGACGTTGCTGTTCCACCTAATAACCACATGGTGGAGTATGCCCCTATGTACTATATGAACATACGATACTGTACTATAAGTATGGAGATGTAACATGACAGTCTAACCAAAAAAAGGATCATGTGAGTATGGTTTCAGAAAAGTCTTTAAGTAAGTTAGTAAACCCATGATATCAATTTGTGTTTATAAAATTGACAAAAAACATAGTAAAATAATTAACTGAATAAGGATAATTAAATCAAACTGTTTTCTCTTTAGAAAACGTAGTTATTACTGGTACACCTTTGCAAGTTACAAGCTAGATCTGAATTATAAGAGCCCTATTTATACAGAAGATACTCGTCAGAGACAAAAAAGTGTTTTTTATAATCACAGGAAAAGCTGTGTTCCCACTGTTAATACGAAGCATAACTTTGAAATTCTCATGAATCTCTATAACTGGTGAAAATTTCATTAAAAATGAGGAGTCAAAGCCAGACCTTCCCTTCAGTTTAAAAGAACAAAAAAAAAAAAAAAAACTATTGTTTGACAACTATGCAGACAGCCCTGATTTAAAACATGTGCATTCACGACAAAAATGCAGACTTTCTGCCCAGTCATCTAGCGCTGTTTGTCGCAGCCTTGCTGGTCCGTGGGAATCATCTTGCTGATGTCGATGTTGTTGCTGGTGAACGTGACCTTGGCGCTGCTGATGGTCGCTGGGGGCAATGTGCGCGTGCGGCTGAGGATCCAGGCGAAGTCGACGTGAAACAGCCTGAGGATGTCGGTGCAGGAGTAGACCATCGCCATGCTGACGTAGTCAGTGTACAGGACCCAGTATGGGCTGTAGGGTGTAACTGCTCCACAGAGAGAGAGAATGGAGAAGGTAATTTAACAACTCAGTTACACTGGGTCTGTTCAGTGAAGTGTGTTCATGAAGTTTTTTATGTCATGATTTCCGCTCTGCATATTAAGTGAGTGGAAGTTAGGAGCATTGGATAGGGAAACTAAAATGAGAACTGAGATGAAGATTGCAGGTTTGAATCCAGGTAAGCGCACAGCTCTTGCAGATTTCACTATGGCTACTCTTGTGAATTGCTTTAGATTCCAGCTGTATTAACTGGGTAATGTGTAAGATGTCAGCAATGTGAGTCTGTTTGTATAACCACTATGAGCAAACCTCCGGGCACACAGTCTGCCAAACTGATCTCACCGCTATTCTCACTTTCCACAGTAACTCACAGTAAGAGAAGCTGACCTCATTGGCCACAGTAACTCACAGTAAGAGAAGCTGACCTCATTGGCCACAGTAACTCACATTAAGAGAAGCTGACCTCATTGGCCACAGTAACTCACAGTAAGAGAAGCTGATCTCATTGGCCACAGTAACTCACAGTAAGAGAAGCTGACCTCATTGGCCACAGTAACTCACAGTAAGAGAAGCTGACCTCATTGGCCACAGTAATTCACAGTAAGAGAAGCTGACCTCATTGGCCACAGTAACTCACAGTAAGAGAAGCTGACCTCATTGGCCACAGTAACAGTAAGAGAAGCTGACCTCATTGGCCACAGTAACTCACAGTAAGAGAAGCTGACCTCATTGGCCACAGTAACTCACAGTAAGAGAAGCTGACTCCCAGCTTTGCCGGCTCTCTGATGTCCTGCACCACAGCCGTCCCCTCGACTGTCCTCACTTTGCCTCTCCTGAGAGAGGACAAACAGTGGCAGAGAGAAAAGGTGAGAAAATGCTAGAGAGAGAGAGCGATTAGTCCTGTAATCCTTGCCATTTTCTGTATTATACCTGTAATTCATCACATTCCTGTATTGTTTATGCCATTTGTACATATTGGTATTAAATAAATACAGTTTAAGTCTGAGGTCATAATAAAAATTGTAATGGATAAAAATGAGAAAATCCTGGGCTATTGTACAAGAGGTTTGACTCCGGTCACAACTGGACAATCATATTTACCCTGCTATTTGCATATTCCTCTTGATGAAGTGACCAGGTCAGCTGGAACAGATGGTTGTGTGAGTTATGGTTGTGAATATTCATGCTTTGGAATGCGATTTATGATTTAAGGGGCCAATCACATGCACGGCCAGGCAATCAGGGCCGTGGTTCATTAAATTGCATGTGAATGTGTTACACCCACCCAACCAATCTGTGCATGTCATGGAGAGATATAGCATCCAGGGAAATGAGAGGTTATAGTATGTATCTGTGTTTTTTGTTTATTACACATTCAATTTATAGGCGTCCTTGTAGGTGCCTGGGAATGATTAAACATGGAAAATGTGAAGTCAAAACATTTCAGTCACCATTACAGTCTACAGCACATAACCAGCCACGGCACAGTGGACAGCATGGCCCCTGACCCAGGCCCTCAGCAATACAAACTGATTGCTGATTTTAACCAAACCAAAACCTAAGACCAAGGCTGGAGGAGAAAAGTTGACTACATTCAGGATATGGTTTCCCACTGATGTTTTTCAGCTTAATGCCAAATCCTGAAGCCTGTAATTAGCAGCTTCATGAGAGCATCGTAAGAGTGTCATAGGAGTGTCATAACCCCAGTCAGCCTCATAAGCACTCACCACAGTTGTGAGTTGAACACTTTGATTGTCCCATCGGCTCTCACAGAGTAGTTGGCCTCAATGCACTTTCCCCTCTCAAAGGACGCAGGCAGCTTTTCAATCTCAAACCATTTTCCCAGGTACTGTATGAGGAGGCAAAATATAATAAAAAACGCTTAAAGTATTGCAGATTGCACATTTTATTATTATTACATTCTACACACATTAAATTGATGTAAGTTTAATGTCTCTGATATACCTACACAGAATAAACCTTATGTTACAACACAAACTAGACAGGCCAGGGCACAGTATAGACACTGATAGTACACAGACAGACAGACAGACAGAGAGACAGACAGGAAGTGCTGTCATACCCTGTGGAGGTCGAAGTTTTGCTGGACAGGTGGCTGTGGGCAGGGCCCCCAGTGGAACACCTGACTGCTGACCAGTGGAAGCAGCAGGGTCAAAAGGAGGGTGGGATAGGCCTTCATCTTCACCCTGAAGACGGTTCCTCCTGAAACGGTTTCCGACACCCGTCACACCTCACCAACAGCGCAATGGCCATGAGGAGTCAGAGCTGTCTCTCTCTATGTACAGGTAAGCTAGCACACCCCTCCCAGCAAGGGGTAGGGCTGTCCCACACCCTAAACAGTATGTGTAGCCTGAGTCACCTCAGGAAAACGTAGCGCTGTTTAAATTGGGCATAGTGAGCACCTTAACCAGTGAAAAAAAGAAAAAAAAGACTGGATTTAAAAGATGTGCATGACAAATTTCACATTTTTGGCAAATAAAGTTTTAGTTTTGTCTTAGGTAACAATCTAAGGTTAACTCTCACAATTAGCCCCCAGCTCTGGTTAGCACACATTTCTGTTTAAAGCTTTTCATTTTCCACGCCTTTCGTTCTTCGTGTTTTTTTGAGTGAGATGGCTGGAGATAGCATCTCCCCCTTGCACATGGTGGGGTTTGGAAATCATCTTATGCGTTTGGCACGTGCTCCGCTAAGTACCTACAGTCCCATTCACCTGCTGCCTTAGCAGTTATACCTGCTTAACCAGTCCTGGGATTGTTCTCAGGATGGTTCACAGTACTGCACTGGCAGGTTCTGCATTCCTGCTGGTGGCAGCTGTCATTCCCGCTAAAGAATGCCACAGCCTTCACAATAGCAATGACAGACTAATCCTCACTGTGCTCGTCATTGGTACAACTGAACCATGCTGGGCCGTAGAACACTGTTGTTATGATTAGACACTGTTTTCCATGTGGCTGAGAAACAACGCATTCGTGATTGAAATGTCATGGTTACACACTTTAGGTATCAACAGGCAGCCAGTCGCTAACACAGGTCAAGTATCCTTTCAATGGAGGACTGGTACAGCCCAGCTGTGTTTAGCAAAAACACATAGAGTCAGCAAGTAAACACAATGATATTGCCAAAGGAAAACTGACCTCATGTGAGACATCCTTATGCATTACGTTAATGAGGTCTTCTTCTGTGTATTTTTGCAACTGTGTTATCAGCAGATGACTAGTTAATATGTGGCTTGTAATGGATAGAAATGTTCCATCTCCACGTCACTGCGGACAGCAGCTCAGTGTATGCGCTTGCATTCAATTACTGTCAGTTAAGGAGGAGTCTCTCTGACCACATCCTCATGGCCACACTGCTGGCCAATGAGCCCTACTGAGCAATAGGTTTGTGTTCAGAAAAATGAGGAGACGGTAATTCCACACAATGTATTAATGGATACATTACCGCTGATTGCCACCCACTCATGCGTTTACTACATTTATTAATCAGTTCTAGACAGGGACAGAAATGTGTAATAGCGTAGCCCCATCACTGGTACTCTCAGCGATATGATTTTATTCAGATAAATGTGTAACATTTGGACACAATAATTCCTTCCAAGAAAATTAATCACGCATGCCAAAATTTATCCATGAATGTTTCCACGACTACCATAAAGTTAGTGTAACTAACTGCAGACTTGCGGCTGCCCGAGTTTTATCTGTCGACTTGACTGTACGACTGCCAGTGGGTCGTGTTGTCGACATTACTTTACTCAAGATTCTTAAATAATAACCTTGCCAATGACAGAAACAGAGTGTTTAGCAATACGTTTGAAATCATGTCTTACCTAAGCTTCGTTTCAAAGACTGCTCACCGCTGCAGGATATGTTTCCAACCTTGCTCTCAGGAGCATCAGCTTGGATGAAGGAAGACAGCGCACGACGTGAACAACGAGTTTTTTTTTTTGCTTCAGGAAGCGATTTTAACACGAAGCAGGTGATTAGCTGAATTAAAGTCATGGGACATTCCAGGCGTAATGTTGTTATACGGACTGCCCTCTTTCCATTTTTTTCTTTGGTTTACTTTTTATACATGGATTTAAACGAACTAAAATAATGTGTTTTTTATGCTTTGTTTTCCATAATATTTATCTTATAATTAATGCATCCTGCCAAAGCCGGCTTGCATTTGTTTAAACTTTCATTGTCACCTTTAATATAAAATTATAAAAACTGTAAATCTCTCAGCTGTGCAAGGTAAATGTTTAATCACGCCTGGTTCAGGTGTGAGAATAGCCTTGAAAGTGCCTTTTCTTCAGGCAGTTTACAAAAGCTTTGTGTGGAAATAAGATCTCTGTAACCTTGGTATTGGTCTTTGTTCCATGTTTTCTTTATTACAAACGTCAGATTCAGATTTCAGCGATGCTTTCAGTAAGGCTTAGGGAATATCTCAGTAAACATGAAGGAGTCCCAAAGGATCCTAAATAAATATGTAATAAATATGCCCCTTTTAAGACCTTTTCATGTATAATTCCATATTTCAAAATGTGTCTATTTTATTCTTTAAGGTGAATTGATCCTGTTTTACAAATACAGCAGTTTTAAATAGTCTTGGTAATTAAACTTAAATATTAAATGTGTAAAATTACTGTTCAGGTCATGTGTAATTATTTCATAATAAATGTCTGATTCACGGGGAATGACAGCCTATTTTAAACGTTTCCTACATACTGCCTGAAGTGGATTATGAATAGAGAAAAGTGGCCCTGAACCAGGACATATATGAGTCAGGGGACCTTGTTGGATTTCCGCTCATTCTACTCAACATTCTTGCTATTCTATGTGAGAGCGAAATCCGCGTGTTCTTTTAATGAAGCAATAGGAGAAGATATTCGGTCATTAATCCTTCGTTTTATTCAGCAGTAAATGAATAAAGCATACAGAGCTCTGGGTCGAGATCCTCCTGTCCCTGACAAACAACAGAGTGTGTCAGTTCGCGAAGTCTGACTGACTATCTTTCCCTGACCCAGTCTTTTTATAATACAGAACATGGTATAGTTTCCTGGGTCGTTCTTCCTTCTGACCGGCTCCTTGATCAGACTCCCTTCTTCATTCACGCCCCTGATGTCCGGCAGTTCCTCTTCGTGACATGCGGTGGTCCCTGTTTTCTAAACAATTCAACTTGCACAATCCATCTTGCACTTACATCATCCATTATCTTTACACATACATGGTCATCGCGCCCATGTCCTTATCCCACCTTCCTATCTGCCATTTTCGTCACTCCCTTTATACAGTCAGTACATAACGTTTTTCCTTCTTTCAAAACATGCCTATTGCCCTTGTCAATATCTCCTCGTGAGTTCCTATTATCCTGTGTTCCCAGTATCATGTCTCTATTTACCAGCCCTCCCCAGTACTTTTCCACTGTTGTTCTGTAATGTTTTCTTATTACCCAAATATCATTGCATAGCACACTATCTTATTTTGCAAGCTTATCATTCATGATTCACAGTAACATTTTATTTAATACGTACGCTTCTTCCCCATCACCCTCTGTTGCCTAGATGTTGCTTTTTAAATTCTCCGTATATATCTACAACATTGAGATTAAATTTTGGAGTTGGTTTTTTCTGCACTTTAAATATCCTTTTGAAGTGGCTTAAAATATTCTGTTTTGATATGATCTGATAAGTCATGGCTTTATTTAGAATAAGTACATTCACAATGATAAAATTGCTGAATGTGACTGTGAGGTTTATTTTCAGCTGGTGTGCTTTCATGAATGCTTCTAAAATGAACTGAACATAGCTACCAAGACAGATTTAACTCCTTAATACCATTTTGTGAAGTCCCCCCACGCTTTGCAGCTAGGTAATTAGATAGATAAGCAATTGCTTTTTTTTATCAGTTAAGTGCTTATTTACAAAGAAAAGCAGCTACATTCTGTGTCAGTCTAATGGGTTAGAACCTCAGCACTACGTCCTTGCTGTTGTCATGTTCATGTTTACGCAGGTGAAGGAGGAGGTTAAACATCTGGAGTGGGTGAAAGTTTATTGTGAGCCCAAAAAGACAGCTTCACTTTAAGAGGCCTGAAGATAGCTTGGTATGCTGGGGCAGCTAAAGGCAGTAACCCTGAACGTACCCTTCATCTGACCCGCTGTGGCAGAGTCCTCTACCACACACACCCCTTGTTGACTGAATAAAAAGAGGCAGTTTGGGCCGAAGCCAGAAACAAACAGGATACGTGATGTTGCTTGTAGTGCATCTTTAATTTTACAGTTCAGTTTCACATACTGCGCATACACTGTCAGCATTATGATACACAAGGGTTTAGTGACGCCTAAACAGTGTATCAGTAACATTTTTATTTCCCGTTCACCATAAATCTCAACTGTTTGACTCAACTACTCAAAATTTGTTTTATTTTATTTTTGCAGTAAGTCTGGTCATTTTTATTTTTGCACTAAGCTTTGAGCTTGCGATTACAGGTTCTGTCAAAATAAAATGTATTAAAATTGAATTCAAACAATACAAGTTTGAATGTGTTACTAAAAAAATGTTAAGCTTTCAGAGCTGTCAGGAGGCCCTTCTTTCCCCCCTGCAGATTCTCTACCACGCCTCATAGGAAACATCATGTACTGTAGCAAAGGAAAACATTTTCTCGGAAACAACAGCTTTTAGATTCACATGACATACATGGCAATCATCATTCTGTTGTTTGGACGAAATAAAGGCACTTATCCCTATCATTTTTCAAAATAATATGTTTTTTTAAAAAAAGAGTTATAACAATATGAATAATAGCTGCAAGAAGCAGTTTCAGGTTCTGCTGGATGGCAGCACAAAATAATAGGCAGGTGTCATCATCATTCGATTGGTGTGACTGGTGTCCTACTGTTACACATTTCAAAGGACATGTTTGCCTTTCACCAGTAAAATATAACATACTCAAAGAAAACTTTGTGGTAAAGGCAGTCTGTTTTGACTTTGCCTTTTATATGCCCTTAAAGAGACAATGTGCATTTGATTGAATCTATCCCCCAGCGTTTTTATGGACCTGTTCATGGTCAGTGGAGTGGAGTGGGCGGGGCTATCACGGGGCTATCACACCATGTCCTCACATCCTGTCTGATCGGTGACCGTCATCCTCTTGACGCTGATGCCACTGGAGGTGAGCTTGCCCAGTAGCTCAGTGACGGTCGCTTCCGGAAGAGTGCGGGCCCGACTCATGATCCAGGCGAAGTCCACGTACAGGAAGCCCAGGTAATTTGTGCAGGAGTAGATAAGGGAGTAGTTTTCGTAATCTGTGGACACCACCCAGTAGGGGGCACCAGGGGTACCTGGGGGAGGAGGCACAGAAATATCTCTGGAATCTCCAGCAGTGGTATTTTAAAATCAATGTTTTGAAAAAAAAAGTATGGTACCTCATTCTTCAGTTAGTTAACAGTTCACCAATATTTAGTAATGATTTACCTTCAAAGAAGTTCACTTCCAAGATAGCTGGCTCAGAGGCGTTCTTCACCCTTGCTGTGCCTTCAATGGCATTCAGAATCCCGTCTGACCTGTGAAGGGATGGCAGAAAACAACACACAGGGCCAAGGTCACACACTCACATACGCACACAACACCTGCAGAATCCCTGCGACAGATGGCAATGTCACATGCTATAACTCACAGGAGCTCAGCGTTCACAACCTTGACCACACCGTCGGGCTGCAGGGTGTAAGTAGCCTGGTTGCACTTTCCAAGCTCAAAGAACGCTGGGAGCTTTTGAACCTCGTACCACGTGCCCATGTACTACAGAGAGAGAACACAGGCACATGGGGACAGCTGTTAGAATCTTGCAACAAGACAGCTGAACAATTCACTCACAGCCAGGCAAAACTGAATTGCCTTAAAAAGACATGTGGACCAATTCAGCGTGACATTGTAGAGTGTCATTGTAGTTGAATATATTTCATCTTAAAAGTGGATGGTTTGTGAGAACTGCATACATTACTTTGGGTAAGCGGCATCTGTGACATGCTTTAAATGTAAATGTATGCTAACAAGCAGGCTGTGGCACAGCTTAGAATTGTCACCTTGGCAACATCAAAATTCTGCTGAACGGGAGGCACGGGGCATCTTCCCATGTGGAGGGACTGTGCGTTCACAGCCAGAAAGGACCCCAGGGTCAGGAGCAGAGCGTGTAGTACCTGCATTTCCTCACTGTATCAGTCAGAGACAGAAAACAAGAAGGGTTTTACGCAATCCTTTCAATGTTTAAATGAGCCATTACAGAAACATTCATGCATTCAGTCTGCTACTTTATCCAGTGTACTTCCTGCAGGACGCTGTATACTCAGCTGTAAAGATATGCCCTAGTGTCCGATGAAGCAGAAATTTACATTAATAAATACAAAATACAAATGTATATTAAACCAGAAAACCAAGTAAAGTCCTCTCCTTACCTTTGAAATTGTTGGGCTCTAGTTGGATCAGGACCTGTTAATATGAAATAGGTGGAGCTGCAGCTTATATAGAGGTGAGGGGCTGTAGTGTTACTTAAGCTTTTGATTAACGTCATGGCTAACACCTTCACAGTGATAACCCCCGCTTACAAAACTTGTTGACATAAGGCTTGAAAAAAAAGTATTAAGTGATTTTTACACATGTGCAGACAGGTAATGAATAAATTCACGTGTCAGAGAGGCACTGTATGGTTTGTACTTTATTATGAAACGTGTTTGAGTAGCTGGACATTCATGCAATTATTTGCATTAAGCCCCAAGAAGTTGATTCTCTCACCTTCAATTTCACCGTGTTTTCAACAAAGGACAAATGACCTACCAGGACTCAAAGTGAAAACTTTTTCTTTAGCTGAGAAAAAAATATTATATAACCCTAAAAACCCTACATCCCTCATTTTACTAGATAAAGTAAATAAAAAAAAAATAAAAAAATCAATGAAAATATGTTCTACAATAGAAGAGAATTTGAGAAAAATTTGCAATTCTAACAGGGATGTCTATATGCCTCTTTATGCTTCTATGGCCTTAGCATAGTTAATTCCATATGGTCGTATCTATTACTCTACTTCCAAGAAAACTAATTTGCAGTTTCTATGAACTGTCTGTTTAAAAGTAGAATGGTTTTAAACAGGCAGTCTGAATTTCAGAAGCTTTCATGTTTCAGTTTAAACAAGAAAGTCAGGGGACAGCGGTTATCTGGTTTCATTTCAAAGATCACATATATTGAATGATTGATAAGAAAGTTATATAACCAATGTCTTGTTGACAACCATGTTACAATGAAGCACCTACAAAGGAACAGATGGCTTTCACTTTCTGACTATATAAGTTAAAGGTGGTTCTCTGGCAAAGCATACACCTGCTGAAATATTCAGTTACATAAATGTGTGCAAAGTTCCACATGACTAGAAAAATAGGCAGCAAATACTAGCTTCGTGTAAAGGCTCTGTCACTCTAATGTGGTATAACACTGCCCGACCTGCTTGTGCATACTGGTTAGTTGATTGGTTGTGCCATTTAGAAAGTGGTTCACCTGAATTGCTTCTGCTCCATTAATGGATAGCATGTCGAAATGCTATGAAGTCGCCCAGAATTGCCCTGTTATGAGTCAGACAACATCTCCTCAAAACGACAGTTAAAAGGCAAGACAGATGGTTGCCACATTAGGAGGCTCCAAAATATGTGTGATTTGGGAAAAAATCCATGGAGATTTTTAATTGGAACAATTTATGACTGTAAAACATTGGACGATGACGTTTTTGAAAAATAAATAAATAAAATAAGATTAAAAACATTGCATTCAAAGACGCTTCAAATATACATAGCTAAAGTCGAAACCGGTAGAGGTATCGATATATGTCTGAGGAAAAAACTATCGGTACCGTTGAAGTGCAAGTAGCTAGCAACTTTGTGCTTTCACAAGTCGCTAGCAGAGATACGTCTAAACTTGGATTTTAAACTTTGATTGCTCCATTGCATTTTGATTGCATTTGACAGCTTGTTAAATGTGAGTGAAAAATGTTAAATACAGGTCAATTGTCGTGTTTTCTACTCCTTACATTTGGTGCTGTGGTAGTTAATTGCTCAATTCAATAGCTAGCTACCGCTACTTTCATTGCTGCTTTCCATTCAAGTACAGTATATAGGTAGCTAACGTTAGCACGCTAAATGGCGATCATTTTTTTGTTAGCTAGCTAGCTGGTTAGCCAGATATGGTATCTACCGATCGCTAGACCGTTTCCTCTGGGATTAGGATAGTTTGTTTTATGTGATGGATTAGTTTGTGGTTCGACTGTGACACCGTTTTCAATTCGGCGTGGTGTGGAGCGGTCGTTTGGACTATCTTACAGTAGCTAAAGAAAGCTAACGTAGTGAATGGTAGAAAATCTATATCTACCTGTTGCTACCGATATTTTTTGCTGTGGTCCTTAGCGGATATCTAGACAGATAGAGGTTTGTTAGGCAGTGACACATCATGATTATAGCTAATGATAGCCTGCCTTTCTGACGATAGCTAGCCTACCCCAGGCTGGACTTGACTGAATATTTAAGGTTTCCTGTCTGGCTAATTGTTTTGATCTCAGTGGCTAATGTTAACTACACTAGCAAGCTATGCTAACACACCGTGAACTCGCAGTTTCAACAAGTGCTGTCTGTGGTGTTGATATTTTTAGGGGAAAACTGACGGTCGTGGAGAATTAGGGGAAGATGCTTCAAAGAAGTCTCTCACCCCCTGCCAATAGTCTTGGCCACTGTGAAACTGGTACAGCTGCAGACTCTGAGCAGGATATGCCGGCCTGCCCTCCTCAGGTAAGACGGCACCTGGGTGAAGACGATGCCGCGAAATGCAGGTGGGCCGTGGGGAGTGAGGAAGAGGCCCGCCTGTGGGAAGACGAGGGTGGATTGCTCGTTTCACCACCAGCCTGTTCTCAGCAGTCAAATGGTAAGAACCAGCCCACGGTAGCCGGGTTTTATTTTCTTCGTTTCAGAGTTTACTGCTGTTTGTGTTATCGATACAGACAAAGTTGAGCTCATTTAGCATTAGCGATAGACAGATACCGACCGGCTGACATTACATGGAGTTGAGCTGCAGAACTCACAATTTACTTTAAATACAGGAATTTTATAAACGTTTGAAAGTGACCTGACATTTTGGTAGTATAATCATTGAAACAGTAAACTATGTAATACGTTGAGTTACACAATTTTCAGAGAAAGTAATTTGATACAGTGAAGAAAATAATTGGCAACTGTGATACCCTGCCACTCGGACAATACTGTTGTGTGTAGCTTGTTCAAAATTGTACCTTTAGAAGCCGACCAGTGCAATTCACTAATTCCAACCCCGCACACCGTCCTTTTATGAGCTGCCTAACTTAGCATTGTTTTGGTCGTAGCTAAAGCAGGTTTGAGTAATGACTGGATTAGCTAGCTGGCTCCTCTTTTCAGATCGTTTGGAGGGTCACAGTGTTGATGGAAATGAGAAGGATTAGCTTGTCAGCAATCAGAGTTCATGAATTGTGCTAATCGTTTAAGTGTTGGTTTGGTTTTCTTTGAACAAATGTGCGTTTCATTCTTGTTTAAATGTTCATTAGTTAATGTCATTCTGTGTAGGGACAGGGGTGAGGTGGAGAGCCATGTACTGCAGCACAGAACAGCTCAGGTGACCCGTCCGCGAACTGAGATGTCAAATACCACTGTGTAATCAAGTGTTACATCGGGGGTGAAGTGAAAACAGTGCAAAAGACCTCCACTATGTCAATGTAGATTCATTGCACAACACAGTGAAGCTGGAACAATGGGTACTCGGTGGTGGTGGCAGGAGGCAGCAGCAGAGTGAAGGTTCATATGTTCCAGAGGAGATTTTAACCTTTAGTTTTTCGCTGTCAGGTGCAAACTCTTTTGATTGGTAAATACTATGGCAGTCAACAGTGTAATCAATTCTGTAAGTGCTTGTAGGTCTACATATGTCTTCCTCTTGTGTCTTCTAATGGTAACCAAAATAAATTCTTTTAAAATAAATGTGCTTTGGCATTGTGTGTAGCCATTCTACTTTTAAATAGACAATAGATTTTTAATGTGAAGGCTTTCAATACTGCTATGTTTCAGGTACGCATAGCTTGGCTTACTAGGATGCTGTATACTTTTGGTGCCAGTTCTGTGCAGTTTTCCAGTCTCACCAAAAGAGGTTTTTAAACCCTGTTTCTGTAGCACTTGCCTAAAACTCAGATGAACATCTTTGTTCCTCCTCTGTTTTTGGTTGCAGGTCTTTGGCAGATGAGGGCGATGTTTGTAGACATGAAGGTGATACCCTTTTTACATTTCTTCTGTTCATCAAAAATGTTACACTGAAGTGCTACATCTGTTTAACATATTCCTAGTCCATTACATATTGCTTCATAACATGAAGCCATTCGCATTATGACAATGTGAACATATATTACAGTTAGTTCACCCAGCAGTAGAGTGGGCTTAAATTGGCCAGGATATTAGTCATCGCTAATAAAAGATGATATCTGCTCAGTTTGGCACTTGCTCTTCTGTAGCACTTTGTGGCCCTTGTAGAGTAAAATAAATAGTGGTTTGCAGACACACAAGCTAGAGAAATACACACATTCGGCTGCAGTAATGCACCCTGTGGACATGTCGTCAGCAGGCACAAGTTGGGGAAGAAATGCATTTGAGAGACAAAAGTGTAATAGCAGGTGATATACTTTTGTTCTCAGCTGTTCCTTTCCTGTTTTCCCTGTGCATGAAGTAACAGGAAATCTTTAGCTATATTTAACACTTATGTGCTATTTTTCCACTTCTTTTTCAGAGGTCAGAGTGCCTGATGAAGCTCTCACAGACGATCAGCTTAGCCCAAACTCTTATGATCTGTAAGGGAAAAATCCAGCCCGCTCTCAGCTTGAAGGCTGAGTCACTGCTTATGAAAACAAAAATGTGTGCCACCATGTGACAAAGTATGACACTGAAAATATTATATGTACAGAAGAACCTCAGGCATACACATGTGCTGGGAACGGACGTCACTCGCAACTATAGAACATTTACAATTCTGCATGTAATGTCAAAATGCACGAATGTAGTAAATTTAAGAACTTGATTGATCACATCATTTTTCTTTCTAACAGGAGTACAGAGGGAGAAAGCAATGTCGTGGCCAACCTGGTACACGCAAAAAACTGCCTTAAGAGGATGAATGCAGAGCTACAGGAGACTGTGGATTTGACAGAGGACTCTAATGCTGTCCTGCGCTCTGAGAACAGCATGCTGAGGAATCAAGTCAAAGGGTGACGAAGCTACACACACATTTTCTCTCTGAGGCGTGTGCCTTTTCAGTGTGATAAGTTCACGTTTGTGCTACAAGGCCTGCACATTTTATCTGTGAGACCAGTACATTTTTAATGCAAGACCAACCCCTAGTCAGTGTCAGACAGTTGCATCTCCAATTGTGATGTCACACTTGGAGTCCATTGTGCTTAGCCAATCATATTTCATCTTTTTCTTCTTCGATCTCCTCTAATGCTGATGTTTGGTTCTGTCTGGGGTGGGTGGTCACAGGATGAAAGAGGCAGTGGACAGTGCAAAGCAGCTGATGGAGGAGCTTGAGGAAACGCGGGGCTCCCTGACAGAGCAGGCAAAGGTCAAAGCCAAGCTGGAGACCAGTGTAAAACAACTGGTATGTGGCAGGAGACATCCCATAAATACCTTTCAGGAGTTTTTCCACACTTGATTCAGAGAAAGTTTTTAATAGTTAGGCAAGGTAGTTTTTGTACAGAAAAAACAGGAGTATAAAAAACCACAAAAATGTTTCATACTTATAATACAGTGCTCCATGTAGGTGTAAGCAAAAACAATGACATTGAAACCTCTACCACAAACTTCTGAATAAAGTACAGATATGATTCCATTACCAATGACACTAGTTAAAGATAATGCAGCTACGACTGTGCAAATCTTGGTTTAAGATCAGGACAACACCTACAGCGCAGATCCCTCTTCGTTGTCTTGAGACAATGGATGTAACTCTGTCAGAACATACAGATAGGAGTATATCTTTAGCATCAGGTCTGGGTGGGCCTTATCCATATTTCAACTACATTTAGGACCTATATCATTATTACTGACAGATAAATTAATCTGAATTTGTATGGCAGGAGAAAGAAAACGAAATCCTGAAATACCAGGTTGAGGCTCTCACCAATGAGGTATGTGCCTCACTTTGACTTCCGAATCTCTCATGCTTTATTTTCTTTCTTTCTGTGACCTCTATTTCTGTAGCTGAGGTGCTTCTTGCAGTGAAGACATCAACGCTTATAATGCCTTTTTGATTTATTACAGATGTCTAATACCTCTGAGAGACAAATAGACAAGGAGAAGATCATTCATCTTAGCAGCCTTCTGCTGGAGTTGCAGGTGCTACAGCACAAAATGTCCTAATCAGATTTTGTGATTGAAAGCATGATAAGTACAGAAATGTTCCCTCTGTTGATTGTGAGTGGGAAAAATTACACAGTTTATTAAGGTGTGCATCTCCAACAGTTTCACTAAAAACATGGTTTTTATTTATGAAAATTGATCAACCTGGAGTTTCATGTTCTCCCTGTGTTTGTGTGGGTTTCCTCAGGGTTCCCACAGTCAAAAGACATGCAGACTGGACTTGCCGAATTGGCCAGAGATATGAGTGTGTGTGTGGGTGTTTGTCTGTCTGGCCCTGTGATGGACTGGGGACCTGTCCAGGGTGTCTCCCTGCCCTTCACCCAGAGTATACTGGGATAGGCACCAGTTCCCTGACCCTATCTTTAATGAAGCCTGTTTAGATAATGGATGTGTGGATAAACTTACCTGTTTTAACTGAACTGGTGTTGTGTCATTTGCTGGCTGGTGTGTTCTGGGTAATGTAGTCCTTTCGTGTGGTTACTGCAAAGGACCAGAGCAGTCCTTTGTGCTTTTGCAGGAATTACCTTTTCATCTTTGATCCTTGCGTTCTGAATCAGCTCTACCCCCTGTATATGATACACAGTTTGTGTTTTCCAGCAAGACATGGAGGAAACCAGACTAACTCTTGCCCATAAAGAGGAAGTTATTGAGAAGGTATAGATTTATATGCATATATAGATATGTATGCTACAGTAGAAATGTAATGTACTTAGATTGCAATGATTTTTGCATCTGTTGAGAATTTAAACTATAATGCCATGGTTGTTTTATGGACATTGACATGTTTATGTTTTATTTTTTTGCAGAAAGATTTCCAGATTGAACAGTTAGAAAGCTCCCAGGCAGAGTACTCTTTAATTGTACAGGTACATCTTCATCATAAGAATGATTGTGTGTGTGTTTGCCATCTGAAATGTGCTCCATTCACTTTATTCCTCTGTGTTTTTACCTTGGAGGCAGCAGACACATCATTTATTGTGGATTGTTTTATTTTGTTTGTTCAGGATCTGAAAGAGAAGTTGAAGGATCTGGAGGATCAGCTGGCCGAAGCTTTAATGTATGCAGATTTTTCACATTGATTTCAGACCCGAATGGCAGTGCACTGAATTGACAGTATACCCTAAACCTGGGGCGGCTGGGTGGTGTATCTTGTTGAGACACTGCTCTGGTGTGTGGATGCACCTGGCAGTCAGCTATCAAATACTGAGGAAGGGAATAGTTAACTTTGGAATTACACCAAGGGGAGGTTTTCAGCTGGCAGGATTGCCCTCACCTGGGCTACATGATTATTACAGATTTTGTAACTGAGAGTATTTTGCTAAATACTGTGATTGTGATTATCAATTGTTGCATTGCAGTGAGTTTCATAGGTTAAGGGGGTGTAAGCTTGGTGAAATAAAGACTGAAAGTGCTAATAAGCTGTAAATGCTGTGTGACTTTGTGCCCTGTTATTGCCAGCAGTGCAGGGGAGGGAAGCTTCCAGAACTTGGACGGAACTTTCTCCCCGACACCGCAGCGCAGCATCTCCCTCTGTGAGGAGCTTAAACTGGTACAGGATGTCACAGTCCAGGTGCTCGCCCTCAGCAGTTTCACCAGTCTTTACACTCCTGTTCAGGGGTTCCCAAATTCAGTCCACCATTCAGTGTAGCCTGAGTCAATGACAGCAGCAAAGTTCTGCACTGTTCAGACTTGCCTTGTGACATCCATTCCTGAATGGAATCTCATGCCATCATGTTCACTTATCGAAGCTAAGAATGTGGCATGCTACTCTGTTTACAGCAATTGAGGCCACCCTGTGGCAGTACCCAGTATTGCAAGTTGAATCTGACTTATAAGTAGTGTTGAGTTTTTACTGTACCAAAAAAACCAGAGGTCATCTGGACTGGTCTCTATAGACCTTTTTTAAACTGACCTTGAGACGGTATTTTACTATGGTTCATGAATGATCTGATATGTAGTGCCAACATTCTCAAATAAAAAAGGGTTTATGGCCATACCAACAAAAATCACAGATGCACTATGAAATTTCTTCCTGGAAAAGAAAAAACTTTAAAGCAGAAATAAATTCAGGTTGCTGTTTTTAATGAATTATCTTTTCTTCCATGAAGGAGCTGTATGAGGAAACAGAAGTTGTTGAAGTTGTCAGATGTCCCAGCCTTCCAAAACTAAGGTCAAACCATACTTAAAATATATATTTTGTTGTTGTTACTGTATTCTTACAGTAACATTTTATGCACTTAATGGCAAAAATACTCAGTTGTTTTGCATTTTATGTAATAAACTGTGGTTGTGCTGGTCTGGAGCTGCACTGTGATGTGTTTCTGGTGCGCTTGCTCTTCTGTGGACCAAGGATGGATGGCTGCCTTATTTTGTAAATAAAATTTTGGTAAATAACATTCACTGTCCCTCAGGTACAGTATGCCCAAGTTTGCCTATTTTCTATATTTATATGTGGGTTTATGTATAGGTTTTGTTGTTTCCTATCAGTTGGCAGCCATTTTAGGCCTTGAAAACCTGGCACCTGGACTATAAAGTCAATCAGTGATTTAAATTAATCAATTAAATGTACACTCAAAAAATCAGCAGACACTGTCAGAAACTGAGTTTGACCCCCACTGCGATAAACCATCGTGAAAGTGTGATTTTGATGGGAGGTGAACATTTTTGTTGTATAGAATCTGTGGTGAAGTTCTGTTTCAGCTCTGGTGCTGTGCTGTGGATTTGGTTAGCATGTGCGGTTCCCCCCCCCTTCCAGCTGGTGGCAGAAGACACAGAGTGGGCTGAAGAGGCGGGCACGTGCAGCAGGGGCGCTGAGCTTCTGCCTCCTCCTCCCGCTCTGCGTGGTCACTACCATTGCGCCCTGTTACTATGACAACGCGGAACTAACCTGTGAGGAGATCCTGTGGAACGCTGCCCATCGCTTGGTCCAGAAATGCTTCCATTTCCATTACATAGGCCTCCCCGCCATCTAACATATGACACTCACAAACAAACAAACATGCAATTTGACAACTGTGTGTAACATCTTTAACTACTCCATCCCATGCAAGCACATACACTCACACAGTCTCATACTCTCACATAAACTTAAACACTTTGCAAACAAGATCTTTTCACCTTTTCATAACTATTTTAAAATAAGTTTTAACTTCGCCGTTTTAATATGTTTATTTACCACTTAAGTTATTTCACATGCAGTATAATTTTTCTGACACTTTCTCTAGGTTTCACGTCTTGTTTTGGCATGTTTAATGTACATTTTAATAAAAAAAATTCAGACCAACGAATGTAAATAGTTTTTCCTCTTCCCATAGAATGTGTGTGTGTCCGTCACTGCCAAACCAAACGCTGTCTTTACCGCAGTGGAACATGGGCGTTGTAGTTCGTTCTGTTCGTACTTCAATAGCCTTCTTTTCGTTGTAATTGCACTGAGGTTTTGCGGTATAACACCAAAGAACCTTGGAAAATAAACGGCAGGACTAGACTGAGTACAGACCTAAAAAAACAAATGGACACGTCCAGCAAAACACGGCAATACTGAACAAAATCCAGTTAGGCTACCTAACCCCAACGAAGGATTTGAATGTTGCAGGATATTACGTGAGCTAATGCTAAGCGTATATCCTGTGACATCCTCGGAAAATGGCTGAAAGTTAGAGCGGAATTAAAAAAACAAGGTAACCCAGGTCTGCAAACAACCTGTTATTTGAATCGATAGCCTTACTACACTGTGATTAATAGCCACTGTAAGCTACTGTGAGAGTGGTTGCATTTATTGGGATAAGGTTGCATCAGCTAGCTGCGTGCGTTGTGACTAGGTTCTCCAGAACGTACAATTTCGAAATAAGAGCTCTGTGTTGATCCAATGAGGCGGCTATTACTGTAGCTGTTTGGGTCTCCTTGTCCGAGAAAAAAACGTATTTCCGGTTTATGCTTGAGTTTGAAGCGGTTTTAAAGCGTTTTCATATTTATTCCTCACGTCATTGAAATGCGTGTATAGCTGGTTTAAAAGTGAAAGCATATACGAGAGTAAGGAATGCGACATATTCTGTCCCTGCACGTTGTCTTATCGTGACCGTGAAACAGAATGAGTTTCAGTTGTAAACAAGCAGAATGAACCTCAAATTGTGTTTATGATTCCCATGATTTTTCATAGTCCTCAAACGCATACCCTTTTAACAGTTTTGCTACTACAGAGTTAGTCACGTACATTTTGTGAGTGTTCATTTGAGATATGTACGTGAGCCTTAAAATTACGTCACACGCTGCACACGATTCGTTATAATTAATTGAATTAACTTCCCCGCTCTCACTTTTCTTTTCTGCCTCTTAGCTCCAAACCGCCCTCATTCATTGAATTCTATTTTGTTATTTAATCATTATTGGTGCGGTGTATTCGTTGCAGGTAATACAGACTGTCTGGCAGTGAATTAGTCATGCAGTATCTCCCTCATGGCGAGCGACTGCTGGACCAGCTGAAGAAGCAGCAAGAGTCCGGCTGCTTCTGTGACTGTACTATTGCGATTGGAGCGTCGCGGTTTCGAGCTCACCGCAACGTGCTGGCCGTGTTTAGCGAATACTTTCGATCACAGTGCCAGAACGCAGGGGATGACGACGTTACTATTTCGTTGGATCCTGAGTGGATGACCGAGCAAGTATTCCAGGGTCTGCTAAACTACGTGTACACCGGGAATCTGCACGTTGACAGGTGAGATGATCGGTCACGTATTAAGTTGGTCCTGAAAGCGATTGGCACGAAACGGTATATAATTACGTAAACACTGCTGCCATCTTTGAGACTTCCTTTAGTATGGCATGTCGTCCTTCTGAAGTTGTGGTCACAGTGAGTAGGCTAGTCCTTGTTTGTGAGTTTTAAAAACCCAATAACATTTCTGTGAGAGTTAAGATATTGTTTGTTGCATTAGTTTAAAAACAGTAAATTAGCCTTCTTTGACTAGTATCTTTTGGATGTAAAATTGTCAAGGCAACCCATATTTTTTTTTATTTTGGTAAGAAAATCAGTGACATAATCCATAAAACTTTTGAAGAGCTGGCATCGAAAATTACACTTTCCGTGCTATTCCTTGTTGTCATTGTCTTTGTATGTATATGTGGTGCACAGTGACAACGCAGAAGATATCTGCAAGGCGGCCACTTTTCTGCAGATGGAGGACGTCGTCATGCTGTGCATTCTGGTCCGGGAGGACATCAAGCCAATCTGCGTCGAGCTGTCAGACACGAGCGACACGCAGGAAAAGGATCGAGAGCCGGAGTCAGTTTCGCCCACGCCGGATACCGCCAACGACATCGACATGGCGGATGATGAGCCGGAACCCGAGCGTAGCGATCCTGAGCCCGTTTTGGAGAAGGCGGAGCAGCAGCAGCAGCAGGTGGAGCAGGAAGAAGAGGTGACACCAAAGGTCAGGGTCTCGCAGAGGGCCAGGAAGCCCAAGGTAATGTCCGACGGGAGCGTTCTGAGCAGCTGCACAGTCCTCCTGCGTAAAGAAATAAACCGTCTAGTCAAGCAGCCCAAGCTGTCGTGTGACACGCCAAACACGGCGGCCAATCAGGAGCTGGTGGCCATCCCAGAGGATGTGGAGTGGTGCCCGCCAGTGTCAGAGGACAGCCAGGACAAGCCTGAGCCGCCCCCAAAGAGGAAGAGGGGCCGGCCGAGGAAGGACAGGTCCATAGAGAACCGCGCGAGCAAGCCGCCGCCGCCGCCGCCGCCCAAGGAGGCGGAGGAGAACAACAGCAAGGAACCCCTGACGTTTGTGAAGGGCAAGCCCCTCTGCAGCGTCTGTGGGAAAACATTCTCGGAGTCCAGCAGCGTGCGTAGGCACATGCGTATACACAAGGGTGTCAAGCCGTACCAGTGCCAGCTCTGCAGCAAGAGCTTCCGGCAGGGGAACCAACTCAAGACGCACATGCGCATCCACACAGGTGAGACAGACCTGCACATCAACACAGGTGAGACACACCTGCACACCCATACAAGAAAGACAGACCTGCACATCCACACAGGTGAGGCAGACCTGCGCATTCACACAGGTGAGACAGACCTGCACATCAACACAGGTGAGACACCTTGACATCCACACAGGTGAGACACACCTGCACACCCACACAGGAAAGACAGACCTGTACATCCACACAGGTGAGGCAGACCTGCGCATTCACACAGGTGAGGCAGACCTGCGCATTCACACAGGTGAGACAGACCTGCACATCAACACAGGTGAGACACACCTGCACATCCACACAGGTGAGACACACCTGCACATCCACACAGGTGAGACATACCTGCACATCCACACAGGTGAGACAGACCTGCACATCAACACAGGTGAGACACACCTGCGCATCCACACAGGTGAGACACACCTGCACATCCACACAGGTGAGGCAGACCTGCGCATTCACACAGGTGAGACAGACCTGCACATCAACACAGGTGAGACACACCTGCACATCCACACAGGTGAGACACACCTGCACATCCACACAGGTGAGACAGACATGGGCATCCACACAGGTGAGACAGACCTGCACATCCACACAGGTGAGACACACCTGCACATCCACACAGGTGAGACACACCTGCACATCCACACAGGTGAGACAGACATGGGCATCCACACAGGTGAGACATACCTGCACATCCACACAGGTGAGACAGACCTGCACATCCACACAGGTGAGACACACCTGCACATCCACACAGGTGAGACAGACATGGGCATCCACACAGGTGAGGCAGAGGTGTCAGTGTTTCCTGCCCTTTAATATCTTTTGCATAAATAATCATTGCTCTGCCTCATATTCTTTTATTTTTATTGGCAATGTGGCTCCTCCACACAGGGGAGAAACCCTTTCAGTGTCATACGTGTGACAAGAGCTTCGCTCAGAAATGCCAGCTGGTGTTCCACTGTCGGATGCAGCATGGGGAGGATAAACCCTACAAGTGCGACACCTGTGGCCTGCAGTTCGCCACCTCCAGCAACTTCAAAATACACGTCAGGTGAGAGCTGCAAGAGTCTGCAGGGAAACGCTGATGGCAGAAGGGTGCTTCCATGAATGAGGTGAACTGTTCATTACTCAAGAACAAAATAAAACTTTGAACATATAGAGCATATAGTTAAATCATTAACACACCTGCTCACCAAAAATAGTACTTTTAGGAGTACTTTTTATTTTTTTAGCCAGGTCAAACCTCCTGAAAAAAGAACATGATATTTACTTGATTTGACAACTTTTTAATTGAATAAAAGGCCCAGCCTGTCTTAATCTCTGAATTTACTCAAAGAAGTAGTCCTGAAGTGGAAGCAGAGATCATTAGTGTCGGAGGTTAAGAAAGTAGTTGGAAAAAGTAATTGTAGAGATGGATAAATAACATCCTGTCTGCATATGGGAGGGGGCGTTAAGTCACTCACTGTGTCCCGCCTGCTGATAGGAAGCACAGTGGGGAAAAGCCATACGAGTGCGAACGCTGTGGGAAGCACTTCGCCCAGGCCAGCACGCTCACCTACCACATGCGCAGGCACACGGGCGAGAAGCCGTACGTCTGCGACACCTGCGGCAAGGCCTTCGCCGTCTCCAGCTCCCTGCTGGCCCACTCCAGGAAGCACACAGGTGAAGGAGAGAGTCCTGGAGCACTCAGCAAAGCACTGTCATACTTTCATACCAAAAACAATGCTTATAGCACCCCCCATCTCCAGTCAAGCACTTACAGTTTGCCTGAAACTGCTGCTCGGAGTGTTGCTTTCCATCTGGGAAATCAGTGCTGATTGATTGAATGGTTGATTGATTGATTGAGTGATCGATTGATACATCAATTGGGAGATTGTGAAAAATGTGATTCTCTCCCATTTCCAATGTAATTAGGAATTATACACTTTAGGATTGCAAGCTGCCTTTTATTGTGTTTAGAGACCTTGGGTTTGAAAAAGGCTCTAAATAATTAAACTGGGTTATTCTTATATTTTGAATAGTAATGTACAAGATGCATCTCCACAAAAAGGAAACAAAACATTCGATATATCTAAGTAGTATTTTATGAAGTATAACCCCATTTTAAAAGGCCTGTTGATACAGCAAAACAAAAATGTCCATCATATGTGAGTCCAGTGAATTATTTTAGTCCTTTCCCTGCTGTTCTTGTTTGGTGGTTTCTTGATTGTCTTTGGTCTCATGCAGGTGACATGAGCTCCTTCTGCACAGTGTGTCACAGAAATTTTGGGTCTGTTAAAGAGCTCAACAGCCACTTCCCGTGTCAGAAAGGTGAGTGAGGTGTTCATACAGACACCCTTTTTCTTTTTTGTGAGAAATTTCTTTTTCTGAGAGTAACTCCAAATACAAAGCTTAATACAACCTTTTCCTGATTCATGCACCAAATTGCCATTGTGATTCTGTGTCGCTTTAAAAAACAAAGCGAAATTGATTACAAGCTTAGCATTCTAGAGTCAGTGACAGGTAAATACCACATGAAAGAGGAATTTTTTGTTTACTTCCAGGTGAAAAGCGAGTTGGGTGTGACATGTGTGAAAAAAGTTACACAGGTACAAAATATCTGAAGAAGCACAAACAAAAAGCTCACAATGGTAAGCCCCAACCATAATTCTCTAGTTTCAGAATTAGATAGGGCTGCACAGTTATAATGAAAATACAAATAAATAAGCTCAGTATTATGATTTTGTCCATTTTTAACATACAGTTTTAATTGAAATACTGAAACATGGAACAGAAATCACAAAAATAAGCATATATTTCGTGACCAATTATGAAAACGCAAAACATAATTAGTTGATGATTCTCACTTTGTTGAAATTTTACACACCTGAATCAAAACTGTATTTCCAGTAGTATGACTGCAGTCATTTATAATTGGTTATGTACTGCCTAAAATCTAACAAACGGTGCTTTATTTAATGCAGTGGCTGCGTTAAGCAGAGTGTTCATTGTACTAAAATAACTTACCCCTCGTGATTGGTTAATTCGACAAGCTGTAATTTTGATTATAGTTGATATAGGACTAATTTTGCAGTCACATCAGATCGCGTCTGACTGTCATTACTGTCTCTGTTCTGAGGCCTAAAGACATTGTGTCTTTATTTACTTTATTTCTCCTGCAAAGTTCCCAGCGATGACACAGGGCTGCTTCCATTCTCCCAAAACATCCCCATCGATCACCAGGCCCTCCTCTCCCGAACCCCCCCGGGGCCCGGCACAGTGGAGCTGCTGACCAGAGCTGCAGCGGTCGCAGCCGAAGAAGCTGCAGCAGCTGCGGCCAAACTGGCCGAAGCTGAGGCAGCTGCAGGAGCCGCAGCTG
This sequence comes from Albula glossodonta, assembly GCA_019788955.1. Classification (NCBI taxonomy): domain Eukaryota; kingdom Metazoa; phylum Chordata; class Actinopteri; order Albuliformes; family Albulidae; genus Albula; species Albula glossodonta. The sequence goes on along the minus strand of JAFBMS010000046.1, from coordinate 959,158 downwards.
CGGCGCTTGCAGCCGCCGAAGCCAGAGCACAAGCCAGAATGGCCGCGGAAACGGCCAGGGCTGAAAACGCTGTGGTCGCGGCAGTCGCAGGGGGGGCGTCCGTGTTGACTGCAGCCGAAGCAGATATGGCTGCGTCCGAACTGACCACGGTTGAAGCGGCTGCAGTTGAAGCAGACGCGGCAGAGGCTGCCGCGGCCGCCGCTGCCGTGGCTGCCATTGAGGACAGCGGCGCTGTCATGGTCGACGCCAGCGGCGCCGATATCGACATCAACGCCAGCACCGCCATCGCAGCTGCCGCCGACGGCACCGACCAATCACAGACTAGGATCATCATCTTCACGCTTGAATGAGACCCTCCCCTCCCCACCACCACTTCCTGCTCATCTCCCACTGTTCCACACTCTAATTTGTGTCCTTCCGTCTCAGAAGATTACATCCAGATAATGGACTGCAATATAATGCCCCCTTTGCACTATTCAGATTCACAAATTGTGCTGATACCAACTTGTTTCTTTTTCTTTCTGGATTATTTGTTGTTGTCAGTGGTGTCTCAACCTCTGCTCAATGCAGGGTCAGGGAGTGTGCTTTGGGAAGTGGGGTGTAGAGAGGAGGGGGGAGAATGGTCCAGGCTGGGACCATGCGTCAGAGCCATACCACCCTAGGAGCCAGTGTCGAATGGGCTGTGACATAGATTAAAGTTTCAGCACTGGACTGTGGAATGTTGTAGTATTGGGGCTGTGGAATAGACCATTCTGAATTCTACCTCTGTGTACATTCAGGTGGCAAATGATAATGACAGTATCCAAAAGAGGAGAATCTCCAGCAGCAACACTGAGGTTAATCAAATGGACTATTCCATGGAAAAAATTGTGTGATCTCACTTTCAGAGGAAGTGGGACTGTCCGGACAGCAATTTGAATTGTGTGGCACTTGTTTACTTCTTAATCATAGTAAACCATGATAAACCTTTTATTATCTAATTTCTCAGGTTCAGTGAAGTACTTTTTTTTTTTAAATAACAAAAGCTTTTGGGTTTATGCTGTGTACACCTGCCAAAAATTTAGAACAGCACCATAACAGTGGCATGGTAGAAGCTCTTTAGAGATGAGAGACAAAACTGACCTTAGCTACACAGAGAATGAAGGCGCTTGATGCTGTTGCATATTAAAGAGGTATTAGTAAAATGTATTGCCGCAGCCATTTAGAGTATAAAACAGGGTGCGAGGTACACCATTGAATTTGGTAAAGTGAGAAGCTTAGGTTGGCTGACTTGCCTGTTCTTGTTCGTTAACAGTATGTTCTTATAAATGCACATTTTGTATGCATTAAGAAGATTTAATAAATGTTCCTGTTCCGGCCTTTCAGTGCCTCTTCATATGGTTTGTATATTTACCCTTCACTTCCTAAACAGAACTCTCGTCTTCATACGATTAGGTGTTGTAGGTTGAATTGACCTTATTTTCATCTGTGAACACAATTTCCATCGATGTTAGTGATGAGAAGAATGTGGTAGAAGCTCTTTAGAGATGAGAGACAAAACTGACCTTAGCTACACAGAGAATGAAGGCGCTTGATGCTGTTGCATATTAAAGAGGTATTAGTAAAATGTATTGCCGCAGCCATTTAGAGTGTAAAACAGGGTGCGAGGTACACCATTGAATTTGGTAAAGTGAGGAGCTTAGATTGGTTGACTTGCCTGTTCTTGTTCGTTTACAGTATGTTCTTATAAATGCACATTTTGTATGCATTAAGAAGATTTAATAAATGTTCCTGTTGCAGCTTTTCAGTGCCTCTTCATATGGTTTGTATATTTACCCTTCACTTCCTAAACAGAACTCTAGTCTTCATACGATTAGGTGTTGTAGCTTGAACTGACCTTATTTTCATCTGTGAACACACTTTCTATCGATGTTAGTGATGGGAAGAATGTGTCTATATGGACATTTCGGCACCTCTGCTTACACGGTAGGATAACTGCATTAAATATTCCCGTGTGTGTATCTTAAATTCTGTCGACCAATCTTTGATATCGTATCCAGTGGCCTGTGGCGACGCAACGAATTCAAGGAAGGCCATCATTTCTTTTACATAATGTTAACATTACTTCTAATGCGTCATATTATTCTCCATACCTGAAAAAAACATTTTGACATGTAAAATACCTGTTTTATTTACTGATCACAATTCAAGACGTACTTTTTAGAGTGCATTGCCATGTCATTTCAACTCAGGATTATCAAAGCACAATACGAAAATTGTGTTTGTTGCCCAGTGTCACAAATCGCTGTGTCGATTTGATTAACTGTCACGTTTAATTTCAGGACTTTGAATCGAGCGAATGGATTCTGTAACTTTGCTGCACCTATTATTCTTACAGGTGTTCGATATACTTCTATCATTCAAGGTCTGATGGTTTTGACACGCTTCAAGGGACGAGGTGATTCCAAGAACGGGGAGATTCTAGTGCGCTTGCGTCGTTGCTGTGGGCAACTCAAAACAGTTGATAGGGCGAGAATACATGAGGCCAATTTCAGGTAGCATCGTTTGAGACAGCTTGCGCTAAATATCCCGTCTCATTTTTGTAACGTAATCTGCCAAGCTGCTTGGCTAGCTAAGGTTAGCCACCTTAACTGCCATACAGGGTTTCGTTCCTAATTGAATTCTTCTTTGAAGTTGATTAACAGTTATGGGAAGCATAAAAGAGCGTTACTCCGCAATCAGCTGTGAGCTGCAGTTGCCCACGAATCCGTATATTTTGCAGGTCCTAGGAGAAACAGAGAGACAAACGGGGTAAAACGATTGCATTTAATGTTGAATTCTGTAGATGTCATGTGCAGAGTAATTGCACTCACATTTGTTCAGTGATACACGGCTTGTATACCTTGTTGCTTTAGCTGTCAGGAGCTTAGCTTACGTACATGTTTTGCATACTAACGCTACGCTTGTTTAATGAAGGGAGATTGTCATCAAACTCACAGGAAACGAAAGGGTACTGCCCGTGCAGAGTTTGACCGACCAAGATGTCTTATTGCTCTCGAAGACCCTATGTAATAATGTTTCTGTTAAAGGTATGCTGTCACACACGAATTTACAGAAGGAAGTGCTGTTTTTTCAGTCCCTTACCTCTACGAAGGGTGTATTTTGTATGTGGTCACTAACACGAAAACTTCGTACTGAACTCCCACATTTGCACTTGAAAGTAAACTCTATCGCGTTTTTTATTATTCAGTAAAGCATTCCTTTTATTTACATGTTTAGGACACTATTATCCTTTATAGGACACTACTATTAATTTTTGGATATTTAAAAATGACGATAGCCAAGAGATGTAGACAGCACTTCTAAGTCGATCTGATATGTGTTAGGATCTGTATTTTTTCCCAACAAAACCCATATTTTACAAAAAGTAAATCAGTATTGGGTAGTTTGTTGCTATTCAAAGTTTTCCTCTTCGTAGTTCTGGATTTGAGGTACAACAAAATCACCGACGAAGGAGCCAACCACCTTGCAGAACTCCTCCAGGTATGTTATTGAGCCTGCATAACTCTGCCTGCGTTCATTCTAGTCACGCAGAAGCATCAGCAGCAAAACTTCTGCTGTTTTAAACTTTTCATTTTACAAATCCACCACCAACATTGCATAACGTAGGGGATAATGCAAATTTGACAGGCAAACACATTTTACCTGTGTGTGTATGCGTGTTTCACAGACTGTGGTTTTCATGTGGAATATTATTTTGCAAGAGAGGCCATTCGCTACAAGCCTTATTTTACTGGAGAGCATACAGAATGTTCATTATTGGATCATTCTTGTTTTTTTTTACAGGAGAATGTAGCCCTTGAATCTCTCAACCTAATGGGCAACGACATAACAGCAGAGGGTGCCAAATTTCTTGGAAGATGTCTACATGTGGGTACCAGGTGATTAATTTGCTTTCAGCAGACCAGTGTAGCATTTGCTGAAATTTGACCCCTTCTTTTTTCTTTTTCAAGATGAATAAAACTTTGAAGACATTACGGTTGACGGGCAATAAGATTGGAAACCGAGGCGCCATGCACTTGGCCTCAATGCTGCAGATGAATTCTTCCTTAGAGGCACTGGACATCTCTGACTGTGATCTGGTAATGTGTTAAGAGTGGCTTAAAATCCTGTTGGGTTAATAGATAAGGTGTCCCTCTGAAACCGGCTTAGGTCCTTTTAAAAGTTTTGTCTTATTGGTCCTTTGAAACCGGGTTTGGTCTCTCTTAAGTTTTATCTCTCTTTGTCAGGTGACGCAGAGTCTGATCGCCTTTGCCATCGTCCTGTGTAGCAACAAGAGCATTCGCGCCATCGACCTTGGCCGGCCCCTGCTCTTCAGCCATCAGGTATCGCTCAAAGACAAGTGCCGTTTCCACAAGGGGAGTGTGCTTCTGTCTTCGGGTCAATGGTCCAGATGCGGTGTGGGGTCTTGGCACAGTTCCAGTTAAGTAGCATGGGGCCTTCAAGCAGGGAGCAACATGTCCCATCCATGCTGTTGCTGGCTATGGCCACGTTCCACATTGAGGGATACAACAAATGTCGCAGTTGTTGAGGCTGTTGTAATCACTGAGCCTGGCCAGGCACCTGCAGGGTCCTGATACATTGACTTGGTGTTCCTTTGCTAGCATTGGCAGCAAGTGATTTGTGATGCATCTGCAGTGTGAGACATAGCAAATGCTCACTGTGTCAGTATGAGGGATCATACATGTGGAGCAAGAACCAAAATTACATGGCATGCTTTAAATCTATAACATATGGGTCCTCACCTTTTTACTGTACCCCCCGGAACAGGAAGAGACGACCTTGCACCTTTGTCGGGCACTGAAGGTGAACCAGCACCTGCAGGAGCTGCACCTGGGGAAGCACGGCATAACGGACACAGGTGTGGAGAGACTGTGTGAAGCGCTGAGGGAAAACGAGACCCTCCGGTACCTGGACCTCCGATGGTACACCCTGCTGGGACACCCAGAGAATTTTCACTTTCACTGAGCTTTAATGTTCCATACAGTAGTGCAGCTTCATCTCTCAGTTGGACGGGTTAAATATGTTTTTGTTTTGCAGAAATAGACTTCTTATTTTTTTTGCAGATATTGCATTACATTTGAGGTGCTTAGCAGATGCTGTTATTCAGAAAGACTTACCCACTTTATATGATCCATTTATATAGCTGGGAACTTACCCAAACAATTCAGGCCAAGTGTTTTACTCAAGGGTACAATAACAGCGTCCTGTCTGGGAATTGAACTTCTGAGTCACAAGTCCAGCTCCCCAACCACCATACTGCGCTGCAGTCAGATATAAGCATGTCATTATTATCTTTCATTATTATTAACAACTCGAATTAAACCGTATAGGGTATATAAGAGGTTATTTAACAGCTTCTCACCTTTGTATTCACAGAACAGATTTTATAGATATTCTCTAAATTGTCAGCTGTGTGTCATGCATTTGCTGTTGTGCTCTATGCATGTAGTTGTCCAGGGCGCAGAGAGGTGGCGCTGCCGCTGTATCCTTGAGTGAGGTAGAGAACATGAAGCGCTTCAGTGAAATACCCAGCTGTTTAAGGTGATTGCATACACAAAAAAATGTAATTTGCTCCATATCACAGCATCTGCTTAATGCCTAAAATGTTCAGTTAAAAATAGTTGAATTACTGCCTCATGCTGATCATTTAACCAATGGTATATCATTTAATGTACACACAGTAGTGTGGTCATTTATGAAGAACCCTTTTAAGACCCATCCCTGCTGTTCTGAGCCAGTGTGTTCCCTCCCTTCACAGTAACAGCATTGCCCGAGATGGGGCCCGGTATCTGGCTGACCTGCTGAAGCAGAACTCCACCCTGGAAATACTGGACCTATCCTGGAACAGGATCGAGGACGAGGGAGCCGCCCACCTCAGCCAGGCCATCGCCCTGCACAACAGCAGCCTGAGAGCGTGGGTCCTTTATCGTAATGACCTGACTGACCGATTGAGTAGTTGATTGGTTAATTGGAGAATCAGCCTGGGCAGAGATTGGAAGGGATTATGTAGCCAATCAGATATAGGGGGTATGTAGGTGGGAAGATGTAGACAGCCAGTCATTATGGGAATTTGATCAGGACACCAGGGTTGACATCCCAACATCCCTGCAAAGAGCACTATGGGATCTTTTTTGATTGATTGGTCATGTTAAACTGTTCCTTCCTCAATATCTCTGTTCAAAATGGCACCTGCTCCTTCTTCAGTATTTCTTTGTTCAAAATGGCCTCTCTTCCCTCACCCCAGGCTGTCCATCCCAAGCAACAGTATCGGATCAGCAGGTCTGGTTCTGCTGGCTAAAGCCATGGATGTGAACTCATCCCTGTCTCACATCTACATCTGGGGCAATAAGCTGGAAGAGCCAGCCTGTGTGGTGAGAGTCTGCCTGTCATTCTTTCAGTGTGGAAACACACTGCATCTCAACAGAGTCCTCTGAGTCTTCAGGGTCATGATCTTACAGCATTTTACTGTGGAGAGCCCTCAGCCACCTCCAGTGTTCATGCCCTGTGTTGATTAGGTATAGAGAAGTGGATCCTCTGGACTGGAAAATACAAGTTTCCTCTTAAGACATACACTGTCCCTGATTTTGAAAATTCCAGTCCTGAGCTTTTTGTTTTTTTTTTTTGGTGTAGCCTTGAGAAATGGGGGAAATACACAATATATTGTCAAAGTTTGTGCAGCTGATCTCCATGATTGATGCAGAACGTGAAAGTGCCCGCTGCTGGCTTACTGTTGTTGTGTAATGGCTTGTTCTGTAAGTGGCAGAAAAATCATTGTTTAATTTAAAAGCTAAGCCTCGGAAGGTTGATGAACATATGTATTTGTGTTTTCTCACACATGCTGCGAGCCGCAGGCGTTCGCCGATCTTATTAAAAGTGGACGACTGAGCGAGGGGTGCACGGACGTCTCGCCTTACGAGGTCGACGGGCGAGTATATTTGGCAGAGGTGTTTCACGGACTACGGAGACACTACTACTGGACTCCCAGCTTCGGCCAGGACGGCGATCCAAACTGCAATTCAGCGCTTGCCTTGATAGCTTCATCTTAAAACAGCCGAAAAGCTTACGTTTACATTACCTTTTCTTTGTGACTGTTAAGAAATGGCGTATGGTTGGAGCATTATGTGTATCTAAGTATTTGTTAAATGCAACAAATAAAGCAAAGATGTTTGAATAAAGTTAATTTGTAATGTTACAACTTTTTTCAAGAAGTGTTAAATCATTAACCTAAATACCATGCAGACGGTAGAATAAAGGAATCTTGAATATGAATGTTTTGTTTTTAAAGGCAGAATATAATAATGATGCGGCCATGTTACAAGCAATACGAATGTACTAAGATACAAATATTTACTTTTGCTAGATCCAAAAAAAATCACTTTCCAAGATATATGGTTTTGAGGGTACAAAAGAAAATCATTAGTACAAAAAGAAATTGCACTCATGCAAAAATACTAGCCGCCTTTTATCAAAAGTTAAATGATACTGATATGTTCCCCACAATTTTACGCAAATCTACAATGAGATACGGTGATCTTAAAAAATTTTCCGCAGTCTATTCATGGTTAGGAGAAATGATTTTTCCGGGGATGTGGACTCCATGGTGTTGTGAAAATAAGTGCAGCTCAACGTAAACACGGGTTGCGTCCACTGCTGCCATGGATACAGGGAGGAGTTAGGTGCAAACTTCTGAAATGGAGCTGTGGGAGTCTTCTTAAATCTCCAGTCTATCTTAATCGGATTTGTGCCAACTGGAGCTGAATGTGCTGGTACAATTTAAAACAACGATTACGTTAACAATAACTCTTTAAAAATATCGTAGTAATCAAACGGGTTTCTCAGATCTCACAGACGTCACATTCGTTTTTCTTGTGCGAAGTAGCTGATGGAAATAGTAAAATTGGTGGAACAATGTTATTTCTAGTCAGATGTTATCGCAATTAGGATTATTTCATCCTCTGATTCAGCATTAAATGTAAGTATATTTGGTCCTGAGAAAGGACTACTGAAGACTGCTGATCTGGAAGTTTTATTTAATATTGAACGTATATAGTTGTGCAAATCCTGCGCAAATTGAGTTTTGTGCTGAGTATATTTGCTGAATGAATTTATTTATGATTTCATTTTGACCAGCCAGATAACATTTGTCCACCTTTAACTAACTTTCACTTTCCCTCCCCTCTGAACAATAGCTTTCAGAAATTTCACTTTTTATGAAGTTAGTTTTTAAGGACTTTTTCTTTGTTTTCTCGCGACTCTGTGTTCTTTTCCCTCTCACCATGTTTTCGATCCGATTCTGTGACCGTGTCGGCACGTGGCTGCACAGTAACTGCAATATGGACTGCCAATCTGAAACAGCACCAGCGCCTGCGCCCAGAGGCCCTGCTCACAGGGTTCTGTTCTTGGACTGCTCTGCCAGAGGCCTGGTGGCTTTTCCCCAGGGCCTGCTGCAGCTGGGGGACCTCGAGGAGCTGCACCTGGAGAAGAACCACATCAGGGCCATTCCCCCTGAAATCAGGCTGCTGCAGAAACTCAAGGTGCTCTACCTCCAAGACAACCGCCTGGAATGTGTGTGTGAGGAGCTAGGGAGTCTGGCACATCTACGCTCCCTGGACCTGAGTATTAACCCAGTGGCTGAGAACGCTCAGCGCCCCCTGCTGGCGGTGGTCCAGCGGCTCACAGAGCTTCGGGAGCTGCGTGTCCATGGCCTGGGCCTGATAGAGCTCTCACCGGGGATCTGCAAAACCCTCCACAAGCTGGAGCTTCTAGGTCTCTCCTGCAACCACCTGGCTTCCCTCCCTGCCGAGATCACCAATCTGAGGTATCTGAGGGAGATCTACCTGGGCGGGAACCGCCTGGAGGCCCTGCCGGTCGTGCTCGGTGAGCTGCCTTGCCTACAGATCGTGGACGTCAGTCAGAACCTGCTGGCGTCCCTACCAGATGGATCATGTGGGTGCTCCTGGAGGAAGCTCTTTCTGGCCTCCAATAACATCACCTCCTTCCCAAAATCCTTTTGCCAGCTCAGGCAGGTGGCCATCCTGGACCTCTCCCATAACGGCCTCACCCGCCTGCCTCGCCCCTTCCACACCCTCACTAGCCTGGTGGAGCTGTCATTTTCGGACAACCCTCTGCAGACCTTTCCGTCTCAGATCTCCCAGCTCCCCCTGCTCCAGGTTCTGTACCTGAGGAACGCCCAGCTGTCCGCCCTCCACCCCGATTTTGGCTTGCTACAGAGACTACAGGTCCTGGACCTGAGTCAGAACCAGTTTGCAGAATTCCCCACAGAGATCTGCTCCCTTAGCTGCCTGGAGCAGCTGTCTTTGGACGACAACTATTTGGAAAAGGTTCTTGTTGATGTTGCTGTTATCACACTGTTTAATTTGCCTGAAGCACTTTTTTTTTTTTCTTCTTTTCACCTATCATTTTTATACCATTACCATTATCAATTTTTCATCTGCAGATTCCCGTGTGCATCCAGGGCCTCTCCATGCTGAAATGTCTTGGTTTGACAGGCAACCAGTTTTCTTTCTTCCCAGAGGCCGTGTGTTGCCTGCGGTCCCTGGAGAAGCTTTATCTAGGCCAAGACCAGGGGCTCAAGTTGACATCCGTCCACCAGAGTATTTCCCAACTCCATGTAAGTCGCTAGAGCTCAAAATCATATTTCATGAGTGGCTTTTTTCATAAGCTTGTGTAGAAAACTCCTGGGAGTAACCGTGGAGATGGTGATGCTCTTCTTTGCTTTCAGAGTCTCAGAGAGTTGTACCTTGACAACAATGATATCAAGTGTCTACCTGAATCAATTGGAAACCTGAAGACCTTAGAAATCCTGGACTGTCACAACAACAAGCTTGAGACCATACCAGATACCCTCTGCCATTTAAGTGGTGGTGCACCTTTTCCTTTTTCATGTTGCTCTCATTTTGTTTTTGGGTTTTGGGTTTGGGATTTGGGGTCAGAATGCACATGACTGTGTAGCAGCATCAGTGAGATATTTTCCAGAACAGTAGGGCTGGAAAAGAAACATCCTAATTTCAGAAAGTATAAATATTAACATGTATTTGCTCATCCCATGCTCCAAACCAACTGGTTGTAATCAACATGGAGAAAATGCATGGGTATACTTCTACACTCTGAAGCTGAGGTTTTCTACCACTGGAAGCCTTGACATGACCGGTTGTTCTCTGCCACCAAGGTTTGAAGGAGCTTTGGCTTCAGGAGAATCAGCTGAGCTGGCTGCCGTACAGCTTGACCAAGCTGCAGGCGCTCAGGGTGTTTCTGCTGGGAGGAAACCCCCTGACCGATCCACCGTCAGAGGTGTGTGAGCAGGGCCTGGCTGCCATTCACCTGTACCTGCAGGAGAAGGCCCGCTTACTCACCAAGACCATACAGGTATCGCCAAGGTTTCTGATCCATGCTATTAAAAAATAGAAAGAGCTAGGTGTACAGTAAAGGCTTTAATAGCGCTCGTTTATGCCTTGTTTTTACTTGTGGTGACCCATGGCATGTTTTGGACTGGTGGACAGCGGGTGTGAGCCCAAAGTATTCTGTTGCAGTGTGTGGCATGCTCTTGGTGACTCATGTTTGTTCTGAGTCTATATGGAAAATTATAAAAATACAGTTTAAAAAAATACAGAGCTGTAACCCAGAGATGGAGTGAATTTGTTGTGAATGAGCTGGGAACTGAGTTATAAAGTGACTGAGTGGTTAATGAATGAGTGTCAGTCAGTCAGGAAGTGAGTGAGTCAGTGACTGAGAAAGCAGATTCCACAGTGACGTCTTACCATGGTAGACCACTGTTGTTTGACCACAGCCCATAGAGGTCCCTGTGTGGCCAAGCATGTCCAGGGCTTCCGTTGTATTTTTATTGCAATCACTCACAAAAAGCACATTTTCAGAAACAAAGGTGACTATCAGGCCAGTCGTTCCATAAGTACATTGCCGCTGTTAATACACTACCCGTTCACCAATCAGATCCAAGCTTGGTGGCGGGGGACGATGGTGCGAAGGAGGCTGGGGCCCTTCAACTGTCTGGAGAGCAGCAAGAAAGGAAAGGAGAAGAAAGTCAAAGACAAGAAGAAGAAGAACCCTGCGAGCAGAGACAAGAAAGGAACAACCAGGAAAAGGAAATGAAGCATGCCGTTCATATCAAAGAATATATCTGTAATCGTGTTCCGTGTTTGGTGTGAAATAAACAAAACCTTACATTTAGCTTTTTAGTCTTTTATCAGATTTGTTGTTAGAGCAAATATGTACAAAAAAGGTCTCATTAGCATGATTGCAGTCATAAGGTCTGCATTTTTTGTTTGCTCTACAAAAACACTGGAGGCCTATCGCAAAAAAGTCTTGAAATGTATCTGACCACAGACAGTGTGAGCCTCTGCAAATCACTGAGAGGGTAATGCAGCAACAGTAACGTGAAATAAAAAAGGTATGTTTTGAAATAATGTTAAACTCCTTAACTCCATACAGTAAACTGAAGTGGAAAATTTGAACAATGACAAATTTACCAAAAGTACCGTTAACTCCCCAGTCCAACTGCTCTGGTGCAGGTAAACAAACTTTATATATAAGTAAATATTTATTTTGTATGTGTAGAACACTTGGAGTGGTGTAGTGGTGACTGAGGAGGTGAGATACTTTTTGGGGAGGCAGGCATGCTGTAACTCCAAAGCCCATATGTATTAATGGTAATAAGGCTAATAGGTGGGTATACTGTCTGAGGAGGTGGGCATACTGTAACTCCAAAGCCCATATGTATTAATGGTAATAAGGCTAATAGGTGAGTATACTGTAACTCCAAAGCCCATATGTATTAATGGTAATAAGACTAATAGGTGGGTATACTGTCTGAGGAGGTGGGCATACTGTAACTCCAAAGCCCATATGTATTAATGGTAATAAGGCTAATAGGTGAGTATACTGTAACTCCAAAGCCCATATGTATTAATGGTAATAAGGCTAATAGGTGGGTATACTGTCTGAGGAGGTGGGCATACTGTAACTCCAAAGCCCATATGTATTGATGGTAATAAGGCTAATAGGTGAGTATACTGTAACTCCAAAGCCCATATGTATTAATGGTAATAAGGCTAATAGGTGGGTATACTGTCTGAGGAGGTGGGCATACTGTAACTCCAAAGCCCATATGTATTAATGGTAATAAGGCTAATAGGTGGGTATACTCTCTGAGGAGGTGGGCATACTGTAACTCCAAAGCCCATATGTATTAATGGTAATAAGGCTAATAGGTGAGTATACTGTAACTCCAAAGCCCATATGTATTAATGGTAATAAGGCTAATAGGTGGGTATACTGTCTGAGGAGGTGGGCATACTGTAACTCCAAAGCCCATATGTATTAATGGTAATAAGGCTAATAGGTGAGTATACTGTAACTCCAAAGCCCATATGTATTAATGGTAATAAGGCTAATAGGTGGGAACACTATACATCCCCAGATGTTTGAGTGGGTATATTCCGTATGGTTTCTGCATATACCCTTCTCAACACCACTGCCTGGGAGACAGACATTAAAAAGGTATACCCTCCTTTCCTTCTCTTACTCTCTTGATCTCTCTCACTTCCACAACCTCCTCTTCCATCATTTTTTGTCTTACTTCCCTCTGTCTTTCTTGTCTTTCTTCTGCCCTGTCCCCTCCCTCATTAATTCTCCGAGCTGCCAGCCTCCCTTCTCCCGGCCATATTCCACGTATCGAAGTCGAAGTGGACGTTTCTTTTGCTGTCCTTGTTGAAGGCCTCCAGTCTGTCCCTGTCCCGGGCGGTGAGGGCCCAGTGCCTCAGGGAGAGGCGGCTGAGGACGGACAGTCGAGGCAGGGCCGCCAGCAGGCCGGGCAGCCAGGGGGAGGCCGGGGGATGGCCGGAGGAAGGGCCAGAGGGCCGCAGGCTGATGTCCAGCTCGGTCAGTGACCCCAGGCCGCCTGCCTCTTTGAACAGGTGAGTCCAGCCCTGCTCACCCACGCCATCGTTACACATCAAGTCCAGGTGACTCAGGTGCGCCAGGGCTCCACGCTTCGATGCCGATGCTATGGACACAAACGACATGTCAGAGAGGTGGACATCGACCACTGACACAATCCACACATCAAAGACACAGAACCAGACACCTACAGATACATAACACTCATAAACCACTTTTTTATGTGTATGTGTGGGTGAGTTGGTTTGTGTAGCATTGTGTGTGTGCATGTGTGTGTGTTTCAGGGGGTTTATGCGTGTAATGGGCAATGGAGTGTGTGTCTGTGTGGAGAGGGTGCGTGGTTGTGGTGGGCAGTATGTGTTGTTGTGTGTGTATTTGTGTGTCACAGGGGGGTGTGTGAATGGAGGGCAGTGTGTGCAGATGTGTGTGTATGTGTGTGTGTGTTCTGTGTACAGAGCAGGGCTGGTTTCTGAGCGAGACAGACCCATGACTCTACCCTACCCAGGTGCAGCAGGTCCTCAGTGTTCAGGCCGCAGCTCCCCAGCCTGAGCTTCCGGAGAGGGCAGCCTGCCTGCAGGGCATCCAGCACCAACCTCAGGCCTCCTCCCACACTCTTATTCCAGGATAGACCCAGGCACTCCAGCTGGCCCATACTCTGCACTGCATTGGCTGAAACAAACAGGAAGGGTCTGTTACTGGCCAATCACAGCTGTCCTTACACAAGACATACATATAGCCCAGCCAATGGGCATTCTCCTTTTAGCAAGTGCGCAAACTCCCTTCCTAAGAACATAAAACCTTCTCCTTGCACAAGACATGCAGGAGAAAACCAGAACCAATGGAAATTCTACTTTCACAAGCGCTATATATGCCTACTTCACTTGTGCTCCAGAAAAGCTATTATTTACAGAAGACCACTGATTTCAAAATATTTTAACAAAACACAAGGAATCTGGGGCGGGATGGACTTGGGATGGAGTCTGACTTAGCAAGCACTTACAGAGTAGATTTATACCTGTCTACTCTCACCTCTATAAATCATGAAAGGTAAGTTTAAAGTCAAATTATTCATGGACAAAAGTATACAAAACAAAATTATTCCCAGGTCTCATCCTATACATGTTTTTTGTTGCCTTTGGGCTAAAATAGGTATAAATGTGACCATGAGTAAATGCTTGACAAATGAAACCCATTGAGTGTGTGTGTAGTTGTGAGGCAGCCTCCGTGTACAGTACCCAGAGAGTGGTAGGACTGTTCAGTCAGGCAGCAGTTATTCAGAGACAATATCTTCAGCTTTGAGAGCAGGAGTCCAGGAAATAGCAAGTGAGACACACCCCCTATCTTCTTATTGGAGGATAAATCCAGCATTGTGAGGTCACCAAGAGATGGAAGGACCTGGACTGTAGGAATACACACAAACACAAAGGTTTTCAGTGTTGCAGTAAGGATGGGGTGAACAGTAGCAGATATATACCAGCTTCATGTAGCAACTGTTTTTTCATCCACTCCAAACCACTTTGCACCAATACTATACTTACTCTCACACTTTTCTCCAACACTTTGATGTTTTTTAGATTGAACAATTTAGAAATGTTTTAAAAATATTATTTTGCTTTTTGGGTTGGCAATATGGGTTAAAATATAGCTGATTATCTGTCTTGCATATTTTTGTGAAGTCTTATTTGTTCCTCATCATGGGTAGCAGTAATTTTGCCGTTGACTGTACACACACGGTTGGATCCAAAGCGATTATGTGAATGGGGGCTCCTTTGCTCCAGACTCACCCAGGGCCTGCATGTCTTCCTCCGTCAGGTCACACATGTGAATGTCCAGACTGCGCAGGTGCTTGAGCTGCGCCAGGTGAGCGCTCACCTGCGCAAACCCTCCGCTCACCCCCCTGTTACAGGACAGGTCCAGATGCTCCAGGGCCAGGAGGAAGGGGAAAGCTGAGCCTGGAATACACACACCCAGGAGGGGGACTCAGAGGGACCACCAGCTTAGAGGAACCACAAGAGGGCACTATTTCAGGTGTAGCTACCTTGTTTGTAAAGTTACTGTGGAAAGGAGGGAACATTAGTTTCCCAACACGTTCCATGAATTCCTACACCACAACTCCCTGCTTCCATGTTATGGATTATTTCTTTGAGTGACATCACAAAGTAAGTCTGACTGGACTGAGCCCTTAACTTACTTCCTCCAGTGGTCCTTTAATAAAAATAAACATTAATCTAAAATAAAGGGTGGCTAGGTTCTGTTGGACCCAAACTCCCCCCTGAATCGAGCACTGTCCCTGGCCTCAGCTCCAGGACTGGCCTCAGCCCCTTACCCAGTGTCTGGAGGCTGTCCCGGCCCAGTCCGCACATGTGAATCCGCAGCACCTTGAGGCGGTGGGTGCCCTTCAGCTGGGGGGCCAGCTCCCCAAGCCCCCCTTCCAGCCGCCTGTTCACAGAGAGGTCCAGCAGCTCCAGGCCAGCCAGCAAACACAGCGCCCCTGCTGTGGAGAAGAAGGGGGGGCGGCAGGGCAGTGATATCAGCAACCCCTAATGTATGGCAAAGTGAGGTCACATTCTTACTGTGACATCACATTCTTTTTTCAACCAATCATGATTAGTTGAGGTAGTTGAGAACATGCATACATCTGTTTACAGAATTCTTGTGTTTTGATTCACTTAAAATTAAAATTCTCCCCATTACAAGCTTTTTTTTTTTTTTTTTTTTTACAAAAAACCCTTCTTCTCCAGGATAACTAGGGATTCATTGTTAAGGGACTTGGAGATTTTGCCTGCAAATCAAGCAGTGGATTGACCATTTGCCAGCTGTTCAGTATAGCCCCCCTTTACAGACTAGTGCTCAGTCAACGTGTCATTAGACAACTGAAACACTTACTTCAACAATAAAAGATGAAGCAGTATACACAGGGATACCCAGGATGGAAGCAGGGAACACCCTGCTATATCCATCTTCAGCTTCACACAGCCCACAGGGAGTACCTTACCCAGGTTACACTGAAATGGACTGCAGTTTTATTTTAGCCCTCTGGGTTATAAACAGAGGTTCATACATGTGAGCCAAATCAAAATCGTATAATCTATATGTGATAATGTCTAATCTGTACTGTATTTTGGATTTGCTGCCATGAATTATGTTATTTAGTAGCCTACCTGAAAATAGAGGCTCTGATTGGCAGTTTCTCTCTGAATAATAATACTGAATACCTGTGGTGTTGCTTTAGATTTAGGGTATATACAACTGCATCAGCACATAACTCTATCTCACAAATGTAGACAATGTGTAGAAACTTTCAAATCTTTTAACTATACCGTGATTGAAAAAAAAAAACCACTGAGCAAGTGTCTTACCCAGGGCTTCAGCGTCCGCTGCAGTGAGCTGGCACTCCACCAGGTTGAGCTCTTTCACCCTGTTGCCTGGCCGAAGGCCCCTGGTGAAGCACTGCAGGTTCCCCCCAACCCCTGAGTTCCAGGACAGGTCCACCACCTCCAGCAGTGGAATAAAGTCCAGAGCCTCCCCTGTGCCAGAAGTAACAGGGCTAATATTACACTTAAAAGCACGACATAAAGCACCTAAATGTGCCAAAATTCACAAGGCCATCGTAATTACAAATATGTAATAAAGTATCTGCCTGTGAGGTAGTTTTCACATAGCTGTCACTATCACTGCATTTATAAACATGTAATAAAGTACCTCACCTGTGACAATATGCACAAGGTAACATGCAGCTGTACTTATACATGTTATAATGCACATCCTCTGTCACAATAACGGCATGGCCATCTTCATGGTTATTAACGCTTTGTAAAGTGTCTGCTGCTTTCCCAACTAGGAACTCCCATGGTGCCACTCTCTGCTTCTGTTTTAAGAGTGTTTCATTGGGTAAAATCATGAAGTACATTTGGTGGGAGTGGGTGCTTAAAGATAAAATGATGTTAGGAGGGTAATCATCTGCTGCTTCTGCATGGGTGCTGGCTGTTATGCCCTTCAGGTAACTCACAGGAAGTTCGGAAATGGAACAGGAAGCAGAATTCTTTCCTACCCAAAGCAGTGAGGTCATCTGCCGTCAGCCTGCAGCTGCTCAGCCTCAGGCTCCTGAGCCTGCTCACGTGCTGGAGGTGAAAGGTCAAAGCCCTCAACGATCCACCCATCAGCTCATTCCAGGACAGGTCCATCTCCTCCAGCAGAGGAAGGAAAGGCAGCAGCGTGGCTAAAAAGGACAGAGAGAGAGAGAGATCGGGATGAAAGGAATGGAGGGACAGATGAGGGAAGAAGAAAAGACGCAAGTTAAGATCTTAGGAGACTGGCCTGCAGAAAAAGAGGGAGAGAGATTCAAAATTCATTGGCTATGCAGGATGGAGGTGGAGTGTAATGGGTAAGGAGCTGGGCTTTTAGCTCAGAGGTTACAGTGTAGTATAATGGTTAGGGAGCTGGGCTTGTAGCTCAGAGGTTACAGTGTAGTGTAATGGTTAGGGAGCTGGGCTTGTAGCTCAGAGGTTACAGTGTAGTGTAATGGTTAGGGAGCTGGGCTTGTAGCTCAGAGGGTACAGTGTAGTGTAATGGTTAGGGAGCTGGGCTTGTAGCTCGGAGGTTACAGTGTAGTGTAATGGTTAGGGACCTGGGCTTGTAGATTAGAGGTTACAGTATAGTGTAATGGTTAGGGAGCTGGGCTTGTAGCTCAGAGGTTACAGTGTAGTGTAATGGTTAGGGAGCTGGGCTTGTAGCTCAGAGGTTACAGTGTAGTGTAATGGTTAGGGAGCTGGGCTTGTAGCTCAGAGGTTACAGTGTAGTATAATGGTTAGGGAGCTGGGCTTGTATATTAGAGGTTACAGTGTAGTGTAATGGTTAGGGAGCTGGGCTTGTAGCTCGGAGGTTACAGTGTAGTGTAATGGTTAGGGACCTGGGCTTGTAGATTAGAGGTTACAGTATAGTGTAATGGTTAGAGAGCTGGGCTTGTAGCTCAGAGGTTACAGTGTAGTATAATGGTTAGAGAGCTGGGCTTGTAGCTCAGAGGTTACAGTGTAGTGTAATGGTTAGGGAGCTGGGCTTGTAGCTCAGAGGTTACAGTGTAGTGTAATGGTTAGGGAGCTGGGCTTGTAGCTCAGAGGTTACAGTGTAGTGTAATGGTTAGGGAGCTGGGCTTGTAGCTCAGAGGTTACAGTGTAGTGTAATGGTTAGGGAGCTGGGCTTGTAGCTCAGAGGTTACAGTGTAGTGTAATGGTTAGGGAGCTGGGCTTGTAGCTCAGAGGTTACAGTGTAGTATAATGGTTAGAGAGCTGGGCTTGTAGCTCAGAGGTTACAGTGTAGTATAATGGTTAGAGAGCTGGGCTTGTAGCTCAGAGGTTACAGTGTAGTGTAATGGTTAGGGAGCTAGGCTTGTAGCTCAGAGGTTACAGTGTAGTGTAATGGTTAGGGAGCTGGGCTTGTAGCTCAGAGGTTACAGTGTAGTGTAATGGTTAGGGAGCTGGGCTTGTAACTCAGAGGTTACAGCTAGGGCCATGCCATTGTATCCTTGATACAAGACACCTCAGCTGAATTGCTTCAGTAAGCATACAGCTATATAATGGATTGTGTGTGAAAAATGTGAAGTGTGTTTATCACTCTGGATAAGAGCATCTGCTAAACATCTGAAATGTAAATGTAAACATCTTTGCCAAAGAAATGTTCATTTGCAATTCAATTTATGCGGCAATGTGTCTCACCCAGCTCCAAGACATCGGTGGCCGTCAGGTCACAGTGGCCGAGACTCAGCGACTGGCTGTCTGGCTTCTTCCCAAGCTTCTGTACGAACTGTTTCACTCGACCCCACCCCACTGCAGAACTCACTTCAGAGTCTGTAGGGTCAGCGTTTCCTGAAAGCAGATCAGCAGCCATAAAACACTGCACTTATTCAAGTATACACAATGTTTCACAAACACTGAGCCAGAAAATATCTCACTGGCTCTAGGACATAGAACATCACACATTCAATTCAATCTGCAGTCCCTTGGCAGGTGAACAGAAACTTACTCTGAGGGGAGCAAAGGAAGGTTAAGTTCATATTAAATAATTGTGTATACTATGATTATTGATTATTTATGAGAGCAACTTTTATTTCCCTTTAATTATGACGTAAAAGAATTCGTAAAAGAATGGCCAGACTCCACACACAAGACTGTACCTTGTACACCTTTACGTACCTTACCGTAGGAAAGTCTAACCAATTCACAGTGTAAGGAGAGATTGTGACAGAACAGATGGCCGGAATTAAACCACATTCACCCCTCTCCTCACCCCCCGACCGCCGTACCTGCCCTGTCCTCATCCCGCAGGGCCTCTGCCTCTCTGATCCCAGGAAAGCCTCCCTCTTTCCGGTCTGAGTTTTCCGTGGGGCGGAAAAAGCGGCCAACTGAAGTCTTGGGGCGCCGGTCGGTGAAGGACTTCTTCCTGCGTATCTGGTTCATTATCAGGTCGAACGGGGACCTCTTCTGGGAGCATTCCCGCCCCTTCGGAGAATCTGATCGTTGGGGCAAGAAACAATATACAAACTTGCTATTGCGGTCTCTGTCCGGTTAATCTTAACTGTCAACCTTCATCATAGTCATAATAATAACATCCTGTGGGTGGTGGTGTGGCAGTGTAGTATAATGATTACGTTGCAGGGATTTTTACAAATTGTAGGTTCAGTTCTTACGTGGGACACAGCCGTTGTACACTGATGCAAGGCACTTTACCTGAATTGGTGCTAGGAAATATTCAGCTGTATGTTTGACATATCCTACCTGCAGGCTCCATTCTGACTCAAACGATTCACCAAACAAGAGGAGCACCCCGTGATATCCTGGGAATCGGCAAGGCAAAAACAATACATAAAATAATTCACATGTAGCCTAAACTCCGTAGCTAAACGTCATATAAACACAAAATTAGGCTACCTTTTCTGTGATTTCCCATACGTCAAGATTTTACTGATGCATAGCTAAGTGTGGCAATGATGACATTTTATGCGATTAGTGGAATTTTCCTGTGTCTCACCATTGAGAACTTGTACTTGAATGTGAGGCTGTGGTACCTAGTTACCTATTGCTTTGTGTTGGGAGCAGAACAGGTGCAGTCACGAAGATCCGGTTTCTTTTCAAATGTCACGCAGGATTTTCTCAGCACCAACTACAACAACGAGAAGATTTGACTGCATTCACGAGAACACGCTGGTTACAGTTGCTACCGTTTCAAAGACGTTAACAGTTTTTCTGCGTGCTGTTTACCTGATCTGTGAAGCTAAACCGATGCGGCTCATTATCTCTTTGCAAGACCAGTTTTCGATAATGTACTTCTGTTCAGACGACGGAAGATCCAGGAAGTCCGTCTTAGATTGTACTTTGAAACTGGCAGTGACTAAGGCGTATCCAGATCAGGTGCTTGCTCACTATTCTGCCTGCTCAGCTTTGTGGAGAAATTATAGTTACTGTGTTGTAAAAGAGTGGTGTTATTTCTTTCTTGCTTTAGTAACAGTAATTAGCTTGGTAGTAACTGCATGCAATTACACGTGAGTACTGCTGCTAAGAAATTGCTCTTGTTGCGGGAAAACTTTTGTGTATAAGGTTATGATTATTCGCGTTCTAGGGTAGCTACCCTGGTGGTAGAATACCACAAACACAACAGGTAAAGATCAACACGCAGGTAATATATGAACAGGAGGTATGCTTGCCCAAACCTACATTTAATGCACTATGTGAAAATTTTAAACTCTTTATATAGAGGACACTTCATGTTAAGATTACTAATTTTAAAACAAGCATTAACTTTTACAAATATTGAACAACATTTTTGTTCATATCATTGGGAAAAATTGAGTCATTAAGCGTTTCAATAAAATTTTAATTTAAATGTTTCATTTATTTTTGTTTTTTACTTTGAACGAAGAGTAAAGGCTTTAACATGGAAATTGCCATGTAAGAAAAGTGTCATCGAGTCAGTGCCCAATATTGTATTTAGTTACAGTATTTTTACTCTAGGTACAGCATAAAACACCGTATTCACCATTTATTGATTTCATTCAAATTAAAATAATGAAATGATTCTTTTGTAAGGAGAAAGACAGGATCTGAACATTCCCAAACTAACAATAGCCCAAACTAAAATGTAAGGGATTACATTTTATATAAATGGATTGTGTGTGAAAAAATGTGGTGTGCAAGTTGCTCCGGATAAGAGCGTCTGCTTAACATCTGAAATGTAAATAGGCTATCTCTGATTGTACTTTGAAACTAGCAGTGACTAAGGCGTATCCAGATCAGCTGCGTGCTCATTATTCTGTAACCTGTCTGCTCAGCTCAGTGGAGAAATTATAGTTACTGTGTTGTAAAAGAGTAGTGTTAGCCTATATATTTCTTGGTTTAGTAACAGTGATTAGCTTGGTAGTAACTGCATGCAATTACACGTAAGAGTACTACAAGTAAGGAATTGCTCCTGTTTAGGCAAAACTTTCGTGTATATGTACAGAAACTAAGGATGTGATAATTCGCTTACTAGAGTAGCTACCCCTGAACAAAGTCGCGCCTCTATTCACATAGGTCCTATGTTAAAAGACGGCTCTTCTCAATAGTCTAGGTCTTGTCTTGTTGGCTACTGTATGTCACAAATGAAGGAGTTAGTTTACTGCAGACGATATTTTTTAATTGAACTAAATGAATAATTGCCCCCTCCTCTTCCCTTCTACAACAATTGATGTAGGTCTACACACATATGTATGTGTGAATATCAGAATAAATACTGTTAAAAAGGCTCTCCCAAACCCGACATTCTGATAGAACACGCCCACCTCCTCGCGCTCTGCACCCATGAGCCCGCGCCAGTGGCGGCAACCCAGTTTGACCCTGCAAGAGGATGCCGCTCCACTGAGGCTAATACTGTTTTAATCCGCTGGTGTTTTAATAAATCATTATTTCTGGTAAACCATGCTGGGAACGGTAAGAACAAAACCTCAGATTAATAGCCGGTTCTAAAGATAATCTCGACAAGATGTTTAGGAACTGAAATCTGTTTGGAACAGGTTGTCTTAGTTGTAATGAGACTGACGAGGCTGGTGTAATTAAGGGTGCGCAAAGGAGCTTTAACGCCACAGAAAACAGGTGCCGTGGTGTTGGAAACACCTTCTATGCGGTTTATAGGGTTCACTTAGAGGGGCTTTAGTCTGTCCCGGCTAAAAAAAAAAAAAAAAAAACCTCTTCCCTGTGGTGTGCAGTTTTTCTAACCCGTAACACCACCTCCCACTGAGCTGCCCTTATGTAAATCCTCGGAATTGCAGTGCTTTAATGGACTGGTGCATTCTGGGACATGCTTGGGAGGGTTTGGCTAAAACTGACCTGACATTTAGAGCTATATCCTGTAACTGTGTTTGTTCATTGACGTCCCATTAAGCCAGGGGTTGCAGACCTAGGCCCTATGTTAGCCTGCTTTGTGACAAAGGTATTGTAAAAAGTGCTCATACAAATAAACTTGAATTTAGAATGAAATTGACTTACAGCTGGACAAGTGTTATTATCATCAAGTTTAGGATTGTGACATACCAGAAAAATGGTGCCAAACCATAAGTAAACTAGCTATTTTAAGAAGTGGTGGCAATGTATGGTTTGCATGCTGTGTGCAAGAAACACTAAAAGTGTACCGATGAGGGTACCGCCCATTTTCATTGTAATGCTCGTAACCCCTCCCACACCCCTTCTGTTGGGAATATGTAGAGAGAGACCGATTAACTCCTCTGATTAATAACAGATTTACCTAGGCTAATGCTCTTTTCATTTTTAATCCCACCACCGTCTTAATACGATTTTTTTTAAGTTATTGGAAATGAAGCAGAGCATGCGGAAAATGGATAAGCGCAGAGTGTCCGTTAGCTCTCAAGAGATGATCTGTGGATGCGTGACTCAAACCCCCATGCTCAGTTACAACACCCAAATCTTAAGAACCTGAAACGGAGACAGGAGGTAAAAGTGAACAGAAGAGAAGGAGCAATATGTAGCTTCCTCCCCTCTACTACTACTACTATTATTATTATTATTATTATTAAAATGATCAGCGTCATCATTATCATTATTACTTAATTGTTCATACATATCATTTTATTGTTGTAATTTAGCCTAGACTTCAAGCTCCAAACTAAGTTACTGTTGTAGGCTATAGGTGAATCTTTTTTGTAGTTGAATATGCAACTGGAATAAACACATTTCTGGTGATTTGTCTATGTTCATGTGCAACGTACCAAGTTAAATGAGCTACTTAGTGCCATAATTGGCGTTCCTAGAAGACTGTACAGGATGATGGTCATTCATTTTTTCTGTTGCCTAAGAACAAACTGTCCGCGATAATTTAATTACAACTCCCAGCCGTCGCCATTTTACTTAACTGCAGTACCAAAAGTAATTTGGGATATATAATTACCTGTTAATATCCAATCGCCTTTTAATACTGACATTTTTCGGATCTCAGCGTTTTTTTGTGCCTCGTCTTCACCTGATTCGTTTAAGACAAGAGCCAAAGGCTTGTGTCTCTAGGGAATTTGACGTCATAGTTTATCATCTTAATTAGCCAAGTTTCATACCAGTCCCTAGCACATGTCTTGGGTCTCTAGGTCACAAATGCTAGCGTTTAGCACAGAAATAAAGTCACCTGAACGTTACACTTTATCTTCAGTGTGAAATTATTATTATTATTATTATTACATCGCTGGCTGAAGCAGTCAAATCTTCGACTCTGAGGAAAACATTTCTTGTTCATACGATTTCAGTGACAACGTTAAGGTGAGTCTGTGCTTCATTATTATTATTATGTTACTTTTTTAGTTGTCATATTTTGTTGGCCAGTCGTTGATCGTGGTGCTTTTTGCAATTCCGTGTTTCTTGGTTTCCTAGCGGTTCCAATCTAAGCATGTTATTTGTACGTAGTTACACCCTCACGAAAGGTTAGTCATAGTTATTATACCTGTTGCATTTTCTCTACACATCGGAGTAATCTGTGGTAAACTGAAGAGGGTGCTGTAGTAACAGCTCAAAATCTACCAGCATGATAATAAGTGATTTCAAGTTACCTGGTGTGCAGGTAAGTCATGGAGAATGGGTGTGTTTATCGCTTTGTCTTAGTCTTATTACAGTACTGGTGAGTGTAGGTTAGCCCAGACTATTTATGACGGAACAACTGAAACAGGGTTCACACGGGATATCCCATGATGTATTATACGTTTATCTTGAATTAATTCCCTTAATATGGCTGTCAATTTGATCCCTAATCCCATTAACAAGGTTTTTTGAGATTAACAAGCGGCAAATCCAGATATCCAAACACATGTTTTAGATAAAGCTCAATTGCTAAAAGGTTTTGTTTTTGTTTGTTTATTTGATCAATTAAGTTAATACTGGGGAGACTATGTCCTGCTAATCTGGCAATTAGCCAACTACAGTTCATGCACTGTCTGAGTGTAAGACAAGGGCATGAAAGTCTATGAACACTGGCAGAGAGGTGCTCCATGTTTTCACTCTATTGTATAACAATTTTTGGACATTGGCAAGGATAGACCCTCCCAGGTTACGCCTGTGGTGTATGAACACTTTTCAAGGTGTACATTTTGCTGTACAGATTTTTATTATCTGTGGTTTCTTGGAGCTTTACCAGCTGGACACTGTTCAAAGAGTAATCCAGTGAAACAGAACAGCTGCAATTCGAGGTTGTACTGCAGCAGTGAATTCGCCATTTCACTTATGGTTTTCTCTGACGGAAAGGGCCTTTGGGGCAAAGCAATGCAATTTCCAAAGTTAACCCTATTAAAGGGCTAGAGCCAGGACCCCTGGCACTCCAAGGGTCCCCTAGCCCTCAGCTGTCCCATGCACCCTTGGGTCACGGTGCAGGTGATGATATTAGGCGCCATTAAGGATGATGGGTGAGCGGTAGTAGGCGAGGGGAAGGGAGGGGGGGAGGGATGGAGCATGGCTCTGGCGGGAGGGGGTTTGGCTCCAAAATCAATGGATGCTGTCCCAGATACACCCAGAGGATGAGAAAAGATTATCTTACCAAGTTACACAGCAAAGAGATGCTTACTGACCAGATCTCTGGATGGTAAAGCCCTAAAACGGGAAGATTAGGCCCAACACTGTGAAAATGCAGCACAGCCAGGATTTAGGATAATAAGATCAATGGGACCTCAAGTGCCCTTGCAGTGTAGGGTTAGGGTTGTAATTAGACCAGGCTCAGAGGTCAGCATATGTTCTGGACTAGTGTACGTTATATTGTTTTGAGAGATTAGTTTGGCTCTTTAGTGAGCTGTAAGGTAATAACGTGGCAATAATGTAGGGGTGCACAGTGATCTAATTACCTTTGTAATTTGGGGATGTTTGCCAGTGGGGTAGGAACACTAATTAACTGGGGGGTTTAGAAACTAACTAACATGTGTTTTATATATATAAAAAAGCCAATTTTGCAATTATTCCTTTCATTACAATGTACTGTAGGGAGATCCACTGCACACCTGACAACTTCCAGCTAAGGTACTGGAGGTTAAAAGTAACATAAAGAAGAGATACCTCCATATCCAGATCTGATGCAAAGTGTGAAATCTCTACTCTATGTACTGAAAGGAAAAAAAAAAACGCTGGACAGTTTGGGGAGAATTATCATTTTAGAGGTAAATTTTTAAAAGTAATGGATTAGCATTGCACAATACTGAAAGGTTCCAATCGGCATCTTGTTCTTAATGCTTCAAGCATTTGGAACTCAAAACATGATCTGACTCTTTGTCTCACAGGGTCACTGTTTTCCACTCGGAATCATGACCACGTTGGACGGATGTGGACAAAAGGACCAAAATCAGTGGTACAGACTGCCCAATGGGATGTTCACTGGTGGTAAGGCCAAACCTTCAAAATCAGTTGTGTGGTGAGGTGTGGTGGTTTGTTAATTAAACGGTGTGGTAGTGCATAACAGGAAGTGCCACAGCGTGACAGGAAGTAGCAGTGTAAGGCAGGAAGTAGTGGGCTTGACAGGAAATGGCAGGAAGTGTAATTGCAAGACATTACAGGAAGTAGCAGCACACAACAGGAAGTGGAAGAGCATGACAGGAATTGGTTGTACTGGTTTGCAGGGGTGAGGCAGGAGGTGATGAATCAAAGGAATTGGTCAGCTCTGATACCCCAGCTACCCCAGGGTGCCCCAGCCCAACTTCAGCTTCAGCTTCCACTCAGGGACACGTGAGTTCTCTTTACTTCTCACTCCTCCCTCTTTGCTGTATCTTCTCTCTTGTTTTCTCTCTCTATCTTTGTTTGGCCTTTCTCTCTCTCTCTGTTCTCCCTCTCTCTATCCACTGAGAATTTGTATCTTGGATCTTTCTAACTCCAATGGTCTTGACTTTGAACTCTCTGTGTGACTGATTCATACCTAGTTCTGGCTCTGGTGGGTTGCATGAGTGAATGTGTACTGGGATGCTTTTCATTATTTTTGTATATCTCCCTTAATGACCTCTCAGCACATTCAGACCGATAAGACACTGCTGCATTTACAGTTCATAACATGGAGATATGACATATCCTCCCCACAGCCAGCTGCCAGTCCCGTCTGAGATGTTACCTGTGGGGGCAAGGCAGTACCTGGGCCACCTGAGCCCCCCTCTGGCCTACCAGCCAAGCAGTATGGCCCCTACAGGTTACTCTGTGTCAGGTGAGAATGCACATCGGAATGTCATTACCATAACTAGGACCCATTTCTGATTTCCCTTAAGACATTCCCATATTTTGTAAAAAGGGAAATTCTGTTTAATACAAATTTAGCCTCTCATGCATCAAAAACCATTTACAGTTTGTATGAGATAACTGCTATATTTTGGTAAAAAATGGCCTCTTGTGGAAAACAAAATTTTCCTGGAAATTTTTATAATTATAAATAAAGCCAAAAAATGATACATTGTTTCTGCCAGCGTTCTCCACATCTCTTAGTGCCACTCTTTCTGTTTCAAGGGCACAGAATTCCACATTCAAAAACCATGGCGATGGTTGCCCGGCAACAGGAGAACATGCACAAGAGGATCATGGCCAGGTACAAAGCATGTCAGCTCAACAACAGCTAGAATGTAACGTCTGGACAATGCTGGGGGTAGGGGTAGACTTGCACTGTCAGACATGCACAAAACTAATGATGTTGATCACTAAATATGTCCCCCAAATATCTAATCTGACAGCATGTTTGTATGTATTTTTGAAACTGAGGTTTTCACCTATTGAAGTCTCGATTTAAAAGATAGTTGTCCATAACTGCCCATAATAGTGCAACATGATTTAGAGTCCCGGGGGAACTAAACCTGGAGAGTGACATCATTAGTAAAGGCGCTAACTAGCCATCTGGTCTTGTGCTACACACTAACACACTAACCACAGTGAGATAAGGTATCATTCAAATAAATGTAATCTATGTAAGTAATGTTCAAACTTAATTTGCGAAATTCATAAAGTAAATACTGCATTGGAATGACTTTATGCCTTCTATATAAAGTGTGTATGGGAATAATGTTAGAGATTGTTACTTTTTCCCGACAGACTAGAGATAAATTCCATTCTGGAGGGGAAGCAACAAGAGAGCGCCCAGCGAAACGGTCTTATTGGTCTGGGCTATCCCATCATTCACCAGGATCGGGGGATACCCCAGAAAGCCATTTCATTCTCTGGGAGCCATCTTCTCCCAGAGGGGCCTCTCTCAACTGTCATCCAACACAAACCCCCCAGGAAGTCACAAGCCACCAACCCACCATACCTACCAATCAGCAAGCTGCAGAGGGAAAGAATGAGGAGGGCTCAAAGCATGGCAGCCAATCACTGTGGTGCCCACAAGTTAATGGGAGGACAACCTGAGTACATTAGCCAATGGGAAGACAGGAATATGGAGGACTACAGGGAGGAGCTAGTGACAGCAGGGGAAGGTGGCATGGGGGGAGATGACCAATCAGAAGCAGGCCCCCGGGCTCCATTACTGTCAATACACAAGAGGAGCAGCTTAGATAATGAATCCCAGAACTGTAGTGGCCAGAACAATTGTGTCAACATCTCCACGGAAAGAGAAATGCCTGAACACACCTGTTTAGCTCTACCTGAAATGCAGTTGTGCTCCTCTCCTTTTGCTCAACTCACAAAACTTCCATACCTGTGTCCAGCACCAGAAAATGGTCCCCTTTCTGCAGGTGAGTTCTTATGACATTCTTGCTTTATTAAACTAGAGCAGTAGCATGGAGTAAATAATAAACTGTGAACTTATTCAGTGTTATACAGTGTATGCCTGTTGGTTTAAACTTTTTAAATAAAAAAAAAATTATTGCACTGACCTAAAATGATATGTTTTGGTGTTTCATATGTTGTCCTTGTTCTGAAATAAAGTCAGGAAGTGGACGGTGGAGGATGTCTACACCTTCATCAAGGACATCCCTGGCTGCTCTGAATATGCGGGTGTGGGTGGCCATTTTGTTTGATATTTTTACATTCATTCATTCATGAATACATTGATTGATTGATTGATTGACGCATGCATGCTGTCTGGAAGTGTCCTTACTCCTTAGACCCACAGGACGTTGACAGATACTCACAGATAGAAGTTCAGAGAGTCCGGTCTGAAAGATGATCTGAGAGCTGATTGTCATTGTTCTGTACCGGTCACCTGCGCAGGTGTTCAGGGATCACGCCATCGATGGGGAGGCTCTGCCACTGCTCTCTGACGCCCACCTGCTGGGCACCCTGGGAGTGAAGCTGGGTCCCGCACTGAAGATCAGATCTCAGGTAAAACAGCACCTGTGCATCAGCTCAGGTCAACTCAGTTTTATTTAACGATGACACTCTCACAAAGGTTCTGGATCTGAACCCCACACCTTAGCAATCATAGCACGAAGGTGGCAAGGGAATACACCTGGGGTCGCAGGAGGAATCCTTGAGTAGAACCCAGCTTAGAGGGGTTACATTACAAACCTGCAGTCTGTGAGCTGCCTGTGCTGTAATTATTACAGTCCCTGTAGAATCACAGATTCTCACCCACAGAAATGTTTATCCCAAAACTGAACAACCAACACGAAGACACAGAATGCTGAGACCACACTGTGTATTTTAGTCATAAACTTTCCTTGTACGTTGCTTTGGATAAAAGGATCTGTAAAATGAATAAATGTAAGTGTACTTAGAATGTATGAGGTCTTTATTTGCCACCTTTCTGCTGGTACACACTGACTTTCTGTCTCAAACAGAGGGATATCAGTGCTTAGAACAGCTTGACAGGTCATGTAGTACAGGTAGAGATCCTTGGAGTGTTAACGTCCAGTGTAGAACTTCATGTTCTTCTGTCCCCGGCAGGTATTTCGCTACCTACACAATGCAGTGGATGTGTCGACCAACGTCCCTAATGCTGTCCAAAACAGCGGCCCAGAGGGGGTGTCAGAGACCAGCTCCCAACCTCCCAGCTGTGACAGTGTGCAGCTTGCAGGAAGTCACTGTTCTGATGCCAAGGTGTGACTTTCCAGCAAGCGCCAGAGGTTCTGTCCTCATAACAGCGAATATACCTCAGGAGCTGTGGGCAAGATCACGCTCCCACCCAGCTAGACAGGTTCTAACCGAATCAAAAATCTGTTCAATGACCTCAGACTTGACAAAAATGTATTACATTCAAATTTCAAAAAGAAAAAAATGAATATTTAGATATTGAATGTTCTTCTTGATATTTTTGTGATAAATACATTTTGTATACATTTCTTGGGATATGTGCTGTTTAAGGAATTTGTCTTCCTTATTTTGGTGCATTTCTGTGTTTACAAAGAGCATAGTCTTGAAACGGCCAACCTCAGCACTCAGTGCCCAGAATCTACTTAATTATCACAGTCCCACTGGTCAGTGCGAGAGTGAGAAATCTGGAAGTCAGCCAGCTGGCTAACATCAAAATATTTTTTTTTGGATGAAGCTTTTCCTCAGTATTTTGACTTGAGCTGGTTTGTACTTTTTTGTGTCTAGCTTTCCCTTGACTGAAATCACAGCAGCAATGACAATGTTCAATCGATGCCCCAAACCAAAAGTGATCACGGTAATAGATAAGAACATCAGCACATGAAAAGAAGAAGTAGCAGTTCTGCATTTACCTGCAGTTACCTGTATAACAAGATACAGCTCAACCCTCTCCACCCCCCCATTCACAGGTGCTTTGTTGTTTGCTCTGCTTTTTGTCCTGGTCCTGAGTTTATCTCAGAGCAGCCTGAACTCATGAGCCCAACTTGCCATCAAGTTCAATTTTTTAAATAAATCTCCCACCCCTCATTGTTTCCTTATTATGTTAAGTAGCACTTTGAAAGGTTTCTTGGGTTATATCCAAATCATCTCCCTTTGTGCCTGAATTTGAATGGCAAGACCATATCGTTTTTCCACCATCTTGAATTCTTGTTTATATCCAGTCACGAAGAGTTTGGTTCACAATGGCTAAACTCTTCAGATTAAAATGCTGTCGTCTTGGCTGAAGTCTTGTTTATAAACAGGGTGTTCCTGGTGATATGGACTCCATATAACGTGTTAAAGCGCTGCAGGCCTGGCATGCAATCAATGGCTATTTTATAACAACTGAAAATAACAAGCCAGCCAGTTCTCAGGCTCAGTTCATTTCCTGTTTTTCCCACAAATTTCAAGTTGCTAATAAAATGAATGATAAACCTTTGGTAGTGATTGACATGCCTTACATACATTACATTATATTTCATTATGACTTTATTTTCATTCAATTAACAATAATTTGTATTGGAGCTGCAGAGTTATGCATGATAATAATAATAATCAATCCCATACATTATGTTTTCCAAAAGTCCATCATTTTTTGGTTGTATGTATGTCTCTTTCTGGGGTAAAATAAGTTGTCCATTCCTGCCAATATCTCTGCCCTTTGCCTTGGTCCAGACTTAATGCAAATGCCAATCTCTCCACACTGTATCTGTCATTAACAATGTCCATCCATTGGGTCACTGTAGGATGCTCTCTAGAAAGCCATCTCCTTGTGATGGCTTTTTTTACTTGCAGCCAACAGGCCTTTCAGCAAGTATTTGTCACAGGTATGCCATGAATTCACCAGGCAGATCACACTGATACAGGGAAGCAAGAAAGCGGTTAAAATCAAAACCCATTATCTCATTGATTGAGTTACCCACATCCTCCCAATATGGCTGGATAAAAGCGCATGACCAGAAAACATGTGCCTTTAATGAAGCTTTCAATACCTCCATCCCACATAACTGTACAAATTGCTGTCACTCCCTTCCTAGTCCACTCCCTAAACCTAGAATCCTGGGTTGCTGGTATAAAATGTGAGTCATATGCAGGCCAACTTAAAAGTTTAATTTTAAGTTTGTCTCAATGAAATTGTTTTACTATGTTAAATCAGGTTCTTAAGGAAAAATTTACCTAAGGATTTTGCACATTATGTACCTCTGCTGGTAAATATTGGCTGCCTAAAAATAATTGCACAGGTTTCTCCATCAGGGAGATCATGCTCTGCTTTTATATTTTAAGCAAAGTGAAAGTGGTCCAGTTGGTGGATCCAGTTGAGGATATTGTTTTGTGCTTGGACATGTGCTCTTAAGCGTGATAAGGTATGGAGGAAACCCAGACCACCAGTGCTGATGGTGGCCAGGGATCACACCCGTCCCACATTTCCTAAGGTTGTCCCAGGATTGTATCCCCTGTTCAGGAAAATATTCCTGAAAACACAAATTTTGAGCAAACCAGGTCCAGAGCGCCTGTTCCTTGTTTAATGTGACAGTCACTCTCAAAATACCACCCACTGGCTCGAACCTGGGAGATGTATCTCTAATGACTGTTAATTACGTTGGACCTTTTGAGATACTGTCCAGCAGATGGTGATGTTGAGCACATCAACCCAACTTGTTTCCCACAAAATGGCAAACACTTCTGGTGCTGGCAGGTCAAGTTTGACCCAGCAGTTTTAACATTGACTATCAACAACAATTATCATCCAGCATAGTGTTTACCTCAGAACCAACTTATCATCCATTCATAACCATGAAATTTACTTTTAATTTTGTGATCCCCAAATGTACCTTACCATTCATTTTCAGCACAAAAAGAGTCAAATTGTATCTATATTTCGTATGAGAGCTGAATATATGTTATGTGACTATAAGAGAATAGTTTTAAACTAGCAAGTGCATTAAACCAACCTTTACAGAAAAAAATATGTTTGTGTCTTTGTAACTTTGCAATACCAACTATAGTGACAAATAAGGTGTTATGAGTTGGAACTGACCTATATAGACCTATGTCAAAAAGGGTATAAAGCCATAATTTATTGGGCCAGATTTTTCAAAGCCTTTGGCACATGGCAATTGTTTTGTACTTGCAATTTCATGATTCAAGTGATATGATTTGTGATCGGAGCAAATTAACTGTTAACCAAGAACATGATCTGTTAGTCAGCGGGACAAGATTTTTGCACATAGTAACTTGCATATACAAAATTAGTTCCATTGTGCGCAATTAATTGCTCTGATGCACAAGTAGCATGTGCTTTCTTCTTGCCCCGACTGTTTTTGTGTTAAGGCTGGTTCATACTCTCTCTCTTCTCGCTCTCTTCTTGCTAAGTTGTCCTCGTGCCCCATGGAGACTCTTTTCCCGGTCTGCTGACGTCATGTCAACGGTAGGTAGCTAGCAAAGTTGGGCAACACCGTTAAAAATTTTACATATTATGAATGAAAACGAATTGATTATTAATGACTATTCTTTATACATATAACGTACATTGTCATAAACATGATTATTTTCTACCGTTTGAATGAGCTGTCAAATTTATGTCGTTACGCTGTGGTAGCTATCAATTATCCTACGGTATCCAACGTTGTTTTTACCTCAGGTTACCTTGCTAGCCAGTTAGCTACAGCGAGCGGTCATTGTTTATCTATTTTAATTTGTTATAAATTTATTTTTGTTTTTAGTATCTGTTCGGTGTTCCCCCGCTTGGTGCCACGAGGCTTGTGACAGTCGCTTTTTGTGTCAGGTATGCGTTATTTTAATATGATTTGTCTCTGGTGCAGTCATCCCAGCATATCTGCTGTTTTCTGTCCATCACCTGTTGTGGCTAGGCTAACATCAAGGCGGTGGCACAAACATATGCCGAAGGGAATGTCATCGACTGCTCTTCAGTTCTACCATATATCACAACGGAGAGCCAAACAGAGCAGAGAGCAGCGACTCCCCGCCACACAATCATACGTATTCATATTCATCTCA
Source organism: Albula glossodonta (assembly GCA_019788955.1). Taxonomy (NCBI): domain Eukaryota; kingdom Metazoa; phylum Chordata; class Actinopteri; order Albuliformes; family Albulidae; genus Albula; species Albula glossodonta. Next base: position 925,910 of record JAFBMS010000046.1, on the reverse strand, counting down.
CGAGTGCTCATAAAGGTGAGGTTTCCCCCATCCCCATAAAACCCTTCAACCCTCTTATGATGCACTTTAACTCTGTTCTCTTCTTTCATTCTTCCTAAGGTATGCTAGAGAACAAATTTAATTCTGCCAGTCGAGTTAGACTTTAATGGTATTAATCCTAAAAAAAAAGCCATTTTGAATTAAGTATACAAAGCCTATGGGCAGTCAAGTGCTGGAGAGCTGCAGGCACAGTGGGCTTTGAAAAGATAATCATACAATACAGTCATCCTTAAGCATAAAAAACAACGTATCATTTAACAAACGTTATCATCTAACTAACAGTATTCAAGATAGTGCTTCATTAATTCAATCAGTTTGCATCCATGAATAAAATTAGGTAATTAAGTGTCACTATAATGAAGCTGGAAATCTAACAAATTGAATTATTATATCTCATTTTTATCTTCATAAAACCACACATTTAAACTAGTACTTTTTGTCTGTATTTGTTTCCCTAAACGGAATGGTGGTGCTACTGAATGTATTTTTGGTAGTCCTTTCTCTGCTCCAATGTAATGTGGTTGCTGTGACAGTCATGTATTTGTAAAACTGTAAGGGACTTTTTCTGGCTGGTCTTATGCTGTCTTAAATCTCATACTCCCTCACCTCAGATAATATCTTGCAGGAAAACAGTGTCTTCAAGTTCTGTTAATCTCTCATCTTTTTAAGAGAATTATATATATATATATAATTGTCTGCAAGAGGGTCATCCCCTCAGCTAGGACGACACTTCAGAAACAGCTGTCAATAAACTGTCTAACTGTGTTTTTTTAAATATTACGTTTATTATTATTATTATTAGAAGTATTTGTAATATCAGTAGTTGTTGATGTTGCACTATAACTAGAGCATGCACTGTACTTTTTGAGATTATAGTGTGTGCACATTTATAGTCTATTATTATTATTAGAAGTAGTAGTACTAGTGGTAGCTGTAGTAGTAGATTTTGTTGTATAACTGCACTGCCAACACTCTTCATTCTCTTCCCTTTTTCCTAGCATTGTTAAGAAAACATACTTTGAGTGGTGTGTCAAATCAATTTTGTTTCCAAAATTAGAGGGAGGCTGGAATCAGTGCTATCCAGCGGTTGCTTTCACATTTGCAGTTTGTTTCACAGACAATACCCATTGTTACGGGCTAATTAATGTGAATGGATTCACAGCACACATTCCTGAACACAACATCAGCCTTTCCGTTGGGTTTTGGACAAAAAAAAAAAAACATATGAAGGTATCTCTGAAATAAGTTTTTCAGGGCCTCTGAAAGCCCAGAGGCACTTGTTTATGGTCCAGCCTTGAGTTCTGTAAATGGGTGTTGACCAGAGGTCCACATTGGCAACACAGAAAACTGGCTCAGCCTTACTGGGCCAAGACAGGGGCTAAGACGGTAAAATGTCACCACTCTCATTACTCTCTAGCATCCACCGCAGCCAGTCATGCACCTGCAAATATGTCAACCAAGAATACGTTGACCTTGTGTTCCTCAGACAGAATTGGAAAGATGTAGCTGGTAAACGTATCCACAGTGTAGTGTAGGAAATGGCAAATTCGATTCAGGCATGAATTGGAGGAAATCACATGAACAGCCACTCTTTCCTGAGCCTTTGGATATATGCCGCTTAGTCCCTAGATAGAAGTTTTGTTGTCTGGAAAAGTAAGATCATACTGCTAAGACAATGGTAGCGACAGTTATCTTGCCCGTATGGATAATTTATTACCATGGCTTTTAATTCTCAGGAAGTACGTGCCGGAAGTTGATCCAGCGAGAAGAGCATGCTGGTCCCATTCTAGGCCAGCTTTGCAGCAGCCAATCAGCAGTCAGTGCTTTGGATCCCACAAGGGACAGCTACACTCCTGCTAGGCAGACCCTCCCTTTGCACTCCTTTCATCCGTTGATACATCCATGTCTGTAGGGGGTGCCCCCAGAGAACGCCACTGGCAGCATCCATCCAGGTACACAGAGTCTCCCTGGTGGCAGACCCCCCGTGGCCACAACACAGACATGCCCCAGATGAGGAAGCTGTTGAGGAAACACAGCCAGGGCACATTCATGTCCAGGAACCCTGGGACATCCACCCTCAACAGGAACAGTGCCCCCAGCAGGCCCATGAAGGCATACCAGGTCCTCAGGAAGACTGCCAGGCCGCAGTAAAGGCCCCTCCATGGCCAAGCTAGCCCATTCCTGTGCAGTGCAAGCACCACTCCACACCACAATAGGGCCCCAGCCACAGATAGCAGCACCAAGGCACCGACCTGAGAGCTCTGTGGGCCGCCTGGGACCCAACACTTCTGCAGCAGGAGGTGGGACTGTGGCCCAAAATCGGGGCGCAGGAGCTGGGATGTGGGTGGACCCCCCAGGATGTACAGGAGAGCGGAACCCCAGACCAGGCAGGTCACTGTGGGGTAGCCCAGCCATCGGGTCCAGCCAGCAGGCCGCAGCCAGGGGGTTAGGGTGCAGTAGTGGTCCAGGCTCGCCAGTAGGACGACAGGCCACTGCAGCACGCCGTACACCAGGCAGGTGATCTGGACCAGCAGGCAGATGTGGTACCTGGTCAGCCTCAGGCCCACAAGGCTTAGGTCGCTCAGGGTGAAGATGGCTGTGATAGCCAGGGAGATCAGGGTGTCCATCAGGGCTAGTGAGACACAGAAGGTGCCCAGAAAGCTGTCCATGTTTCTCCTCTGGGCCAGGACGACAGCCCAGTTCAGCAGGCTCTTCCCTCCTAGAGCAAACACCAGGGAGGGGATGGGAACATCCATAGTCCCTGATAGCCCACTGCTGGATCCTTAGTGATGATGTAAACCGTGCCTGTAGCCACAGAGTTAGAGAGGGTATGAGGACAAACACAGGTGTACAAATGACACACACACAAATAGGGTCACATACATGCGGACACACACACATATACAAATACTGTCATACAAAAGGTTGAAACGCTGCAACATCCAAACCCTGCAACATTAACCCGAGTTAAAATTACTTCCAGGGCTTGCTAGCAGGCGATCAACAAGTTGAACTGCATTTGGGTCTGGTAAAAAAATAAATAAATAGAAGTTTAATAATTGATAGAAGTTTAAAGAAAAAAGTCACATCCTGAATTGCACCAGTAAAATATTCAGCTTTTTCAGTAAATCTTAAAAAATTGTTTAGATAATGGTGTCTGATAAGCACATAAGTATGCAGAAACACAGAGCATTCAGAAAATCAAACGCAGCTAATTCAATGTTTTTCAAAATATGTAAATAAGATTAAACTTTTATAGCAGGTGCTCTTTTTTCACTCTTTTTGGTCATTGTCAATGCATTTCAGTGCGTAGCTTTCGTCAGAGCAAAAAACCAAACGAGCTTTGTGAGCCGTCATCTCCATGACTTCCAGTGATAGCTTTTTTTTCCACTATGCAAATAAGATTGTGATGTTTGAAGAACAAGTTCTAAAAGGCTTGCACCACAAAAAAAAAACATGTTATTCTCAATATCAATCTCAATTTTCAGACTCATGATAATCAACTAACTGCTTTCAGTTCACTCCGTTGACAAAGACAGCAGAGTTTGGACATGTGTCCAGACAAACGTTTAGGTTCTGACAGATATTTTGTGTTGCCAACTTAGCTCAGTACAGGCTAACATTTCAATTATTTGGGAATAAAAAAAAACCTACCTTGATTGTACTGTCTCCATAACATAGATGTAATTCTGAGAATGTTTTCTAAAGGCACATGGGGTCTGGAGGGAATCCACTCTCCCTCAGACTTCATCCTGCAACCTCAGTCACCAGCTCGGAACAGGAAAGGACAGGGAACAGTTACATGTTCTGCTGCTTGTTATTTTTGTTCCCCTTGTAAATCCTGTCAGGGAGGGATCAAGACACTCACTATGACTGAGTACACTCGCTGAAATGAGCCCTGCCATGTGACTATGTGTATTCTATTCAGTCTGGGCTCCTGCAATCAAACGCAAATGGTGATGAACATTAGGTGTGTTGGGGGGGGGGGGGGCATGGTTAGTGCTGGCCTAGCCTGGAAGTACCGCTCATTGAGTGCGGTGGATGCACTCACATTTTTCCTGTAAGTCGCTCTGAATGTGAGCATCTGCTAAATGAATGCAATATAGAGTAATGGTTTTGTGTGTCCAGAAAGTTTGAGCACAAAGAGTGGCTGGGTACTATCCTCTGCTGGAAGGCTGCAGGAATTCATCCAAACCAACTCCATTCCAAAATCAAACCGTTGCAAAACGGCGTCCTGTCGAAATGACACTTATCCCGACTCAAACCAGATGTGTTACATATTGATCATAATATTTGAAACCGGCATTAAGTGGAAGTGTTACAGTGTGTGTGTGTGTGTATATATGTATGTATGTTCAAAAATAACTTTTAAATTAGATGGCCCACAGAAGAGGGGCTTCACCACAGCCTAGGACCAGTGCAGTGGCTCTGCCAGACTTGGCAGCTTCAGACGGTTAATAAGATCAGAATCGTCACAATCCAGAATGAAGCCAGTTCCTTCAACTGCAGAAAGAGCAGACACTACCGTTTAACATTAGATTAAAATATTTCAAAATGTATAGTGCAACCAGTTGTTCTTTGCAGTGGTGAAATGAAGGGATTCATAAATGTTGAATTTTGTATACACTTTTGAATTGCGAAGAAAAACATACAAGGCAATTTGTGTGGTTATTATGTTATGACATAAAAATTTCCTATGTCTTGGCTATATGTTTAGCTTTTGCAGTGCAGCGATTGTTGTCAAGTCAGTAAAGCAGAACAGAATTGAGACAGAGTTTGACAGGAAATAGGTTCCCATAGGGACCACTTCAGAGTTACATGCTCTTCCATTCTGGCACAGCTCCTCTTCCTACTTCCTTTCTCCTTGGTGAGCAGGCCAGTGATGCCTTTTTGACTTATCGGCAAGTCAGCCATTTTGATGAAGGGAATGTAGCAGATGAAACCGGAACTCACCTTAAAATCATTTTTCCTGCTTTTAAATGTGGCCATTGCCCCGGCACCATCCCCAAAGCCCGTAGCAACCAAGCTGAAATTTTGAGTGAGCAGTTATGTGTGTGGGTTGAATAGGATTGTGGGATATGTTTATCCTGGAGCCATTTCCCAAAACTCCAGCTAAACTCAGGAAGGAAGAATACAAGTGTGTGATGTTGATAAGCTTAGTGTTAAAAATCCTGGAAATGATTCTTCATTAATTCACCTCATCAGCTGTCCAGAGGTCAAAAAGAATGTCTGCACCTGACATGGGGATGACGTTAATTGGCACAATGAAAAAGGAAATGAAGTCAAACTGTCATGAACAGTATGCTTGTGCAGACACAAAACACAAGGTGGAGATATGAGTATTTGCATATATCTGTGACTCCAATTTGTGACGCATATTTAATCAAACCCAACCCTCATTGATCCCTACTGCCCAGTGCTGTAATAATAAATTAGGACCATGTTTAAGGCTCAAATCACATCCTGTAGTTTGAAAATGGGTGTTTCACAACTACCCAAGTTTGGAAATTGTCTTGTCAGTGAAAGTGATTGTTTAGCTCATAAAAGCCCATTTTCTGACTTCCTGCACTTCCTTGTATTTGCTGGTGTGCCATGAGACATGTTCTTGCATACACATGTGATGCAGCAATCCTGTTTGCAAAGTTACAGGGTTGCTTTTCCAGTGATCTCCATGGACTCCTAAATCACCCCTTTTTCTGTTGTATGAGCATTTCTGCTTCCTGTAACTAACCTGACATATCTATTCTGTGTGTGTTTGTTTTTGTAGAATGTTCAAACCAGGGATTCAAATCTAGGACACCGAGTTGGATTTCTGCTGGTTTTCATCCCTCACTTAGACCAGGTGGGACACCAGGTGAGTGGCTTTCCGAAGCACTTGCACGAATGAATCAATCGTCCGGTACACAATAAAATCAGAAGTACTGCCAGCCTTAAGGGCCAGATTTGCCCACCAGTGCTGTCAGTCTTCTTATTTAACTGATGATTGACTGATGATGTGATTAATTGGCAGTTCCACTCACCTGGTGACCCAGGTCTGAATCAGTCTCTGATTGGAGGGGAGCAATAAAACTCAGCAGTGCTATTGGCACAAAGGGCCAGATATGGATACCCCCTTCCGCATTTCTGCTCTTTGGTGCCATCTATTGGTGCTACTCTCCACTCACAGTAACTGAGTGCCATCCTATCAGCAGAACCAAAGTAACCGGTACAATAATAAGAGACAAGTTTTCAAAAGAAGCAAAAAAAAAGGCTTTTGTAAATCTTCATATTCCCTTGATGAATTGTTTTTTCCGAATACCCCTTATGCATGACTTTGACATTTACTGAAGTCCATCCATCCATCATCTATGTCCGCTTCATCAAGTCCAGGGTCACGGGGGGACTGGAACCCATCCCAGCATACACTGGGTGAAAGGCAGGGAAACAGCCTGGCCAGGCTGCCAGTCCATTGCCGACCCACATAATTAAGTCTTACAGGCACAAATGTCAGAGGGTTGCCATGGCGCAAAGGAAAAACAAATAAGGGACTTTTGTTGCCGTGTGTTTTATTCCCAGAAACCAAGCGCCGAAGTGGAGCAGGGTGTGATCACACCACAGAAACTCTGGACAAGTGACAGTTTCTAGTCTTTGTGGGCCACATATGATAAATATTGCTCACTTGAAACAAGTTTTTATTCAATTGGAGGTCTTTCCTCTGATGGTTATAGCATTTAGAATTTTATACTACAGTATTTAGTGTAGTATGGTTTTTGTTTTGAACATGATGGTTTATGAAACAAGCATACAGCTTGCAGGATAAACTAAAACTTCACTGGGGAATAATAAATACCCCAGTGTTAAAATATGTTTTTTTTTTTAAATTTATGAAAGAAAATCACACCAAGACAACGGTTAGCTTGACACTACAGAAGTTTACTTGAATTTGATCCAAGTCAATGGTCTATACAAGGATATATTTACAGAGGCAAGAGAGGGGCAGGAACACAAATAAATCTTTACAATACAACTGAGGTATCGGCTAGAAGCATAAATGCATTTCTAGTAAATATTTACTGTGACAGACAGGCTTGAGGTGCAGTGTCATTTGCTTAAAAATTTGCATTTATTACAACATGAGGTAGGAGGACAGTGTCTTTCATGCAACACTAGAACAAATGTGCCATCGCACTCTGCAGAATTGGCCATGTATGCAATGATCATACACAGACACCGCTGTGATTTGCGCTTCATTTCAGCAATATATATATATGTATATTACTTTGCATGTTCTTTGCATCTCTTTTCTTATAGCTGACAGCCTCTGAGTGTGCGTAGTTAGGATTTCCATCCGCATGTCAGATCATATCCTGTCAGTCATGTCTAACCTTCTTGCTCCTGTTCCATGTCGTTTGACCCACATTTCTAAAAAAAAACCAGCTGTCATGTTCACTTATGACACACACACACATATACTCACACACACACACACACACTCGGTTTATGATTGACATTTCCTTCACCCTTCGATCGCTCAAGGTTATTTTTAATGTTGAAGAAATAAAAACAGGTAAAGTTATTTTTTTTTTTTTTAAATGACTATTATCATTAATACATTGCACTGTGCTCACAGGGATAGAACTCGTTCACCATAACGGGCATAAATGAGTTTCTTTTAGCTATTTACATACATCCTGTGCAACTATAAAATACGTACTGTAAAAATTTACATCCGAATTTAATTCCCATGAGTCTGTAGGTCCCATGACCTATGCTGTAGAAAGTATTAAGACGGTGATATTACCTATATACACAGCGCCCTCCTGTGTACAAAATGCATATTAGAGGACAATACATATCAATTGTTCTTGGACATCAACATTGAAATATTCAAAATGAAAAGCTGAGTATTGTTGAATATCCGAAACTATTCAAAAGTGTACATTTTTAGTGACTGTCCCAGGGTGAATAGTTGGGTCAGTAGCCAGACCTGTCAAAAAAAAAAAAAAAAAATTTGCTTGGTGAGCTATACAATCTGACCTCTAATGAGATAACTATATATGGAAATGAGGTAGCCACAACTAACATTGTCGTGACGCTGTAAAACAAAAAACATTCCTGAAGCATTATGAAAATTGGCCGGTAAGGCGTAACTGGCGTAAGGCTCACGTAAGAAGCACGTGTGCCCAGCCGGTAGCCCCTTAAGTCACATGAGTCGCTTCTTAAACCAGACTTTATCATTTATTCCAAGAAAATTGGAATTACTTACAACTTTTTTTCTGTGCCACTTATCAATGATATGACAAACCGGTAGCTGTTATCGACTTTTGGAAAATCCTGGTAGCGTATGGTGTTCTGATTTTATTTCTTGTGTGAAAAGTTCACCAAATGCATTTAATTTTTAGGAAATGCAAGCAGATGAAGATGTCGCTCGTTATGGTAAGAAAACAAAGCACACACTTAGCCCTTTCACCATTGAATCCAAACACACAGCTACCTAATACCAAAATGAGCATTCAGCTCTCTAAGGTTCAAAACCAATTAAGAAAAAAAAAATAGTAAGGAACCTGTTTGCCATTACATCATGGCAAATGTATTAAGAGTTGTACTGTTGCTGCCTACGCCTGCTGAAGCTGTGCACTAATGTGACTAATATATTAATGACTACACTGTATATACAAAACTGAATATCAATCTCTTCGTGCATACTTAAATACATTTTAGTGTATTTTATGAAAGGTTACTTTGTGTAGAATTTCATTTTTTGGCATTGTAAATGTTTTAAAACAGAAATCATCAAGTGTGAAATAATGATTTATCATATGGAAAAAAATAAACATTTAAATATACATATACTGTTTAAGAGGTTTTAAGATGTTGAACTGAAAGGTTCACATGTAATGAAGCTTATTTAACTTCATTAGGTCTATATAAAATCCATTACAAATGTACATGAATCTGAGAAATGCATACTGAAACATAAGTTTCCACACATTAAGTTTTAAATACTTGACCAGCATTGAGCTCTCAAGGCATACATCAACTATGCCATTTTACTGCCAGTCTGAAAAGACTGAAAAAATGGGGGGAAGATATGGTAGTGGCATGGTCTTGTTACAGTGGGCCACCCATAGATAGAAGTTCAGATTAGTGTTTTATGGAATTAGATTTCATCAATGCAATTAGGGTAGATCCACACTCAGCAGTCAATCTTTGACTTGCCTGAGCCAATCAAAAATGGCACAACTAATGAGGTCTTTAGTCCGAATAATTACGTCAGTGATGTGGTATACTATAATGGTAGCTCCACCCATTTTTGGTTCAATCAGAGACTCCTACCACAAGTTAAGGTTGTTTTCTTGAGCAGAAGAATTTATAGTCTTGACCCAATTCACCTTATGACAGGGGCGCCTGCAGGTTTTGATGCTATGGTACACCAAAAACGATGCTAATGCAAAAGCAATCTGCAAAATTCTTTGATAAAGAAAGTTGTATGTAGTACACTAAAGTTATAAAGTGTATGCTAACGGTACACACAGTGAGTAGTAGCATCCACCTGCAGGTGCCAATACAAAAAACAACAAGCAAAACAAAAAATGATGAAAAATACACTCAACTGTCATGTGTAATTGTTCACTAAACAGCATCCTGGAAGCAGACATTGCAATGCTTAAAATACAAGGAGTTTCTATTTTTACCATATTTCAGCTTTTCTCAAAAAATAAATAGTGCATTTGCATTTTTAAATACACTTAAACTGAATTGCCATATTACTGTAATACACTGTAGAATATTTGCATAAAATAAAAGAAAATATCTGTATATTGTGTAGCCTACTGTCGACTCCAGAAAAGAAAGTTATATTCAAAGAAATTACCAGGTTTTTGTTGTGATACCAATTTGATTGTTTCTGGCAAGTTTAGTACTGAATTTTCCAGTTTGAGCCGTGGTTCCTGATTTGAAGCCCCACCTACACAAGATCGAGATTCATCAGAAGTAAAAAAATCAGAGATTTACCAGCAAAGCAAATCCCCTGTAGCTATGCCTGTTCAGAGACCACATAGTCACACCTCATAGCCTCATGAGCCTGACAAATGAGGGTGTAGTTTTTGTAAAATTTTGTGCCATATACATTTGACATACCTCAAAAGTGCATTCCTGGTATTTTGAATATACATAAAACCGTATTTTAATTTTCCCAAGGACAACCAGTTTGGATGGAGGGGCAGCTGAGAGTAGCGCTTGCATTTAAGACCGTTGTGAATTTGTTTCCTTAATGTGAGGTGAGGGGTGAAAGATTTCCCTCGAGATGCAGTTTCCAATGCTGGCATGGAACCATAGGTGTCTGCTGAGAAACTGAGACAGACAGGGGCTCCATCTTGTGTCCAGTGGCTCCATTTTGTGTCCTGGGGTTCCTGTGTGTCCGACCACAAGCCGAGCCCTCTGCAGAAACAGAGACAGCTGGAGATGGCAAGTACCTGTGTATGAGTGTGTGTGTGCATATGTGTGCGTGTGTGTTTACATGCCTGCCTGTTTGTATATACCTGTTTGTTTGTGTAAGGACATGTTTATGTAAGGAAATGCCTAACTTCTGACAGGGCATTGGGCAATGTGTGTGTGTGTGTGTGTGTGGGGGGGGGGGGGGGGGGGGGTTTCTCTCAGCCCAGCTGCTGGTCATGGCTAGAGAGTTTTTTCCCTGATGCCAGAGTTTTTGGGGTCCCTATTCTCTCTGCTTGCTTACTTGGTGCTGAAAGGAGGTTTTGGCCCCCTGTGATGAGAAACAGCAGTCCGTGTAGAGAGAGGTGGGGGGCTTTGCTTCACCCCTGCAGTGAACGCTTGAGCTTGCCGAAATAAAGACTCATCTCCAGGGCAGGCTTCGGGTTCCAGTCCCCGCACTTCATAACCAGCTGCCTGTGCTGTCACACGTGACAATGGGTGAGGATTTTTGGGGCGAGGGGACAGGAGTTTGGAGTAACTGTCCAGCAGCCCATGAAGCAGCTGCCTCACTGTGAAACTTCCCCATTCTTTAAAAAAAAAAAAAAACCATGAAAAACCATGTCATTTAAAATACTGTTTCCTGGTGAAGCCAAAACCAACCTGCTGTACTGTAGTGAATGTTTGTGTCTTATTTAAATTGTTCTTCTTCTCGTAAGACATCATAAAGAGATGAACATCTTTTTAAAATTGTAAATCTATAAAACAACATAAAAAGTGTCCTTTAGAAGACAAAAGGAGGGGGGGGGAGAAGGAGTCCTGCGAAGTTGCAGTGTGTTGTGTAGAAAAAGGAGAGTGGAAAGGATGCGTTGTGCTGTGGATGAGTCATCAGGACCAGGCTCTCCTGTGGCTGGGGGGGGCTAGGGGTGTTAGGTCTGGGAGGGGCTGGCGTGGCGCTCTGTGTGGGGGTTGGGGGGCTCTGTTTCGGGGGCAGTGGGGCCCTCTGAGCTGGTGGGCTGGGAGATCTGCAGCCTGAGCTGAGAGATCATGAGCTCCAGCCTCACGCGCGCCTCCTTCTCCCGGCACAGCTCCTCCTGCAGCTGCTCCCGGTCCTGCTCAGCCTGGTCCAGCCTACGCCTCAGCTCCAGCAGCTGCGCACACACACACACATATACACAAGTCAGTTGTACGAAGCAGAGCTGCAGTCAGACTGTTTTTACATTAGGAATACCCCAGACACTGTAACATCTGAGGGATTAACTCCTGCAAACTAAAGCCAAATTTATTGCCTTATTTCATTCAAATCAAAACAAATAAAACAGAAGTATAGTGTGTTGGTGTGGGAGTTTGTGGATCTAGCACTGATAGTTACAGCCTGCTCATTCACTCATTAACTTTACAAAGAGGACAGCTATATAATATCTGTTATATATGCAAGAACATTCTTCATGGCACATAGGGAATCACATGTATATACTTTGTTATGTCTTCAGCAGGTTACTCTGCAGGGTCCCAGTCTAATCTCATGTTCTCACTTATGGCACTTGCGACTTTATTTCCCTGTAGGATTTTTGGCACTACTGTCCCTGACTAATGCACTTTGTAACACTTTGTGTCAACATAAGAGCATAATGTAATGTAATGTTATTTAACAGATGAAAAATGTCAGGATGAGTGCTTTGGGCCTTTGCCTACCTGTGAGGTGTACAGGCCTTCCTGGCTCTGGTCTGTGCCCAGGTCGCAGGTACAGGAGCTCTGCCTCACACTGCCCAGCGTAGGATCCCGGTCCCCTTTATCCACACACTGAGCACGCTCAGTGCTCTCCTCTGCCTTCTTCTGCACAGGCTCCGTATGCTCCTCCCCTGCATTCTGAGCATGCTCAGTGTGCTCCAGCGCTGTATTCTGAGCATGCTCAGTGTATTTTTCCCCCTTTTCAGCATGCTCCATGCACTCCTCCTCCTTGTTCTGAGCATGCTCTGTGTTAACTTCCTTATTTTGAGTATGCTCCATGTTGACTTCCTTATTCTGAGCATGCTCAGTGCTCTTCTCCTTATTCTGAGCTTGCTCCATGCTCTCCCCTCCCTTGTTTTGAGCATGCCCGGTGTTAATTTTTTTAGTCTGAGTAGACTCCATACACTCCTTCTTATTCTGAGAATGCTCAGTGCATTCCTTCTTCTGAGCCTGCTCAGTGCATTCCTTCTTCTGAGCATGCTCAGTGCATTCCTCCTTCTCCGGTGCATGTTCGCCTATCACTTCATCTGGTTCCTTTTGTGGTCCCGGTTGAACTGCAACACTGCGCAGAGCATCCAGTTCCTGCAGCACATACACAAACAGACCCATCACAACATAGTCATGTCTTCACACACATAGCTTACCCTCATTAAGTTAGCAATGTCCTTGCACAAGCACACAAAACGTACGCACACACACGCACGCACGCATACACGCACGCACACAGTCATACACAGGTACTTGCCATCTCCAGCTGTCTCTGTTTCTGCAGGGTGGAGTGCAGCACCTCCTGCTGCCTGCAGTACATCTGAAGAACCTCCAGCACCATCCGGTCCTTGTCTTCCTCGCTGAGAGCTTTAGCACGGACATCCTCGCCCACAGCCGTTTCCATGGCAGCGGGCCAAGGCGAAGGTTTGACCTCACCTGCTGCAGAGCCGCAGGTGCCGTGGAGGCCTGTAGGAGGGGGGGTAAGAGGAACAGCTCAGCCAGAGTGTACACATGCACACACACGGACGCACACACAGACAGACAGACAGACACATTGCATCTTCCCATGCTCCATTCTACCAGCTCCCAATTTTTTCACAATGTCAGGAATGGTATGTAGAATATCACTGTCTCAGTAACATCTTCTGCCTTCAGACTTTACACACCATGAATTTATACAGCAGTATATTTACTGAAGCAAATTACTTGCAGTACTTTGCTCAGATGAACAACAGCAGCCCTACCCAGGAATGAAAGTTTGCAAAATCCAACTTAAATGTCCAGCTCCCAAACCTTTTGTGTGAAGTGTTCGTGTGTGTGCATGCGTGTGTGTGCATGTGCATGACGTGTGAGGGTCTGTGCATGCCTATCTTTGTGTGTTTGTCTGTCTTATTATGTGCGTTCCAGCACACAACAATATCAAATGAACAACACTCATTACTGATTTTCCAGACAGCTTCACTATTGGCAAAAACAAATGATTTCTTTCTGTTTTTTTTTTTCCAATGGAACTAAAACATGAGCGTCAGCATGACAGCATCGTTCCTGTTCAGCTTTGTGAAAGGCCGCACGGTTTGCCAAGGGGGACGGTGTGTTTCTGCACAAACACTGATGCAATCCCACTGAGGCGTGAGCACACTCCGGCCACAGGTGCTTCCACACCCCGGCCGCTGAGGCCCGTGTGATCTCAGTCCAGGCCTGACCGCTGTTACAAAAGAGCTTCTGCCCAAAGCATGTCCTTTGGGACCCCCCAAAGCCCTGTCCGCCTTTGGCTTCGGTCTCGGAAATGAGGTGTGCCCCCGCGACTCAGTGATTTCATTATCCACGTCAAACGAAATCAAGAAAGGAAAAACAATGTTTGTTTATGTGCAGTTTTGTTAATCGGACAATCTGAAAACGTTTGAATACATATGTAGGTGCGCATGCTGGCTTTTAGGGGCACACTTGATGGTGCGTGTGGGCATGTAGGATACATGTATGGGAATGTGTTTTTTGTGTTCATGCACGTGTGGCGTAATGCATGTTAGCGTGACTGTGTTTTGTGTGTCTGCCTGCGCTGAATGCTATTTGTGCATGCTTTATTTTCTCTTGTGCATGCATGAACACATGGTACTGACCTGAGGCAGGGGGTGATATTGCGTCTGTGTCCTCGCGCTCCTGGGATGGGACTCTCCGGCGCCCCCCACTGTGGTGATGCCTGTACAGCGCCCCCATCACCTCCATACTCAGCCCCGCCCCCTCCTTCCCCAGGGGTGGGGCCTGGGGCAGGTTAGGAGCGCCCGCTTTATCATACATGTACAGCAGGCAGCTGGAACACAGAGAGTCATATTTCATCACTGTGAAAAACCCCTGTTATCTTTCTGGCTTTGAGTTAATAGCAAAATACACGCATTTTTCTGTATGTGTGTGTGTGTGTGTGTGTGTGGGAGATGCCCCGCATCATTACCAATATAATCCTTGCTAATTCCATTCCAGATTACACCATCAAGCCGACAAATGCCAGACTGGAATGCGGGTCACACAGATGCATGCTGGGAAAAAGGACTTTACCTGGGGTGAAGGAGAGATGATGGCTCCTCTTTGATGTCAGGGTACAACTGGGGACCCAGGACCAGGGCAGGGTGAGGCTTTGCCTGTTTGAGTGACAAACAGAAAGACATCATGTCTGGCATCAGACCAGGTAAGGGGTGGTCTAACATTCTGACAGGTAGGGAAACACGCCCCATCTGCTGCCTAGGAGATCACAGATGCATCAATAAACCAATTAGAGTGAACCTTCCCTACCACAGTCTTAAGAATACACTCAGCATAATGGTCCTACACAGTCATTCTACTCTTACATGTAAAACAGACATTGGGTACCAAAAACAAAGCACCATATTTTTTTTATTAGAGTGTTCAGTTCATTGAAAAAGGTTTAGACTAAAGGTTTTACGTCTCTCCAAACTGGCTCTGCCTTAAGAACCCAGTGATACACCTTCCACAGCAGTGTTAACGCTATAGAAAATGCAAACGGACCAATGGCAGTCTCAGGAAGGCGGCATACTGAGTAGGCCGTTATCGCCATTGAGCCCATATGTGCATGTGGGTTGCGCAGTAAGAAGCCCCTGGGGAGCAGTGGGTTAAAATGCATGAGGTCTCCATTATTACGTATCACCTGCACACAGGGGGCAAAAGTCAGATTTGGGGTTTGGGGAAGGGGGGTGGGGTGGGGGGTGTTACCTTTTGGTCTGGCTCGCTCTCCCAGAGTTTCTCATTCTGAGTGCAGATACCAGAGACTCTCTTCAACGGCCTTTCATCCACATCGTCCTTCTGAAGGGGCGGGGGGGGGGGGGGGACAGAATTTGAATTTAAAATTCCCTGTATTAGATGTATTTCACATGTGACAATATTACAAATTAGGGTTAAAAATTCAAGGCCGACTCTCCATCAGCACATCACACAAAACGTCTCGAGTATCCCAAGTACTGACAAGAAGAGGTCATTTGTAGCATGCGTGAAAGAGAGATAGAGAGAGAGATATGTGAATATGAATTTGCCAAAGCCCCACGGCCAGCCCTCTCTCTGCTGTACTGCTCACATCACAGAGGAGTTTCAGCCCCATGCAGAGACATCAGCTCCCACCAGAATAACAATCTCTCAGCATGCAACTCACACACACCCAAACGTACCCTTACACGCGCACAACCACACACACAAACACACTCACCCAAACGTACCCTTACACACGCGCAACCACACACACACACCCACATGTACCTTTACACATGCGCAACGACACACACAAACACACTCACACACACCCAAATGTACCCTTACACACGTGCAACCACACACACACCCACATGTACCTTCACACACGCGCAACCACACACACACACTCACATACACCCAAACATACCCTTACACACGCACAACCACACACACACCCACATGTACCTTTACACACGCGCAACCACACACACCCAAACGTACCCTTACACGCGCACAACCACACACACAAACACACTCACACACACCCAAACGTACCCTTACACACGCGCAACCACACACACACCCACATGTACCTTTACACACGCGCAACCACACACACACACACACACACACACACACACACACACACACCCCCCCCCCCAAATGTACCCTTACACATGCGCAACCACACACACATGCATGCACGCAAACACACACATACACAAATGCACACACATACATACGTACGCACATAACTGCACATGTATGCACACACACAGACACACACACAAATGCACACACATACGTACGTACGCACATAACTACACATGTATGCACACACACACACACGACCATACAGACACACCCACACACACACAGACACACACACAGGTCATTCAGAGTGTCAGGCTCCCTTGTGTGGAGATGTGGTCTGTCACATGACAGAGAGGCAGGGGGATCAGCCGAAGCTAAAACCGCCGCCACAGCAACAGGGAACAGTTGTTCTGCCTATCAGAGCTCAGGCTGGACCACCACTACTCATTTTAGAGGGGTGGGGCGTGGAGGCTATGAACAAGGCTAGCTCTTTTCATCATCTCATCAACTGTACAGACAAAAAAAAAATTCTCCGTAACTCATACAAGTCAATCTGTTTCAAAAAGATCGGCTTTTTTAAAACCGTAAGGTGGAACGTCAAGGATTGGCTGGCTCAACTGTTCATTCAAACAGCAGCTGACTCCCTAATATGCTTCAGGAACTAGCAAAATATCTTTTTTTTTTTTTTTTGCAGACTCCCAGGTGTGTGAGCAGGCTGCAGTGCCACCGGTACGTGAGAGTGTGGGTGTGTGTGGGTGTGTATGGGTTGCGTGTGTGTGTGTGCGTGAGTGTGTGGGTGTGTGTAGGTGGGTGTGTTATGTGTGAGTGTGTGTGTTGTGTGTGAGTGTGTGTGGGTGTGTGTGTGTTGTGTGAGTGGGTGGATGTGTGTGTGAGTGTCTGGGTGTGTGGGTGGGTGGATGTGTGTGTGTGTGTGTGTGTGTGTGTGTGTGTGTGTGTGTGTGTGTGTGTGTGTGTGAGTGTGTGGGGGTGTGTGTGTGTGTGTGTGTGGTTGGGGGGTGTGTGGGTTGTGGGTGTGTGTGTGTTGTGTGTGTGGGTGGATGTGTGTGTGAGTGTGTGTGCCTGTGTAGAGTAGTATGGGAAAGATTTTACAGCCATATCACTTCAACAGAATGCAGAAGGAGAGGAAAGAGAGAGATATGAGAAATACAGAGAGAGCGAGTGAGAGAGAGAGAGAGGTAAAACAGACGGAGAGAAGGCAGATGGATAAATACGTAAGCCTCCAT
This sequence comes from Albula glossodonta, assembly GCA_019788955.1. Lineage (NCBI taxonomy): Eukaryota > Metazoa > Chordata > Actinopteri > Albuliformes > Albulidae > Albula > Albula glossodonta. The sequence goes on along the minus strand of JAFBMS010000046.1, from coordinate 908,430 downwards.
TTTCTGCTAACTGCTTTGGCAATATGCTTTTGTGTCATGCCAGTGTGGAAAAACTGACAATGCAGAATGGGAAAAGGAAGAGAGAAATGAAGTCAGAGTCAGAGAGAGAGCTGCAGGGACAGCGCTAACTCAGTGCAGTGTAAGAAATGTGTGAGTGTGCGCGTTTATAAACACAGACTAACGTGTGTGTACCGATATCAGGTTGGGGGTGGGGGGGGGTTTGAGGGAGAGAGTGGAAGGAAGGGCTAAACTGACCCAGTGATGCTGTCTTTATATCCTCGGGGGAGAACGCATATTAGAGGTTATACCTCACTCACGCACACCATACACATAAACACACACTGCCCCGAACGCAGGAACACACACACACACACACACACACACAAGCACATCACCCCCAAATACACGCACATGCATGTAACACACACACACACACACACACAAAATACCCACATTTCAATAAGGTCCAGGTCCAGTCCTGTCGTACATTTAAATTCTCCTGTCCCCCCCCCACCCCCTTTATAATGCTTATGCTTTCAAAAAGCAATGCTTTGAGAGGAACCCCCTACGACCCTCTACCCCCCCCCCCCCCCCCCCCCCCCACCACAAAACGCACTGCAGGATGAAGGGAGCTTGGACTGTTGTTGCCGCGGTAACTACAGTGGAGATAATACAGCCAGCCCCACCCCCCCCCCCCCACAGTCCCCGCACAATCCCCCCTGTTAGTGTGTGGCGTGCAGCTATCCCACCTCCCTCGTCTTTAGGAGGGGACATAAAACTCAGCCACACCTCCACCATGCTCTGGGGAATTCACCCCCAGCTCCACCAAAAATACACCAGGGCACACACGCTCTCTCCTCCTCTCATTCTCAGTCTTTTTCCTCCCAGTTTTAACATTACTCCTTTTTTTCTTCTTAGCCATGGCTAATCTCTGCGTTATTTTTATGTATCTGTATATGGGTATGCGCATGCTGACACACATTCATACCAACACACAAATGCGCACACGTGAACACATGTACGTACGTACGTACATACACACACACACACACAGAGGCACATACAAGTACATATTCATACAAATGCATGTGCGTGTGAGTGTGTGTGTGCATTACAAATCCTCGTGGGACATTCATAAAAACACAACAGAAAACATTAAAATGAATCTTCTACACAAACACTCAGACCAGATACAGTGAGCAATGTCTAGTACATTATTATTGATATTTTAAAAGAATATATGAAAAGAATAATCTCTAAAGAAAAAAAATCAATGAACAGCTTGAAATATACAGCATGGATGTCTCTCTCATTAAAGCACATAATAGCACTGGGAATAAGAGTGGCTGCGCAGCTCGGCCGAATAAAAACGGTGTGCGTCCACTGAAGGCACACAGAACGTTTTCAAATACGTCACTCCAGACGATGCCCCCCTGCAGAGCTGTATGCAGCACAAACTCAGTGTGTTTCAGTTAGCGCCTCCATGGAATCAGGGGTTCAGCCAGTTATGGATCCAGCGTTTTTTTCATTAGTTTGCTCATTCTGCTCCACTCCTCTGTGGTAAAGCTGGTGACCAGTTGTTTGTTTACATTGGGTGGATTGATAGGTGGTTTGTCCTTTAAGTTTTATGGTATTTTTTTTTTCATTATTGTTATTGATGTATTTTTTTTTGGTTCGCTGTTGTCTTTTTTCTATGATAGTTTTTTTTTCCCCACTGACTGGTTTTTTTTTTTTTTTTAATATTCTGCTCGAAAAAAATCTTGGGAGCATGTGACCCTCCACCAATAAATGCAAGTATACGCTCAAATACTTGAGTGGAGCATCGCAAGATGAAGTGAAGTTTGAAGGTGAAGTTTTCAAGGGAAGAAGATTTAACATGGACCACAGCCTGTTTCTACAGGGTGCCCTGAGAATAAAATAATAAAATGGAGGGAACCTCTTCCTTTCCGCTCTGCTGAAGACAGCAGCTCGTCAATCTCATTAACCAGGGAGCAGACACTTCCTATAGTAACAGGCAACATAAGGGCTCCTGTATCATGGTGCGTTTGCCACTTGTATTCCTCCCCAGCGGCCCCTTCTACACGGTTTCTCCGCTGGGAGCGAGGGACCTTTTGCACAGAGAGCGCGGACGTGGTTCTTTATCGCATCGCCCAATGAGAGTGAGCCAAACAGATTCCCACAAGCTGCCCGTACAGCAATGCGGCGCGCTGAAGTTCAGATCAGTTGAACTTTCATTGACTGTGTTTCACAGGCACGTTAGCATTCAAAAAATATGAGGTCTTATTACATAAAAGTGTTTCGCTTAAAAGGTCTTCTGTAACTCCACTTCAACATCATGATCAATACTGTGCTTTTTGAGGATATTACATTTATGTGCATTTATGATAAGATTATGATAAGATACATTATGCAGCAGTGTAAAGTCTGTTTTGACTGAGACCCTTCCCAAGAAGGTCTTATCACTGAAAGGTTTATCTACTCATTTTTTTCTCTTACTTCATCTCTCCCTCATGGCTGCCCTCTCCCCCCATTCGGTATTTAATTTCTCCCCTCTCTGGTTTAGTTCTGGTTTACCTCTGCTGGTTGTGCACTGCAACACTGACCGTCACTGGGTCAGCATGTGTACGTCTCTCAGTCTCTGATTCAGTCTGACTCACTCTTACCATCTTTCTGACTCATTCTGTCTCTCTCTCTCTCTTTCCCCCTCCCCCTGCTCTCCGACCTGCTGCCTTATGTTTCTCACAGGCAGCGTAAGGCAGTCTGTCATAGTGCTGTTTCGGTTACTGTGCATTTCAGTAGAATGTGCATTTTAGTAGCTGTGCTTTTAAGTCACAGCATGTTACAGTAGAATGTGCGGTCAGTTGCTGTGTGTTATGGCTGCTGTGAGTTTCACTAGCTCTGTGTTTTACAGCTGCTGTGCATTTCAGTAATTGTGCATTTCAGAATCTGTGTGTTTCAGTAATCTGTAGGTGCTTTTTTCAATAGCTATGCACTTCAGTAGCTCTGCATTCCAGTGCCTGTGTGTTTCAGTAGCTGTGTTTAAGTCAGTAGCTGCATGTTTCAGTAAGTGTGTGTTTCAGTAGCTGCATGTTTCAGTAAGTGTGTGTTTCAGTAGCTGCATGTTTCAGTAGCTGAGTGTGCCAGTAGCTGTGTGTGTCAGTAGGTGTGCGTGTCAGGAGCTGTGTGTTTCAGTAGCTGCATGTTTCAGTAGCTGTGCATTTCATTAGCTGTGTGTGTCAGTAGCTGCATGTTTCAGTAGCTGTGCGTGTCAGTAGCTAGGTGTTATAATAGCAGCATGCCGCAGTTGCTGGGCAGTTCTGTAGCTGCAGAGCCTTGTGCTGCTCCCTGACTCGAGCTTTGTCCTCACCCCGCAGGCTGGGCACGTTACCCAGCTGTCACTGCAGCTTCTACCACACACCTCCACCTCACTACAGAGCCACATCTCACACACAAACTCAAGCACACATGCTTCACAAATACACGCACATAACCACAAACACACACACATACACACACCTCCACCTCACTACAGAGCCACATCTTACACACAAAGTCAAGAACACACACTTCACAAACACACGCACACAAAGCCAACATATACACATAAACACATCTACAAAGACCAAAAGAAAACACACACACACAAATCAAAGCACTCATGCACCAAACACACACACACACAGAGGAGGAACATGGCTGATCCAGCAGGTGCACAGACCCCCTGAAACTCCCCACAGTCCTGGTGATACTCCAGTCTTTGAAAAAAGCGATCTGGCTATGAGCCAACTACCTCTTGCCCCACAGCAACGGGAGCAGAGCGTGTTCGCCATGCGACCTCCCGTTTGATCACCGCTGGGATGTTGTGCCGCTGTGATAGCGGTGTAGAAAGTGCAGGGGAAACACTGTAAGAACACCGAGTGTTACCAAGGACGTTGCTAGGCAAAATCCAAGAGGAACAGCATGTCGTGAGGCAACATGTTTCTCCGCTGCGCTGTAGAGAAACCGGAGCGAGCCTGCCGCGTAGGGGTATGCGCGCACGTGTGCTTCCTATTGGCAGCACACACACATTAACCTACATACATAAAGAAATACATAACCTGCAAGTACACACACATGCACACACACACACTTTTACACTAGCATTCATACACCTCTTTGCCATCTCACATATTGCTATACACATTTAGCTACACCATACATGCAAGAATGCATGCACACACAAATGCACACACAGAACAAATGAACATTCATGCATTTCCATAAAAAATAAAACCATAGGTCTCTTCTGCTCTACAGAAAGCAGATGCATCATTATGCAGGTACAGGTGTGCTTTTATGGCTAATAATCAATAACAACTCACTGACTACTTCAGCTAGGTAGACTACATGACTTCAAATATATGTTGATGTCATGTTTTATTTCTTAGCTGATAAATCACATCCTGTAATTTGACAATGGCCCTGCAAAATGATCCAAAATTAACGCTGGAAGTAAAAAAAAAAAAAAAATCATATTTAATCTGGCAACTACAATTGCCTTGCCACCTACAAAAACTATTTCCCACATGCCATCATGTACGTTACTTTCCCAATGTTTTCTTACGTAACTTTTCAAACCAATTCCAAGAACTACTGGGTCACTTTTCTGTGCTTCAGTTTTTCTAATAATGTTTTTTTCCAAGAAAACCAGCAAGTAAAAAGTGGATGGACAAGGCCTCTCAGCTCACTCACTAGGCTCGTTCCCACACCAAATTTCAAAACAACCTGCATGTACATGAACACACTGTTCAGTGACAGGTCACAATGACAGCTCAAAGCCATCACAATGCACCAAAATAGGTAACTGGGCTTCACAAGGGACTCCCAAACACAGCCAGTCCCCCTCAATCCAAAATTTGTACCCCTGCATCAAGAGAGCAATGACTGCTTTCAGACCAAGATTTTTTTAGTGGTGAAATCATTGGATGCGTTTGCTGAAGCATTGTTGCTCTAATGCCAAAGCCAAAGGGCTGAAGCAAGAGACGCCAGTCTGGTGACGGCTACGCCACAGCAGCTAAATCTGCAGCTTGGAGGCAGCAGAGCACAGCACAGCTAACAGCTGGCCGCAGCCATAGCCACCCAGGCAAATGTCGGGCTTTCTGTTTGTGTTTGCTGACCTCAGCGTGAACCCCTGCTGACCTGGGGTCAGTGCAGTAATCCAGGACAGAGCCCTGAGCCGTGCTGACCCCTGTCAGACTGTGTTACCCAGCAGCCCCTCTGATTCTGCCCAGAGTCTCTGTAATGCACAGTCACATACACACACACATACACACACACAAATACAGTACATGCACATACAAATACAGTATCCTCACACATACACACAATTACCAACACACTAGCCTCCAAAACACATATAAAAAACACTACCCTGACACACAATGTAAAATCTGACAGCCACAAGACTACACTGCTCAAACAAGCATTAGCTTTGTGAAAACAGGAATATCTGTGTGAGTAGAGCAGCAGTAATACAGCAGATATGTAATTCAGTACATGTGCGACACAATCGGCCTGAGCTGTGAGTATGGGCTTAGTCCAGTGAGCCCGACTGAGGCAGAGACCGCAGGGCCCCACCACTCAACACTGTGACCGACTTTAGAGAGAGCCGACTGACTGCGTGTGTGTGTGCGTGCGTGCGTGCGTGCCTGCGTGTCCGTATGCATCAGACCCAGGACTCTCAGAATATCTCAGCTTGTTCCTGTAGAAATCTCAGCGCCAACCAGTAAAACAAGATCGAGACATAGAAAGGGAGGAGTAGAGAAAGAGAAAAACAGAGGGAGGGAGGGAGCGAGCGAGAAGGAGAAGCTAAATACATACTGACCCAGTGATGGTAAATGATGCAGTGTATGATCAAACCGAAATTCAGGAGGGGGGGAGGACTAAAATAGTGGAGGTGGGGGGAGGGAGGGAAAGAAGGAGAGTCAGGAGAGAGAGAGAAGCAGAGATGAACGAGAGGGGGAATGAGAGAACAGAAAAAAATTGAGTAGATAAACCTATAAAAAGCACATTTTCTCAGCACTTGGGTTTTATTGCTTTTAGTGGGATTTCTTTCCCCAGAATAGGCACTCTGGGACACACACACACACACCTGCAAGGCCCCTTGGTCTGTTTGTCACTGATCAGTTCATTAAGAAACCCAGAGCTCCAGTCCTGGATGCTGATTGGGTGATAGGGTGATATACAGATAACACAGCACATCAATAACAGAATGTTAATACATCATATTAATATCTTTACACCTTCTACTAACATGGTAAACCTCAATGAGCATCAAGACTTTTCAACATCTCAATTAGTTTCCCGGGCTCAATTTCCAGGTTGGTCAAAGTAGGCTGTCCTGCGTTTCAATACTGGTGCACTGAGAAGAAAGTAGTTGTGAACGAGAAAAACCAAGGGTGAAAATGAATAGTGAAGATTCGACAACGATCGCTGCACAAGTTCAGAAAAGGAACTCTTGTTGCTATAGTAACTTGACATCATGTGGAAGGAATACATATCAAAGTCTGTTTAAGTTTCCCTATCCACACTATCGGCTTAGCATTTCTAGAGTCTATAAGGACATCTGTGGATAAATCCATTTTTCAAAAAGCCATATACCGGAGACGGTGTTATATAATGGATATCAGCAAGGCTAAGACGACCACGGGCAAAGGCTTCAATACCATATCACTTTATTAAAACCACCGGCTACTTTTTTTGCCCTGCATTGTTTTCTCTTCTTTTTCATGGCAGAACTTTGTTGTTGGTTTTTTTGTTGTCAGAAGTGTTGTCGATGACGTTGCATGACCAAGCCACGCAAACATTCCTGACTGTGTTTTATTTTTTCTTTCCACTCTGAAGATGATGTCACAGACCTGCCTTCCCTGTTCATTAAAAGTGCCTGTCTAGGTCTCTGGCCTTCTGGTGCCCCAGCTTTCCTTATTTCTGGTCAGTCCTCAGTGCAGTTATTCAGATAAGGATCCTTTTATTTTTGTGCCTGAACATACCCAATTTGGGCTTTTCCTCTGTCTTTCTGATCCTTAACTGATGCTTCTTTCCTTGAGCTCCTTGCGTTCCAGTGGAGTTTACTTTTTCACATTTAGAGCACTTGGAATTTCTCAGTATCCTTATATACACATTTGACAGACCCGACAGATGAACGACTTTAAGATCAGTCTTTAACAGCTGGCACTTTGCTTTAATTGTATTCCTGACAAAGTACTGCAGTTCTCTGTCACCAGAGGCAAAAGAGTCTTTCTAAATCTTAAATTGGCTGCTGACTGAGAGGACACTGCAGAACAAAAAGACTTTTGCTTGAATGACAAAAGTCACAAATCAGTCCACACGCTACTCCACTTGAGACACTGAAAAATGAGAAACAAGCAGACCAAATCGATGGTCTAGGACGGCAGTCTCCGAGCCTTCACTGGGCACGCTCAGAGCCCTGCAATGTGATTGGAGGAGGTCCTGTGAGGAGGATGAGATCCAGTACAGGCTGTGGGCAGTACGAGTGGCTATTCTCATATCTAAAATGTCTCCATTTAAAAGCTTTATTGGCATGACACATTTTTAAAATGCACATTACCAAAGTGGGCAGTACAGTCATTAAAAGACACAATTATATTACCATCATAATAACAGTGCAATAGTGGAATTAATAATCATGAAATTAACAATACACAGCGCACACACACAAGCAAACACATAGGCTCCCTGCTCAAACCTAACACACACAGACAAACAATAAGCATGTGGTGGTTTTGGTTGTTTTGGTTAAAATCAGTTTGATTTTTCTCTTCAGGCTTTTATTAATAAACAACTGTAGCTAAATCCATCTTAAATAAAGCACACGCATGCTCTCCCTCTCACCCCTGCGATCGATTGGAGCCGCAGACTGATCAATAATGAAAGGGATTTCTGGCCGCCCCATGCCGGCACGTGGGAGCGCTCCAGCTTCATGATGATCAGCTTACGGGCTTCCTCTGCCAGCTATGTGTTACTGTCCTCTAACTGGAGCCCAGGGCACTTACCGCTAACACACACACACACACACACACATACACACAGATTAGAGCCGACGTCTGCCTTACACCAGACTGCACCATCAAGAATGAGCTCCACACACAATCTGGGACAGACTTAAGAGTGACAGTCTTCAGACAGTCTGGTGTAGACTATGGGTGGTCATGAGGTAGGACTACAGGCAATATAGTGTAGAATTGTGGTCTCACTCACAGTCTACACTGTTGTCTGTGGTCTTAAGTGAGCTTCACAGAGAATAGTGTAGACTATGAGTGAGCTTCAAACACAATAGCGTAGACTATGAGTGAGCTTCAAACACAACTGTGTGGACTATGAGTGAGCTTCAAACACAATAGTGTAGACTATGAGTGAGCTTCAAACACAATAGTGTAGACTAAGAGTGAGCTGCACACAAAATAGTAAAGACTATAGACTGTGCCACACATAGGATGTGTAACTTTGACATACTAACTTTTACAGAACTACTCCCCTTAACACTCTCTACTACAGATGATTTTGTTGCTGTAAACTGAAATAAATGTTGCAGACCCATCCATTTTAAAATGGAATTGAAAAAAACATCCCAGGGGTGATGTAAGACACATTCCAGCACGTCTGTGTAAACATAAATAATACGTATTTAGATGCACGTTACTGTAGGTTCAAGGCTGCTTCACAGGGCAGACAATATGACAGTGGTGGGAAGTAGGTTTCCAAGGTGACACGACAACCCGCATTTTATTGCGTAAACCAGTGCTGCAGATGAGTCGTTACCAAGGAGATGGAACATTTAACGAGCGTGAGCGTCCTTTAGTTTAGAATTTGACCTCAGGAATTTCATTTTTTTTTTGCTATAAAAATAGAATCTCCGTGTGTCATGAAGAAAATTTGAATGCAAAATACATACTGTGTTTGCTGTGTAAACGGGCCGGCAGTGTGGCAAACGCAATGGGGCACCCGTGGTGTAAGAATGCAGATTCCCCTGCCCTGTCAGAGCTAAGAGCCCTGAGTATGTGTATGTGTGTTTGTGTTTTAGCAGGGGGGGGGGCTGGAATTCCAGCGGGGGATCTGCTGCCTCATCCATATGTAACATACAAACACAAACACTGTGTAACGACCACCCCCCACCCCCACTCGATCATCCAGACTGACACCTGCCGTGCTCTCACAGCGAGCCTCTCATCCGTTTTTAACGGGGTCGTGCAAACAGCTGGTCCGGCAGGCTTCCGCAGGTCAGACACGCTGTTTACTAAAAGCCCATGTGCTTACGGGGTCTGCGGCCCTCAAGTGCATCCTGTCTCACCCCCGCCCTCTCTCTCTGTCTTTCTGCCTCCTTTCTCTCTCCCTCCTTCCTACCCTCAGGCTCCATCCCTCTCTCTTTCCCTCTCTGTCTTCCTCCCTCCCACCATCCATCTCTCTTTCTCCCTCCTCTCATCTGGTCTCCCTCCAACTGCCCCTCAGTCTCCTTCTCCCCCACTTCCTTTCTCATATTTAAATACAAGTTTAAATTTTAAAATTTAAGTTTTATTCGCATGACCACACATCAGCATAGTATTGCCAGAGTAATCAGTTACACGAACGATAACAACGTTTGTAATATAAGAGATATTTACACCTATTAGGTATTTACTTATTTTATGTTGTATTTTTCATGTATTTTTCCACTTCCTCTCTCTCTCTGTCCCTCAGACAGGCCCAGCTGGTCTCCAGTGCAGGCAGTGTAAGTTGTGCCAGGTGGGTGTCTCCCTCTCTGTTCTCGGGCTGACGGTTTCAGACACGCCCCCCACCCCCCCACTGCAGTGCTGGAACTGAGCCGGGGCCGAGCTGGTACCGCACGGCTGCTCTCCCCTTCCTGTTGCCTGTAACCATGACAACGGTGCAGGCCGTCTCTCGCGCCGAGCTGACGGGAGCAGATCGACCGCATGGACAACCCCAACCCCCCCCCCAAAAGCCCCGAGGTTGAGGTTTCTCTCTCCTCAAGATCCCCACTTGACAGACAGCCTACTCTCGCTCCGTCTCTCTGTCTCTCTCCCCCCCCACACTAAGTTCATCTCCTGTGTCTTTAACGCAGATGGAAGCGGCACTGTCACACAGCTCATCGACTTCGCCTGCAGCTCAGTTGTTGGACAGACAGACGCAGAAAACCACCAAGAACCAGGTTCCAGCTCTGAGGGGAGAAGGCCACTCCACAGCTGAGGTAGTCAGCGATTGTTAGCACAACATCGGACATGGACACCAACATCGTCTGCTGTGCGGTTGTCAACCAGTTATCACCAAACCCACAACCACTAATGTCACTGCCGTACTACTCGAAACAACAAACTACACTACAGGTTAATTTGGATGACGATCCACTGCTGGTGGATGCAGTGCTGGGCAATCCCTATTGACCTTTGTCAGAGACGAACCCAACATTTGGCCTGCTGACGGAAGTAAGGGCCAGAACTGGGTCATGTCTGCCGGGAAGGTGTGATACTAAAGACTCCCTGGATACCATATGGCGACAGAGCAGAGTCTTTGGTGCAGAATATAAGAGAGCATTCATGCAAAGCATGGCGTCTGAGGATTACACTCGAGTGTGTCGGCACAAGCTGCTGCACTCATGCGCTGGGCGTGAACATGAGCGGTGGGGAGGAAAAAACATACTCCATACAGTAGAGTATAGCAATACTATTATTTTCTTTTTAAATTTATCTTTATTCTGCAAACTCTTTTGGTTGTACTTATATGAAACTGTTCAATGTTGTGGAACTTAAAATCAAGTTTTAAAATTGCCTGGTTACAATTTCTATGGCAACCGTGACTCCTTTAACAACCGTGACTAAGAAACAGCACTGAACTGGATTGGTCAATTCCGGCTGATAACCAATCCAACCATTAACATTACTAGCATCAGTATCGGCATCTCAATGAATCATGATTTTTCCCTGCAAAATATTTTACACCCATTTCCTCAAACCCAACACACCCTTATAAACCAAAAAAACAATAAGCTATCTGACCTATGACTCTATGTAAAAAGAATCTCCATGTGTCATGAAGAAAATTTGAATGTAAAATACATACTGTGTTTGCTGTGTAAATGGGCCTTCTGGTTTGGCTCTGCTGGAGGCAGGCGGGGTAGCAAACGCATCTGACCTGAATGGAACAGGACAAGTTCTGCTAGAATTGTATTGCTTTTTTGTGTACTACATTTTTGCTGTCAGAAAAAAAAAGTCCCTGAAACTCCATTTGTGAATTCTTTCCCAGGTAAAACTAAGAATCCATTCAAACGAAGAGGAAACAAAAAAAAAAAAAAAAACAGGGTTTGCTCAACTCTAATGTGCCCGCCCCCCACGACTATTAAAAAAAAAGTTAACTAGCAGCACAAGGCAACCAGTAAAGAAACACACAAAGATGGCCCCCTCTACCTTCCCCCCTCCTCTGCCCCGAGACACCCCCGCATCTCATTAAAATTAAAAGGAGAAACAGCAGGCAGGAGGTGCGAGACGTACCCAGACGAATGTGTCATTCTCATTAAACAGCCAGAGAGGTAGACAGGGTATGGCGTTTTATTAGCAGAGCTACATTACCGCCTCATTGCACTACACCGATACTACCGATGTTATCATTAATATCGCGCTGCTTCTTTTTACAAGGCTTTGGGAAACGTGACTGAATTTGAGAGAAATAAGAGAATGAAAGCGAGAGAGGGAGATAGGGTTTAGAGAAGGATAGAGAGAGGTCTAGTTCGGCATTGAGGTGAAATGTCTTTATTTAATATGACTGTTGCGGTATGTCTAATATAAATGCTATACCATTGCGTTATTACTAAAAAGAGGGAGATAGTATGGAATGACTGACTGTACTCTTTAACGTGTCAAAATTCTACTTTCAGCATTTTCTATATTACTGTAAGAGAGTTAAATGGAATATGAATTTGGCTGATTTAATAAATGATGTAATTTTAACTTTTGTTGAGTTTAAATTAAAAACTGAGAACATTCCTCTTTATGTAGTCTATAGGCCCTTCTTGTAACACTTCTTAAAGTGTCACTTCAACGCTGGATAAATAGGATCGTACATATACTTTAAAAGTGTTCATTTTGACTCTGTCACAGTTAAAATAGCAGTGACACTTTTGCTATGTAAAACTGTTTAAAGCACTAAGTTTTTGCACCTCTTCTGTTTGCATGTTTACCTGTTTAGGACAACAGATGCAAATTAGCTGATAGCTAACTCTGGTGCAGTTACTTTAATTGTGCACTGCCCCTGTAAAAAAGAACAATAACCAACAACAACAGTGTTTTCTGATTGACAGGCAGGGGCCATATTGCGCAAAGCTCAACACCTCACCTACTTTTTATGTTATGAATTGGTTAGGGCTCAACTTTGAGCTCAGTTCATTTACATTACAGTCACTCTTACGCAGACCGATTCACATAGTGGGAGAACATGAGAGCCTTTACCTGATTTGGCGTGAGCAGTAGCACCACACCTGGCTGTCAGCGTTCTCAGACCAGCAAGTGTATGTCTACCACCATTAAAGCACCAATATTGGGTAGCTACGTTAACCAGAACAAGAACATATTCCTCATCACACACAATACATTCATAATGAGAAATCCTCATACCATAAATACCATAACCAAAACCATAAAACGACACAAACTCAGTTTGTACCAAGATTTAGACAGTTCTTGTTCCTAGTGGCTACCGGGGTAATTAAACTGGGAAGAGAATGCAAGGGCACTGTGCAGCCAATCAGAGTTTGAGGGAGAGCAGAATGTTGACGGGCAGTAAAAGGGGGTGTGGGGGGGGAGGGGGGGCTCAGCAGGCCTGTCAGCAGCACAGGAATCTCAGACCAGATGACTAGCCAGACGGCACTTCTGCCAGGGTGCACATTCAGCTCAGTTTAACTCAGTTCAACTTGAATCAATTCTTCTCAGTTCAGCTCCATTCAATTCAACTCAGTTCAGCTTAGTTCAGTTTGAATCAATTCAGTTCAGTTCAACTCAATTCTGCTCAATTCAACTCACCTTAGTAAACTCAACTCACTTGTTGGTCCATGTGAATTAAATCTTCCTGCGTGCATGCACACGTGGACAACCTTTTGATCTATTTGTCAGGAATCTCATGCGTCCTACATCAGCAGCACGTTACCAGAAAAAGCCCATCTTAAGAGTGATGCAATGCTGAGCTAAATACTGACACTGTTTGCAAGAGCGGGCATCCATGCATGTTTTTACTCAGTAAATAGAATCTTTCAGATTGATTGAAATGGATTGAAACATTTTCTTATTCTTTTTTATTTCCCTTTTGGGGAAAGAAGGGATTTGAGGAAAGATATCAGAGGACAGGAGATCTCACACCAATGACTTTTTGACCAGTTCCAAGGGTCAAAACAGAAAAAAATGTAGGCTATGTTGTCAAACATTCTCATCATGTTTTGACATATTATAACTTGCATATTACTATTTCAAACAACTACTGTTTTTTTTAATGGCTTTATATTATATTATTTGATTGTTGAATTCAGGATTCATTTGAATACTCGACCAAATCAGGCTGTGAAGAATTCAGATCAGCTCTTCACATGTCCGTGTGATACTTGGTGACTTTGCTTTATCAGAAGTGGCCAGAAAGGGAATATTTTTTTTAACACTTCAAGGTTCCAGGAATTATAGAACACTAGGGAACCCAAAATGCCAGTGTAATACCTGAGTGCAGATTTTAGGCCCACCCGGATTTAAAAAAAAAAGAAAAAAAAATCTTCAAAAAGAAATACTAAATAAAGTAATTATTAATAACCTTACATGATAAAAGAAATCAGTCTGTAAAAAGTGCCACACGTCATTTAGCCTGTGTTTAAGCTGTATCTGCGTGACCTCTGAGTGACCCAAAGCCAGGTCATACAAAAGCCAGCTGCATGGCCGCCACCGCCCCCCCATAGAAACAGTCTGGACTCCACCCCCTGACCCCTGTATGAGTGAGACAACATGTGGGCCAGGGCAATAACCCTTTGCATACTGTCTGGGTCAACCCTGGTTTAAGAAAACACTGGAACCACGGGACAGCTTCCTCCACCATGCCTCTGCTGGGTTAGACTGTCTGAAAACCACAGACGGGAAACACCTCCCCCCCCCCCCCATCATGCCCCACAGTGATCACCATGCAGTCATTTAGGTCTTTGATTAGGCTGCCAATGCCAGAACCCACAATTTCAAAATGCAGCTCTAAAACTATGGGTTTTTTTTTCCCCCCACATGGTGCTCTGCTGAACACAGATGTACAGGAAAAGGTACATAAATACCAATCTCATTTCCTGGTCCAAATGACTGACTCTTTTTTACCCCTTTTTACAACTACCCTACAGGGTGCACTGCATTTGAGGCATGGCTTGTGACGGTTTTTACAATGAACTGTGCTGTCTCCAGCTCTTTATGTTTATCCTTTAAACATGTTTAAAGTTCTGTTTTTTTTTTTTTGCCATTTAACTGCGGCAGCGTGAGCACCTTTGAAAGTAAGGACATTAGACTACAAGAGGATGAATGGGAGAGTAGAGCTGTAACAGTCTTTGAAAAACTCTGCAGAGAACTCGTTTGAATTCAGATACAAGTTACTGATATAAATGAGCATTTCTGTGCTCGCAAACCAAGTATGTTATAAAAAGCAGTGAGTAGATGTGAAAGACTGCCGAAAACAGTGAAATTCCAATAACACACACAACAGGTAACCTCAACAAGCTGTACACTGTGCTTTAATGAATGGAGAAATCAATGTGCTGAATTTTTTTTACACTGGAGTGGAGGGCGCTCATCTAGAACCATTTTATGGAAAAACACAACATAACATAACAGCAAAGCTTGAGGAAAAATGGACTTGGCCATTAAACATGTGGATCACAAAATAACCAAAACAAGAGCGTGCCATTTCAATTTAGGTATTTAGCAGTCGGTCTCATCCAGAGTGACTGAAGCAGTTAACGTTTCATTACCTTCCAAGATGGGCACTGTAGATGAATGTCTTTCCTCAAGGTTATCATGGCAGTTTCCTAACTGGGAATTGAACTTTCACCCTCTGAATAACAAGGCCAGCTCCCTAACCATTACACCACAATGCCTCTAAGAACTCTTTTGACTTGGCAGATTTGTATCTTTTAAGCTGCACCCACCACCTTCAAATTTACCACACAAAAAGAACCACAGAGTGAAAATGTCTAAAGCGCAATCACCTTGTCCAGTGGCGCCCTCTTTGGTGACCGATGGAACTTCTCCTTCACCTCCTCCAGCAGTCGCTGGAGCTCCGCCTCCCGGGGCGTGCCCAGGTGTTTCCGGCCCAGGTGCAGGTAGCGGGCCCACCGGGCGGAGTCGAAGCCCCAGTGGCAGGTGCGTTTGTCAGGGGGACGGTGGGAGTGCATGACGAAGCGCTGCGGGGCGAACAGCAGGTGGCACTGTATGCACTGGATGCAGGGGGCATCGGGATGGGTGTACAGCTGCGTGGCGAATATGCCCTGGCACTTCCCCAGGCACTGGTGCTCCACCCGAAAGCTGGCGTCGCCCTCTTTCAGCTTCCCACCCCCACCACTGCCGCCACCGGGGTCCTGGGGCGGCAGGAGGGCGGCACCGGGGCGGAGGAGGGCGTTGCAGAGGCGCTGGGCGTCGGTGAGGGTGATGAGGCCGCAAGAGGGTGCGTTGAAGGGCAGGATGCCCAGCACTTTGAGGATGTGCAGCTGCTCGCCATCGCAGCGGGAGCAGTACACGTAGAGCTCGTCGCAGACGGCGTTGATCTGCTGCAGGGAAAACTGCCGCAGCACTGAGTTCAGCACCTGGGGTAGGCAAAGCCGCTTCTCCCCCCCCACCATGAAGGAGGAGATGGACTCGCCCTCCAGGAGGGAGTGGGTGAGCTCCGTGGAGCTGTCACAGGGCACCAGCAGGGGGCCCCCTCCCAAGACGGGTGGGGAGGGTAAGGGGGTGAGGATGTCCTGCGTCCCACGGGCCGAGAAAGCAGCCGGCCCGCCCAGGGAGCTCTGGCTGCTGAGAGTAAACTGGGCCAGCGTGTGCTTCAGACCCGGGCTCAGGTCTAAGGCCCCGCCTGTGGACGGAGCCGGACTCGCAAACTGCTTCCTGATCCTGTCATCCACTTCCTCCATCCATTGCCTATCCTTCTTCCCCCTCTCCTCCCGTTCCCCTTCCTCCCTCTTCTTTCTCTCCTCCAGCTCCTCCTCCTCCTCTTCGCGCTCCTTCTTGATCTTCAGGGTTTTGGGGGCCACCTCCAGGTGCCTGCGTTTGAGGTTCATCTCCGCCATCACGCGCTTCTTGATAGGCGCGTCCTCCAGCCTCTCACCGCTCAGCCTCTTCAGGCTCGTCTGAAAGCACGGCGCGTCACCACGGCAGACCGCGTTCATGCCAGCCTGGGAACCCGCCATGTTCACCCCTGCCCTGGCCCTCCGACGCTCCACTCCGCACAGCAGGTCAGCTGAATCCTTCAGTGAAAGAGCGCCTCTTCTTTTTGCCCGTTGCTTAGCAAATCTTCAATTCCGCTGGCACATGCATGTCAGTGATGATGTATGGTGATCTGATATATGCTTAAAAACAAATTCTGCAAAGGAAAACAAGATTCTCGTATTAAGTGATCTTTTTTTGTTCAGATAAACATGTCAAATATGACATTTGCAATGTAGTTGTTCTGCCAAGTAAACATAATGGTAGGCGAATATCATATATCCACTTGTAAAAATGATAATGTATAAAAGAAAATTCAGATTTATTTACAATAACATATGGCGCGAGAAATATTAGTGAAAAATAATCACAAATCACGGATTCCTTAAGAGGAATTAGCATGTCCTGGTGCGTGATTCTGAAATTAGTGCTTAGTTAACGACAGTCATTTTACACTGAACACTTCACATTACTGAGCTCACCACCGAATGCTATATTTCACTTGCCATAATACTAATGATGTATACACCTAATGGAAACTGAGATCTCAGTGAGCCAATCCAAGTCTTGCCAGATGCAATTATCGTGATAAACAGGACGCCGATATCAACTTTATTCATGCAACTGCTTCTAGTTAAAGCTGAAAAACCTCCATCTGTTCAGTACACTTAATCTCTGAGTTATCTGTCCATACAATTCGGAATTTGACATGAAAAACACAGTCTAGCCTAATCGGTGGCCAACAGGCTCAAAGCGCGGGCTGTTGTGGAAAAACAGCCTCATGGCCCCGAGCGCAGCTGTGGACCACATCAATGGTATGTGAAGAAACTAAATAAGTCGAATGGCAGTAAAAATATAAGTAATATACAGAGGAATGTCAAACTTGCATCGTTAGCTCGCATCGTAAACTACACATACACGTCCCTGCCCTGGCAAAAGACCGAATAACATTTGGCACTGAGTGAGAGCAAATCAGACAGAAGAGTTCAGTTTTCAGAATACATTTTAAACATACAAAAATTAGGATCAACGTATACATATGAAAAATACAAGCAGCGCTGAAGCTATTCCTATTTTAATAAAACGACCATTTATTTGACACTATCAGAATTCTCTGCTCTTTTTCTGGTCAGATCATTACTTAATCCACAATTTCAGACACACTGGTGGGGTCTTTACAGATAGCAGTCAAATTGCCAGTGGCGGGTAGCTAGCTACAGAATTAAAACCTCATCCTGACCGTCCTTGTTTCAAAATGTTAAGTCCCGGGCGGTCTTCATTACTGACACTTTCCAGATTAATTCCAGCGCTAAGGAATCTCATCCACCAACCCAACCACACAAACCAGCGCTCGCTTATTCCTACCAGATGTTTCCGCCAAGCTGAAATCGCAATGAAAAAGCCAGTGTAGCGCAGCCATAAAGCCTTATTGCACCCGGCACCGTCCGTAAAACACTGCAAGCACTCGAATTCCTACCAGTTAACGTTAGCTTTCTGGTCAGGGACAACCAGCATCATCCAGCTTTCGGATATGTTGTTGATCTTGAGCTTGCCCGCAGCAAGATCTGAGTGAATAAACAAATCATACTCGTTTACTTGTGGTTCTGTTTCTAGCTATACAATAATTGTTGGTTTAGTTATTTTTCCAATTTTCCGCTTGAGGGGTGCTAGTGTTGTACATATACCCCTCTTACGAGCCAAAAAACCGTCCGTTGCAGATGCTGAGTTGTCCGACCATTCTGTACCCCCACCCCCTTGATTTATACAGCAGGGAAACTCACATATTCCCCCTCAATCGCACTCCGATCCCCTCCCTCTAAAAGAGGATGCTGGTTGGTTTGCTTGTGTATTCACCGTTAGCTAGAATCGTTGTATGGCTACTACATAACATTCAGTATTTCGCGCTGCTGGTAATTAAGCGCGCTAGATTGTTACTCTTGTTCACTGCGTTGAAACAACCAAGCGATATCGATGTATGGGGTCATCGGCAAAACAAAATATTGCCACCAGTCGCAGAGGACACGGAGACAGCAAAGCTGCAACCAAACGTCCCACATGCAGTCAAAGACAGGGCGCTCGTTTAAATTGTTATGCTCTGCGACCATTACGAGCATGGAAGTGCAAATGTACCCCATTAGCAAGTGTAGATAGCTGACTTTATCTATCTGGGTTGAAAGCCCCTAATCAAGATCGCTAACTACTAGCCAGCTAACTATCTACCACCTATTTGTATGCAAACATTCGTCGCAAATGACATTTTCGAACTAGGACGGTACAAATGACGAACAATGCTCACAGTTGAGATTTTTTTTCGGACAAACAATGCGTTCCTTTATGGTAGCCTTGTAATACCAACCACATTTACGCTATAAAAATAACAACTTTGCTGCAAGCTGTCTATCGCCACACACCCTCACTCCGAAACCACTAACGTTAGCTGGCTAGCGAGCTTATATGTAACTGCACACTGTTTACAAGCTTAGCCTGCCTGCTAACCGGCTTATCGTTTTTATTTTTTTACAGCTACTTAAGCTAGTCGGCCAAATGCTTTAAAACCAGGTGAAGTTAACTAGGTGACCCGTGAGAAGAGTCGCTCAAAAAGACAAATGATAAATGACCTTGCCTTCTCCAAGAAATCGCCTGGTCTCCTTCCGTTGGTGTCCCCTCCGCTCTGAGCCCGACCATCCACAGCGCTCAAGCATCCAGACACACCACTACGCACAGACCCGTGACGTCACGCCACAAACCACTCCAACAGTGCACGTCACGAATCCAGTCTCTCGAATTGGGCCTGTCACGGTCGGAAACGGTGCGGGGGTGTCAGTCTCGCAGTCTGGGTTCGCTCTGACCCAGCCGTCTGCAAATATGATTTGACGTGTGTGCGCTTTAATCCTGGCGCTTGTCGTGACCTCTGCTACATTTGAAGTTGACACATTTTAACAAGCCCACTAAATAACATTCTGTTCAAAATGGACTAACCAGAAAAACCACAGCTTTTAGAACAGTGTTTAGCTATTGCTGAGAATATATAAGCATCTCTTCATTGTTCATTTTAGTGACCATTTTTTAAATTATTTTCCTTAAGGATTACACAAATGGTATTTTTTCTTTTTAAAAATGAAACAAAATATCACTCATAATGTTATCATCACTATTAGGTAAACAGTCAAAAATATTTACAAAAGGCAAATTCTTATTCACAGTTTTCATAGGCAATTTCAATATCATCTTGAAGTGAAGAATTAGAAAGAAAGGACAAACATATGCAAGTTAATGAAAAGATTATTCTATGATTGCAGTATCATATCTCTGGTACTACCCCTTCCCTGTGCTGCAAACGAAAGCCAGGACACAAAAGCCTCACATGTCCTTTGGTTAATGACTCTGTTCAAGACATGGGTTGGTGTTACCCTTTGCTTTATGACTGTTGTTTTTAGAACACCAGTCATGCTTCCCCAGATACATGAGGTTAAATGGAGAAAATAGGCATAAAGTGTGCATACTCTGATTTGAATCACCTAAAATTATGAGGATTTCCATTCCTTCTGCCTCAGCTAGTGCACAGGTGCACAATACATTATAGAAGTTAGGTGATTACCTTGATGAGCTTCAGTGCAATGACACAACAATAAATGATGTTGGTGAAAAAGTCTGATAGTGACAGTTTAAGTGGTGTTTGTGTTTTTAGTCTTTACGTTCCTCGTTGAATTAAATGTTGAGTCACAACTTTAGTGCCCAAAACATTATAAATCAGACTTTCTGTCTGTCTGTCTGTCTGTCTGTCTCTCTTTCTCTTTCTCTCTCTCTCTCTGGGTTAGCCTGTGGTGTAGTGGCTAGGGTGCATGACTGGTACCCCTCATGTAATGTACGACTGTAATGTAATGTCTGTAACACACACACACACACACACACTGACAGAAAATTTGCCCAAAGACCAAAGACACAATCTCCACAATCTATATCATTCTCTCTCTTCCCCCTTCTCTTCTCTCTCCCTCTCTTTCTATGCTGTGGGATATGAGTCACTGAGCACTGTGGAGTAGAGCATGCAATCTCTACTGAAAACGAAGGCTGCCTCAAAGTCACTAGCAAATTCCATAAACATCTATCTCTGCATACCTACAACTTTTAACAGATCACCAGCAAAGCTCACCCGAATCTGCATTCAAAACACACAAAGCATCTGAATTCAGTTGTTCACCCAGATGCCTACATATTTCAGTGAGCACATTTATGGATATATAATTTATGACCATGTGTCAGAGCCATGAGAAAAGGATCTTGTGGTTTACTTCATCAATGCCAATGTTCAGGAAGTAAATTGGCTCACTTCTGAATGATTAGTGCTATTTTTAGCACACTCAGATGAATTAATTATTGGAATACCATGGAAAGGATTGCTGAATTTTTCTTTCTTTAATGGTATAACAAGATTTGTAGAGTGCTCTCTTGAGAATTGAAAATTGAAGGTATGGCTTTTATAAATAATTTCTATATTTGCTGTAGTATAGCATGCATTAATTCAAACTATTAAGCACTAATTTTGGAGTTAAAGATATGGATTTTTGATGTAGTACCATTTTAATCATGGTGCTAGTTTTGACTGCTCTGTAACTAATGTTGTCAATCTTCTTGTCCCTGTTTAGAATAATTCATTAGCTCTGTTAAATTGCCCCATATCTACACCCCTGTTTTGCGGACAGAAGTAATCCAAATGACAATGTAGTTCATTTTATTAGTCTCTTAAATGAAGTTATAAAACTCAGTTTATCCCCCCCATAGGTGCCTTCTGCCAAGCTCAGTCTGATTTCCTTGTCACTTTTATATTTGACACAGGAACCAGTTCAGTTGCTTTTATTTACACTTTTTCAAGCCTCCATAACTTTCGTATAGTCTGGTGCCTAGAACGGTACATATTACTCAAAATTTGGTCTGAATAAGGCATTGTATAACATTCATGTAGCCTATTTTGATAATAATACTCTAATACTTTTTTAAATGTATTATTTTGTCCTTATGATACTGCTACAGCACAATGTCCAATTACCATTTATAAATATTGATCAACTACCACACGCAAACAATCTTCAGATTGAATACATTCTGATCATGCTCTCCCTATAAAATCATTCTCTCTTAATTGTTTGTTACACAGACATTGCGTGCGTACATGCAGGTATATTTGCTGTCATCTCTCCAAGTTTCCACTAATGTCTGTATTCTGTTATAGTAGACCCAGTACTGAATTCAAGTATTCAACTATTGGTAGACTCAGATTCTCAAGTTTTCTATAATCTGCATATTGAACTATTCTGCTACTGAAATCCACAGCACAACAATTGATGTAAATAAATAAAAACAATTATCCTTGTTGGAGCATCATGCAGGTTTTTTTTTTTTTAAAAAATGATTCTGTCATGTAGCCAGTTCTGAATCCATCAATTTTGAAGTAATTCCAGCAATTCCTATTGACTTCATTTTAAAAACTGAGCCTCTTACATGGTACTTTTTTTTTCAAATGCTTTTGGGGAGTCAAAAGCCTGGTTCAAGTCAAAACACATTGCGGTATCCGCAAGTAAGTCTGGGAGGCGTGCTCAGCATGACCTCCCCTCTGCTATCGCCATGATGGCTGTCCCTTAAGTTGTTATTTTAAAGGCGGTATTATGTTGCCTTGCTTCAGCTGGTATTTATTTACTTTTATGCAGCTGATTAATCGTGTGTTTTTATAAATGTTAGATTTTTGGCCTTCCCCCATTGTTCCATGAGTATTCTTGGATATATACCAGGCCCTACTGCCTTTTTTTGATGTCTGAAGTTTTTCTTGCACTTTCTCCATCCCTCCAACACTGGATGAACTCGAAGGCGTATTTTATAACCTCCCCTCTTATAAAGAGGGGACAATGAAGGGAAGAAAAACTGGTGTAATTCAGTAACTCCCAAACAACGTTAAATGTGATTAATGTTTACGGTTTCCGCCGAGGATAGCCGGCTGAATCGAGGTCGTTTTTTCCCCTTGAAGATTAGCTGCGGCAAAGTCAGAGCAAAAGCCGAACAGCTGACCGCAGAAATCATCGACCGTCCGTAATTAAATCACTCCGCATTATGTTGCTGAATTAATATTGCGTGTGCACCGTTGCTACGTGAGTTGTCGACTCAATAAAACGGAACCTCTAACTAACAGATATTATACTGCATATACGTTGTTTTTGAAGCTACCCGGAGTCAAGCAACAGCTGCAAGCGAATAACATTGAAGTTAAATGAGTTTCAGTGCTAATGGGCATCTCTGTGCGGGTCTGAGCGCAGCTTCCTGTAGTGTCCCCCATCTGCGCGCGTGGCCCCCAGGAGAACATGCCTTTAAATGGAGGAGCATGACAAACGCATTACGGGAATCAGAGACCCGCTCGCAGTTCATTCTGATATAGGCTGAGTGTGGCGGAAAGGCGGAAGTCTATCTTGGTACTGAGTAGATCTACTCTATGGCTAAATAAATAAATAAATAATATATATATATGTTTTCATCTTTTCACAGGATTCTTTCAGTCTCTGCTGCTAAGTGATTTCAATGATTCAATGTATTCCTGTTAATCATGGAAAGGAAAGACAGTAAGTGACAGTAAAATAACATTTTAAAAATTAGCAGGGTTCTGTGGCTTAGTGATAATTGTAAGGTTAACTGGTGTAACTGAAAATTTTTACGCCTTTCAAAACACTGGTGCACTCCCTAATGCATTCAGGCCTTAAGCAACCTGAATTTCGCCGGAAGGATAGGACCGCCAATTAGTCTCAGTAAAGGCAGGTGAACTGTAAAAGCATGCGTTTTATCCATTTATGTAATTTCAAAAAGAATGAAACACAGACACACATGCCATGCGCAGTAGAACTTCAGAGATCAGACCGCCTCAGGACCAAGGGTGGTCCAGAATTCTGTTAAAAATTATTGCGACACCAAAACAGTTTTAAAGAAGATTTAATAAATTTTGTTTATTAAATGAAATTGTTACTTAACTATTTGTGGCTTTGCTTTTCAGTGGGCTACTCCTGTTTTGCAGCTACCATTGATCAGGCTAAAAGTAGGAAATCCTATGAACTAACATACATACCCACCTTAAATACACATGTACTAGTTGGTGATTATTGGGGAAAAAAAGAATTCTATTCCTGTTTTGCTCTCAAAATTGTTGCAAAAGTTGAAAATTGTAAATTGAAATGGCACAGGGAAATACATCAGTATATTTCATTGAAAGCTATAGCTGACACAACTGCTAGATGGGAAGATAAGAGTTAAAAAAACAGGCTTCTCAAACCTCCAATGCAAGAGATAGACACTACCCTGCAAGACCACTGAAACGGATAGGGCTGGATAGATTACGTTAACCTCAGCATTTTACTAAGAGCCTGTCTCTCATAAATGTGACATATAGTAGATTACATGTCAAAGAGGTTATGGAGACATACCAGTAGCATCCTGCACTAAAGAGGAATGAAAGCTTGTAAATAGAAGTCCTGTTTTACATACATACTTTAACACAAAGGATTCAACGCAAAAGCCTTTGGTGTGATGCAGAAACAAGCTTTAGCGTTTTAGTTTTTTTTGTCACTCCTTTAAGTCCCATTTACGTTTCTCAGCAAGATAGAAATTAAAGGTGATCCAGGTTTATTTACTCTTCTCCAATGCTTGTTTTATTCAGGGTTCTTCAGAATGTGCTAAATGCAAGGTGCATGCATGCAAACGCATGCATTCACACACACAGTTCTCCACAAACACACATATTCTCAATCATGCGTGCCCACAAACCACACACACACTGTCAGTCATGCATGCCCACAACCCCCCCCCCCCACACACACACACACACATAATATGAGAGCCTGGATTCTTGCTCAGCAATGGGATCAGCTAACATAGCACGGTAGATGGCTGGTGTTGCTAAAAAGAGTCTGTAAATCCTACTGCATGACCAACCCTCTGGATAAGACTCTAATTGGTCATGGGCACAGCTAGCTTTCCCTCCCATCTGGGGACCCAGATGTGTCCCGTCTGCGTTGTTATAGTGACGTCAGTGGGGCATCGGCTCACACCTCTCATAGGCAGAGCGGTCCACCTACATCAGACGGAAAGCTGAACCCATACCGAGCACGCTCACTGAGCTGCGCCCAGAGAGGCCTTCATGAGGAGGCCCAGTCACAGGCAGGTCTGGTGGCACTGTTTTTTTTTTTCTCTCTGTTTTGCTCTTGTCAACATCAAACTCAGCAAAGCCTTTAATGGGAAAAAAAACTCCACATGGAACTGTGTGAACTAATCCCTAAGATTCAGTATGTATGATAGTCATACATATTTTTCAGAAAAAAGACCACATCATCTAACAGCAAAACATAAAAAAATGTCACCACCTTATTATTTTGATAATACTGGCAAAGAGAATACAAATGCAGTACCAAAAACACACTATTGAGGCCACATCTTTTAGTTTTCATATGCTAGATTAAAAAAAAAAAAAGAAAAAAGATCGGTACATTTCAAAATTATGTTTTTATTTTAAAAGAATAATTGCTCAGATCTTGACCGCTCGAAGAAACTGCCTCGGGTGAATTTTTTTCAATTGTCTCAGAGAAGTTCACGGAAAGTACAAAGCACTTAGCATGCAGCAGGACTCACAGAAAGCCAGAAAAATAAAGCTCCCCTCACACAGAGGATTTCAGTCTTCTTCAGAGCAACCCTGGTCTTGCTCCTCATCTTCAAAAGACATTTTCAGTTTGGAAAAAAAAACAGGCAGGCTGTTATAGACATGGTACCGAACGGGAAATGAGCCCAAACCCTCATTACCTCTCCCCCAGAGATGGGGAGAAACAGCACAATAACAGAGGTCTGTCATGGGAGGGTCACAGCCAAACCATGTGGGAGAGACAAAGCCTTCTTCACTACATCTGAAGAAAATCAATTACTTTCCTATTTAGAGCTGGAAAAAAAAGAGAAAGACTGTAATAAGCTGTTCATCTGCCAAGGGATTACAGATGGAAATGATCTGATAGGTCAATCTGGCACAGCATCTACTGATGCAATTAGTGATACGTTGATTATTGTGGGATGTGGCTTTTATTAACCAATTGACCAATTTAACTAAAAACATACTTTAATGGATCAGGACCAGGACAGTTATCCAGTACAGACCTGACTGGGTCTAAAACAGCACCTGATTCAAACTGAGGCCATTTTCTGTGAATAATAGCGCTAATGGCTCCCCCAAAGTGGAGGTAGTACCGTAGTCACCACTAGGAGGAGATCCACCAGACCGCTCAGCCTCAGTGCTGCTCCAGCCTTGGACTTGCTTTTACAATGCCATTTAGATAACAAACAAAAAACAAAATCCCCACTGTAAAACTCATTGCAAATTATTGAACATATCAAAGTTACATTCAAACTAATGTGTCAAAAATGAATCCCCAGCTCCACACAACAGTCACGAAACAAAATATTTTTCTGAAATTGCATCTCTCCCGAGAACACTGTTAGGTTTCTCACTGCTGGTACTCCAACAGATCACACAGACATTACCAGGCATTCTTGTTCTTGTTTTATTTTTAAAATACTCTATCATCAAGCTTTTCACCCCGTATTAAAAAAAAACACAACACATTGATATTTGTAACAGCATGTAAATTAACAAGTAAAATATAAAAAGTCTAAACGTAACACAATGGAACTGTGTTCCAGCTTTCCATGGCTTCATAAACTCCAGCATTTTCCATTACATGTAAAGTACGTAGATGAAAATAATAAGAAAAGATCCAAATAAACATTCCCTACTTAAAGCTTTCCCATAATTAATTGTGCTTTAAACTAACAGTATCTGTGAACCTAAATGAACACTTTCATGTTCAGGAATAGTGATAGGTATCCTTTCAGTGCCGACTCCTTGACTAATAATTTAAAAATGAAAACAAGTCACGGTATGATTTAGTGGCCAGCGTTACTCTCTCAGGATTTAACAGAACCTTAGCCCAGCCCCTCCACTCCCTGTTTTATTACAGTGTGAAGGCAATCTCTCTCAACCCCCCCCCCCCCCCCCCTTTTTATAGCTGGTGTAGTGTTGCAGTGGGTGAAACAGGGGTCACCCACTTGCTGGGCGTGACCTTTTTTTTTTTTTTTTTTTTACACCAGTGGTGTTGACCCTGACTCCCGTCCCTGTTGCAGGCTTGATAACCCCAACCCTGGCCCTGGATGTGCTGTGGGTTCAGATTTCACCTGGGGTGTCTGCCCCACGTCACCCCCGTACCCCTATAACATGACGGGGGGATAAAGGCAGTGACGTTAGGAGACGGGACACTGGTCAGATGACAGGGCATGCTGCAGGGTTAGAATATCAGTCCTCCCCCATGGAAGGATTGTGTTACCCGGCAACCACTACTGTGGCACATGATGGGTGACATCACAATGGCGATGTCTGCCCAGACTGAGAGGCCTGACTGGACTTAACATTCACCCTTCAGTTTAATTACAAAGCTGATGGCCCTCACACACAGCTCACATTTAATTAGGCTGGCACAGGATATACTGCTGGGCCGAGCTAATGAAAAAACAAATATGGACAACCGATTAGAACAAATACAAGCAACCAATCAGACCCTGAGATTAGCAAGGCCACCTGGCTTCAGATTTTTGGTGGGGGTGGGGGGAGCAACAGCACAAGAGAACAGTCACTGGCTGTTCCATTGCTTGGACTTTGGTGATTTAGTGAAGATGAACTGTACTACCCATAATTTTTAAAAAAAAAAAAGAAGAGCTCATGGGGGAAACCTAAAACAGAAGCAAACAGCTATCACCACACTTCCACATGGCTAAAAACAGTATGGTAGAAAAATAAAATATTCAATATCAAAACTGGAAAAGAAAAAGGCAATTGAGTTGTTATGGAAAAAAAACTAAAAAGAATGAATTTATTAGATGCATTAAAAAGCCAATAACTGTGATCGTACCCTCAAGACTATACAACTTCCCACCTGAAACTTCCACTGGGACCCCTGCCAACGTAGGTGTTTTTATGAGTTGCAAAGGATTCTGGGAGTTCTGTTAAAAATTCTTCCCTCAGACAGACCAACCCCCCCCCCCCTACCCAGTCCAGTATTTACACCAGCAAAGTGTGCATATTTACGTTCACATTGATGTGCTCTGATCTGAAACCATGACCCCCCCCCCAGCCCTCTGCCACACTGTCAAAACTCATCAATTAAACCACTGAGACTTGAACGGCAAAACCGGGGTCCACGCTAGGTCCGTGCTCTGTGCTCCTCGATAAGACAAGAAAGGCATAGTCTGCGTGCTCTTTTTAAAATAAAAAGCTTGCATGTAATCTTTTTAATCCCCTAAAGGAAGATAAGAAATTGACAAGAACAGACATTGGTTTGGAAAAACAAAACACAACTAAATTTCATCGGTTAACAGTGCCAGTAAACATAAACGTGTTCTAAACCCATGCCAGCTTCCCTTTGCAGAAAAAAAAGATCAGTTTTTTTTGTATACACAAATGAAAATGTACAGCATTATTGGCACCAAATACCTTCAGAGATGAGACATTAGACATTTTACACTGCATCTCTTTGTGCCTCTTGCCCTGCGTTCCATAACGCAATGGCCATCAAAAACCCACATCATTTATGGCAGGTTCTTACAATTACTGTACACGCAAACAGTAACAGTCTACATGTTACAAAACATAAAATAATAATTAAAAAGGGCACATTCAGGATTTGTGATCATCCCTGGCCGAGTGAGTAGGAGGGAGATAAATTTTGGCAACCTTTTTTTCAGCAGCTAATCAGCAAAATTTTTTCTTTACAAGTTTCTTTCTTTTTTGGAGAAGAAGAAAGCGAGACTGGTGCATGATGGGATCTCTGAGCAGTGGCGGGGTCGTTATCCATGCATTTGGAGGAAATGGCTGCAGCGAGTGAGAGGACATCAGCGCCAGACGGCGACTCTTCACACACACTCCTCTGCCGACATCAGGAGAGGGTTGATGTACTCGAAGCCCTCGAATTCTGATTGGTCTATCTTCCGGACAACATCCCTGAGGGGAGACAGCGGGACCATGTGATGAGAGAGGGGTGAGAGGAACGTGCAGACAAATCTGAGTGGGTGTGTGTGTGCGCGTGTGCAAACCTACATACTGACACGAAAACAAATGTTTT
The DNA here is from genome assembly GCA_019788955.1 of Albula glossodonta. Taxonomy (NCBI): domain Eukaryota; kingdom Metazoa; phylum Chordata; class Actinopteri; order Albuliformes; family Albulidae; genus Albula; species Albula glossodonta. The sequence continues at coordinate 879,779 of JAFBMS010000046.1, read as the reverse complement.
TTTATGACAGTTGGTCCAGCAAACACAGGTTTAACGCACGGTGCCAGACTACAGCAACTGCTCTCAGTGTCAACCCACAGGGCTGCTGGCCAAAGCTGGCACTGTATACCGGTACATGGGGCCCAGCCACACACTGGAACAGTGCCTTAGCATGTTTTATCCACCCAGTAGCCCTGACAGAGCAAGGTTGTGGCAGATTTTTCTCATCTTGAGGTTTTTCCAAATGAGAAATAACCAAGTCCAAAATTTGAAATGTCAGTGAAAGTATGTGTACTTTGGCCAAAAAAGTCAATTTTCTGACTTTCACTAGAAATTAGTTTCTATATGCCATAACACATGTTCCTTCATATGCCACAGATCCTATTCATTATGTTTCTAAGCAAATGACTGTTAGTGTGAACTCCTACAGCAGGTCTTTCTGCTGCTGTTTTACCAGTATTTCTTTAAGTGAAAACAGGAAGTAAGCTGGGCTGGACCGGGCCTGTGACTGGTGCATGTACATGTTGGTGGAATAGTGAGGTTGCCAAGGTTACTCACTCGTCATCAGGCGTGAGCTGGATGGGCTCGTTGGTGAACTGAGCGTCGAAGTTGTCCAGGCCAAACTCTCCAGAGATGTTGGGCTTGAAGGGCGGGACCACCTGCTTCTGCTCCATCTGAGAGCGAGAACACCACAAGCATTAAACAAAGAGAGCTGATCCAGGATCAGGCTTAACCTGTCCATATCCTAACCTCATCCATTGTGAGCCAAAAAGCTACACTGAAACAGGATCAGCACTCCTGATTTGAGATGTACTGTGCAGACAGGCCCTGAGCTCATTTCAGAAAAACAGTTTTGCAGGACACTAAAATAGAAAAGGTGTACAGGGCAGGCTCAGATTCAAGTGGCGCCCTCTGCAGGCTGTCAGGTGTAGGTGCATGTGCAGACAGGAGGGTGACAGAGAGGAGGCGCACCATTTCCCAGTCCACACTGCGGAAGAAGTGGTGGCCTGTGATGTCAGCAAAGCCCGTCTGCGGGTGACAGCCCAGTCGTTCCTTAGGGTCCTGAGAAAAGAGGAGACAGGAAGTGACCTAACCACATCTTCATCATCATCATCATCATCATCAAAACCAATCACCATTCACACGATTTTCATCATCAAAGTCATCGCCACTAAAATCTTCATCATCGCCACCATTCTCATAATCCTCTACATTAAAATAATCACCACCACCACCACCACCATCATCATCATCATTAATCATCTTCATCTGCACAATCATCACTATCACTATAATAATAATCATAATCATTAACCACCAGAATTCTCAAAATCTTCATAATCGGAATAATCTTCATTGTTCAAGTCAAACATCGTCATGTCTTGTGCTGCCATTATCTCCATCATGGCCACCATGTCCATTGTGACCCCCAGAGAGCCTCGCACCTTGTTGAGGAAGCCCTTGAGGACGCTGGCAGCTTTCACAGACAGGGATCTCGGGATTCGGATCTGTTTTTCCAAAATGACTATGGGGCAAAACAGAGAGAACAGGAGTCAATGAACCAGTACTTTAGTGATGGTGCATATATATTCCCTGATCTGGTCATTGTAAGTAACCTTCTGCCAAATGACTACAATATAATGTAATGCTAATGGTAATGTAACGGTAGTTGATGGACCAGGAGCTCTGTAACTGGGACCAGGGCCCACACCTCCTTGCCTGTGGGAAAAGGTACCTTGGAAAAGATAGTCCTCTGTGTTCTGGTCGGGGTTGTCGGTGCTGCCGACGATGTCGAACGGTGACCGGCCCGCCATCATCTCAAACATGAGCACGCCCAGGGCCCACCAGTCCACACTGAAGCCTGCACACAGATACACAAACACATAGATACATTAGCACAGACACATGCAAGTGTGTGTATCACAGCAGAGGGTAAGGCATGCACACAAACACACTCACGGTCGCCCCTAAGCAGAGCCATATGCACACAAGTAGTGTAAAAAACACGTGTACATGCCCAAGCAGAGAGTACAGTATGCACAAACCGTAATCCTCTCCTCTCAGGATCTCCGGGGCAATGTAATTGGGTGTCCCACAGAAGGTGCTGGTTGTGTCCCCGGGCCGCAGTCCCTCCTGTAAAGCAAAGACCTAGTCAGAAACTACAATACCCATGAGCCTTTTCAGAAGACTGAGCAAGGCACAGCTTGTGCAATTTTTAGAGCTCGTGTGAATACAGATTATTTGTTCTTCTTTTTAATTGGCTTTTAATAATGTCAAGCAGTTTTTCATTCTTTAATGACTTGGTACACCCAGTCAGACAATTTAAAAGTGAAGAAGTTGAAGTCTTCCTCATATGCATGTAATGTTTTTTTCGTCTGTTCTGCACTCAGCAGTGAAGGAAGAAAAAGGCATCATGATACCAAATGGGTAGGAGCTATGATAAACTGTCAATCACCGATTTGTTTAAACCAATTAAAATCTTTTGATTTCACACCAGAACACAACGATTGGTTTAAATCAGTGAGTCACAGGTAGCATGCAGTGGCTCCACCCATTGTAGGTGTCGTGATAACTCATCCTCCCATCACCGTGTTCAGAGGGAGGGGGGTCTGAAGGCGTGTGCCCACCTTGCACATGCCGTAGTCTGTGAGCTTGATGTGGCCCTCTGAGTCCAGCAGAACGTTGTCCAGCTTCAGGTCTCTGTAGATGATGCCTTTCTCGTGGAGGTAGTTCAGGGCCAAGCTGATCTCTGCAGAGTAAAACCTGGAAGAGAGGCAGGGGAATTGTCAAACCACTTCAGTTATCATGGTCACGATAACAGTTTAAGATGAAGAGAGATTAAGCTCTGTTCAGTTACGGTCCCTAGACTCTGGAACAATGTTCCTTTGGACATTTCAATAGCTCTGGCAGTTTTCTCTTTTAAGACCAAACCTAAGACATTTTTCTGGATTAGAATAATATTAAACGATGAATAGACTTTAATTCATATCCTTTTCTTGATTCCTTTTCTGCTTCTTGCACATAGTAACTGTTTTTTATTGAGACAGCTGTGCGACGACCATAGGTCAAATATACTTAGGTTTGGACAGTGGCACAACGGATGCAGAGGAGTTTCTCCGGCCACGCTAAACAATGAGCAAATGCAGCCAAGGACTGGACGAAACATGAGAGGAGAGGACAACTGCCAAGGACAACGTCAACGACCACAACGACAAGCACCGCTGCTCTCACCTGGCATGCTCCTCCGGAAGCTTCCGCTGCCGCTGCATGTGGAACATGAGGTCTCCGCCGTTCACATATTCAATGACAAAGAAGAGCCTGAGAGAGGACAGGCAAACACACACGCTTTCAGTACCAAGAGTCCCCCCATGGTCACCTACACTGATCAGGCCCTGAGAATCTGCTCTGAGCTCTGAGTGAAACAAGATGTGAAGGAGCGTGTGCGCGTGTATGTGTGTACTTATGGTATAGTTGTACGTGTATGTATGGCTTATGCATGTATAGTTTAAGTGCATGTAAGCTTGCTTGTATCACATAGCAAGGAGATGGTTGCTTGGCAACAGCGGGGGTGGTGTGGATAACAACACTACAATGGAATGTAGAACTGTGAGAGATTCCATTGGCCCTGACGGTAACAGGAGGAAGTTCTGCTCTTTCTGTGTTCCATTTACACCAGGGGTGTCAAACTGCAGTCCTGGAGGGCCGCAGTGGTAGCTGGTTTTTGGTGTGTTTTAGCACTTAATTGATTAATTAAAATGACTGGTTGGCTAAAGAGTCCACACACCTGGTTTCCAAGGCCTAAAACGGCTGCCAATCGAAAGGAAAGAACAAAAACCCGCAGACACTGCGGCCCTCCAGGACTGGAGTTTGACACCCCTGATTTACACAGCTGGATATTTTGCATTTAAATTCATTATATATTTTCTTACTGAAGCTATCTAGGTTGGGTAGCTGGCTTAGAGTACAGTGGCTGTGCCCCATCTGGGCATGGAACCCGCAGCCTCAGAGTGGAAAGGTTATGGGGAATGGGCCACTACCTTCCACCACTCACCTGCTCTCTGTCTGGAAGCAGGAGTGCAGCCCCACCAGGAAGGGGTGGTTGGACGCCTGCTCGAACACGTGCTTCTCCGTCTGGACCCAGTCTATGTCCTGCAGCCCGGTATAGGAAGGCAGGGAGGGGTGGAGGAAGGAGGGAGGTATAGATGTCAAAGGATGGAGGAGGAGAGGAAGAATGGATGGAGAGAAAGAAAGGATAAAGGGGGGGCAAGAAGATGGTGGCTACCCGGTATCAGCTGTGTGCCTGCAGGTGTGTGAGTTTCAGTGTATCGGCTGTGTGCCTGCAGGTGTGTGAGTTTCAGTGTATCGGCTGTGTGCCTGCAGGTGTGTGAGTTTCAGAGTATCGGCTGTGTGCCTGCAGGTGTGTGAGTTTCAGTGTATCGGCTGTGTGCCTGCAGGTGTGTGAGTTTCAGAGTATCGGCTGTGTGCCTGCAGGTGTGTGAGTTTCAGAATATCGGCTGTGTGCCTGCAGGTGTGTGAGTTTCAGTGTATCGGCTGTGTGCCTGCAGGTGTGTGAGTTTCAGAGTATCGGCTGTGTGCCTGCAGGTGTGTGAGTTTCAGAGTATCGGCTGTGTGCCTGCAGGTGTGTGAGTTTCAGAATATCGGCTGTGTGCCTGCAGGTGTGTGAGTTTCAGTGTATCGGCTGTGTGCCTGCAGGTGTGTGAGTTTCAGAATATCGGCTGTGTGCCTGCAGGTGTGCGAGTTTCAGTGTATCGGCTGTGTGCCTGCAGGTGTGTGAGTTTCAGAGTATCGGCTGTGTGCCTGCAGGTGTGTGAGTTTCAGTGTATCGGCTGTGTGCCTGCAGGTGTGTGAGTTTCAGAGTATCGGCTGTGTGCCTGCAGGTGTGTGAGTTTCAGAGTATCGGCTGTGTGCCTGCAGGTGTGTGAGTTTCAGAATATCGGCTGTGTGCCTGCAGGTGTGTGAGTTTCAGAATGTCGGCTGTGTGCCTGCAGGTGTGTGAGTTTCAGTGTATCGGCTGTGTGCCTGCAGGTGTGTGAGTTTCAGTGTATCGGCTGTGTGCCTGCAGGTGTGTGAGTTTCAGTGTATCGGCTGTGTGCCTGCAGGTGTGTGAGTTTCAGTGTATCGGCTGTGTGCCTGCAGGTGTGTGAGTTTCAGTGTATCGGCTGTGTGCCTGCAGGTGTGTGAGTTTCAGTGTATCGGCTGTGTGCCTGCAGGTGTGTGAGTTTCAGAGTATCGGCTGTGTGCCTGCAGGTGTGTGAGTTTCAGAGTATCGGCTGTGTGCCTGCAGGTGTGTGAGTTTCAGTGTATCGGCCATGTGGACTGTGTTTTTGTTGCAAACTGGATGAGCTTTATGCTGAAATTACATGTGTGAGTGGGCATGCAGGAATTGGCTTTGCCTGCATGGTGATGCTGTTGTGGCCTCTTTTGGAGGGGTCCTGTGGTCCGCATTTCCTTCATACAATTATTCAGCTCTAATTTGTGATCATAGTAATGTAATTTTGGTAATTTTATTTCTGAAATGAATTCACTATAAATTATTCACTTTGTTTCTTCATCATTAATTTGTACTAATAGTAATGTCATCTTTGTCAGTTCACCTTGAAATTTAATTAATTGTAAACTATTTATTTAATTTCCTGAGGGATGGCTAATTCACCAGAAGTTCTATTGCATTTGAGAGAGGGCTGGGAAAGTTGTGTGGGGTATGGAGGCGTTGGAGAGGTATTTATTTATTTTTTTTCCACTGGGACACGTGCCTCAGTAATAATATGTTTTAGCCAAGTAAATCATCATGGAAAATAATTTTCTTTCAGTTATCATAAATTGCTAGTGTGGGGATGTGAGCGCTGGGGGCCTGTGCCCCAGTAGTGCTCTAAGTCTAGCAACACCCCTGGGGAGACTCCATCACCACCTTGTCTATCACCTCTCTAGCAGGGGTGGGTGTTCGGGGGGGGTTGGGGTGAGGGCTCCATCCTCACCTTGCCCATCACCCCTCACCCCTTTGGCTCCGTCACCCCTGGGGGAGGGCTCCATCCTCACCTCGTCATCATTGACCAGCTCCTTCTTCACCACCTTCATGGCGTAGATACGCTCCGTGCGCTTCAGTCGCACTAGCAGCACCTTGGCGTAGCTGCCCCGGCCAATCACACGCAGCAGGTCAAAGTCCACCAGGCCCAGACTGGACACCGCCCTCCCACCCTCCCTGCTGTTCATGGCCTACGAGCAGGTTCACACACACACACACACACACACACACACACACGTACATGCACACACACACACACACACACACACACACACGCGCACACACACACACACACACACACGTGTGCATGCGCACACACACACACACGCACACACACACACACACACACACACTAAATTACAGATACACCATTAAATTACACTACAGTGCAGATACTCATTAACATTACATTACAGATACCAAATCACATTACCCTGCATTACAGGTACCCCATTACATTACACTACAATACATATGCCCAAATAACATTATAGGTACACAGTAACATTACAGATAAACAACAAAATTACATTATTTTACAGGCGTTTAGCAGTGTCTATTCATGCAGCTGGATATTTTACTATAGCAGTCCCAGGTGAAGGACCTTGCTCAAAGGTACAATGGCAATGCCCCGCCTAGAAAAAAAACCCCGCAACCTCTGAATTCCAAGACCAGCTCCCTGTCCTCTATGCTGCTTAATTAACAAAAAACACTATTTTCAGTCTGGACTATCAAGCTGGATTTGGACTCAAGTCCCAAAATTACCCAAATTACCCAAATCTCCAAAAATATATGTCTGTTTTTAGACATTTTCATATAATAGCCAGCACATAGAACAATGCTGTGGAGAAGCCTTCCTCCAGAGGCAGCTGGTTTGTTAATCTCCTTGTTTGAAATGCAAGGATCAACACCGGGTCTGACTCAGCAAAGTGCTGTCTTTCACCCAGACACCTGCGACCAGTCACTCAATCAGCCAGTGCAGGTTAGCAGCCTAATGAGAAGGTCACTATCAGCTCTACTACAGGAAATCAATATAGTGGCTAAACAAGGAAGTACCTCTTCCTTCCAGAAGCTCCCATGTTACATGGAAGAGACAGACAGAGGTCAATAAACGAATGAAGGGAGATACCACTCTTCCCGAATACATAGCAATAAATAAGAATAAAAAAAATAAGAAGAAATCTACTTAATATCTTATTTTGAATTAAAATGCAGATAATTTCCTTATTGTAAGCACATTTCCCTTTTTTCCTGCAAAATCACGCATTTTTTTGAGGTTTTACGCACACAATTTTACAGCGTAGGTGTGTATACATGGGAAAGCATCAACAGACAGATAAATAGTAAACAGACACCATACCTCCTTCTCCTCTCCAACATGGTTTAGACTCTCACTTGATGATTTGTCCCCTACAAGAATGGAAATAAAAACATATTTTAATTCCTCAATCAAAAACAGGAAAACAGAAATACAGCGTGTGCAAGGTTCAGCGATGTGGCTGGGCTACAGTATGCCCACAGAGACAGGCAGAAACACGGCTCCCACACCTGCAGTCATCAGAGAACAGAGGTCTGTGTACCTGGATCCAGGTGATCTGCGGAAGAAGGAACCACTGAGCCCATCCCTGGGTCCTACACACATGCGTACACGCATGCACACGTGGAGCAAAAGGAAGGGAGAGACAGACAGACAGAAAGAGAGATGGTGAGACTTACATTGCAGATGTCAGTGTATTCAAAGAGTCATTTACAGTGTAAGTGCTATTTTATAATTAAAAACGGTTCAGAATTATAGACAGTCTAGCCTGGGGCTGCACTCTGATGGGAGTGTGTGAGTCGGGTGTAATCCAGGTACAATCCACCTTAACCAGCTTGGGTGTACACTGAGCACTGTCCGTCAGTCACCTGCTTGTGTGTGAATTCTGAGTACTCTGCTTCCCACTGTCTCCAGTGTGTGTGTGTGTGTGTGTGTGTGTAAACTGTAGCACTGAGCTGAGCTGAACATTTTTTTAAACGGTTCTCCTCAGCACCGCAGAGCCTCCTGCCCCTCACCTGGATCAGCGCTCGGCCGCACTCCATGGTCACCAGCTTGTGGCACTTCTTGTGCACCAGCAGCTTACAGTTGATGCACTTGTAGCCCTGCCGGCCCAGGCCCCAGATCCGGTCTGAGCAGATGGCGCAGTGCGCTCGCTGAGGAGGAGGCCGGGGAACAGGTGAGTCACTCCGTGACTTAGTACTCACTCACTCAATCAGTCACTCAGTAACTGACTC
>JAFBMS010000046.1:793986-868986 GCA_019788955.1 Albula glossodonta | reverse complement strand
CCTGAACATTCTCCAGGTAGTCCTGCTACTGGAATGTAGATTGATATGTTATGTATTTATTAAAGACTGATTCTAGCATTATTGTGTGAGACGGAATTAGTTTTTTTTTCCCTTCGTCTCCTTGCTTACATTTTATCACTTGTTACGCCTTCATTGGGTTTTGATGTCTTTTTGACTGCACGTTTTCCAGTATTCAACTGCATTTCTTTGGTGTTGTGCATCAATTTTCTTACTTAATCCCAAAATGGCTATCCTGTCCATACAGATACTGAAATAAGCAAGGGTGTTATTTAAGCAACTAGTTCAGCAAAGTCCTGCACCACCACTCTCTCAGCCCTTTGGTAAAATCAGGAAGTAAGTTCGGCTGGACTGGACGCACTATGGATAGGGACACAGACTCTTAAAGAGAGAGGGCTTCTGAGTGGCTCACACACTAAGATGCATGGTTGGAGAGCAGGTGTGAGCCCTGGGATGAGCACTGCAGTCCCAGCAGTGCCATGACTACAGACGGGGATCCACAGTGGCAAAGGACCAGGAAGGACACAAAGAATAATTAAGAATAAAAAGCGAAAGAGAGAGTACGCATGCAGACACATGGAATACCTCAGAGACGCACACAACTGTGACTCATGTCCATCGCTGACGGATGCCAGCGGTTCACGGAAGGCAAACAATAAAAATAGGAAAGCGACCGTCATGCGCCGACTAAATAGCTCATTATTTCTGTCGAGTTGCCGGGTCTTGCTCACCCAATCTGATCTCACGAAAAGAGGCAGAGCTGAGAGACAAAGAGATGAAGCTTTGGCTTTGGCCCGTGGGCTCATGTTTCCTGTTTGGCCCCTGGAGGGGCGCTGAGTAAGAATGGCGGGGCCCCTAATGAGCGAGAGGCTCGTCACGCGAATCGGGGTCGGACTGTGTCATCAGCGCATCCCTGGGGGGGTGGGGGGGGGGGGTCTTACCGTGCACGATGAGCTCCGAGTCTTTGTTCACCTCGTACAAACGGAGGGCCTCCTCTAGCTCCAGCTGAGAGGAAACAGTGCAGGGGTCCCCTAGAGAGACAACGTCACACAATCACAACCAGAGAGGGAGGGCAAAACCATTTCAAATTGTCAACACAGGAGGTGTTACATCCTGTACATTACGCTCATGTAGCAGATTTAGAGCTTTCAAACACTTTTATTTATTTAGTCAATTTACTTCAGTGTAGACAAGCAAGTATACATTGTTACAGGTTGCCAACATGAAACGGATGCATCACATACAGGTGTTCTAGCTGAAGTTTGGTTGGGCTCTGGTCAACAGATCAACATGAGCACATGCAAGTGCACACACAAACACACATATTTGGCCCCCTAAACACCGCACATGCGATCCAGTCATGATGAATGTGCAAAGATGCACACACCTGCACATGCACACTCACACGCACACGTTACCTTCCTCGTCGATCCACTTCATGGTGAACGGCTGGTCGTTCTCCATGCTGCACATGTCCCGCACTTTAACCTGCAGCCCTTCGAAGGAGATGGACGGCTCAAAGTGGTTTATCATGATGTCCCTGAAAAACACAGCATCGCAGTGTGATCGTTAGGGCGCGGGAGTCCCAATTAGACAGCTGCAGGTCCGATCCCGCCAGGGCCTTGCCATTGTGACTTTAACCAAGATACATCACCAGAATTACTTCAGTTAATATCCAGCTGTATAAATGGACACTGCATGTTGTGTAAGTTGCTCTGAATAAAAGCGTCTGATGAATACATGAAATGTAAGATAAGAAGTCTCAGGCTAATCGTCCACAAAATATTTGTATTAAAACGCAGAGAGAGCTCAGTGGCATCTGACAGCCTACCCGTAGGTGTGCACTGAGCCTGCCAGGCCCTCTCAGCGCTGGGTTAATTATATGTTATCGACTTGTTCAGTGAATGCTGAGCTGGATTTGTACAAGCTCGCGAGTGGTAAGAAGTGTGCATGATCGAACAGAGGCAGAGGGATGGGGACTAACAGCTTTTCTGCGGCTCATTTCAATCCATCTGATCCCCTTCAACAAATCAGTGAGGCGGACAGGTAGTCAATGGCATTGACTGGGAGTAATCAGCAGATCGATAAAGGCCAGGAAAATGAACTGGATGCTTAACTTGCCTATACAGTGTGAACACACGTACCTACATCGGTGCATTTATTTCACAAAGGGCTCGCTGCACATTAACCGTTATGGACGTCAGGTCCAGATGATTGTTCAGTTAACAGCTCTATCAAACGCTATTAACTGAGAACTCCCACAGCAACTGAATCACCTAGGGAACTGGTGTCAAACTGAGGCCCGGGAGGGCCGCTGCGTCTGCTGGTGTTTGTTGTGTCTCATTGCTTAATTGATTTATTTGAATCACCGACTGGCTAGAGAGTCCATGCACCTGGTCTCCAAGGCCTAAATTTGATGCCGATTGAAAGGAAACAACAAAGCCCTGCAAACACTACCGCCCTCCAGGACTGGAATTTGAAACCCCTGGCCTATGGGCTGGGAGCCCTGACTTTCAATCAAAGCTAGTGCGGAATTCCAGGGGGTGCTGTAGCCCGACCCTTCATCACCCACCTCAGTGAACTACACAGGCGCCTGTACATGAAGATCTCATCTGTGCTTTATCACAACATGCTGGTGGTCTGAGGGATCCACCATGTTTATGAGGTTGGGCCGCAGTTCCGAAATGAGGGCATTGACCTTACTCACAATCCAGAGTTCACCACCTTCGAATTACTCAGCAACATCCTCTAAAATAAGTGTACAAGCTGATTTCAGTAAGAACAGCACACCTGCATCTCAGAGACTCGGGTTTCTGGTGACGCAGCAACGACGACTTATGGAAACATGCCAACGCAGTACCTGAAACTGGCATGACTTTTTTCCCCCGCCGTCGCCCTTGGAGATGCATACACATCCAGGGTGCGCTGGGCCCTGGATAATAGTGTGCCCCAGTAACCATGGCGATGGTGCTGAATGGAGGGGCGAGGTGGGTAAGGGGATGTGTAACAGGGTTAGGCAGCCATTTTTCTGCTGCCCTACTTACTTATCTATTTATTTATTTTTTTTAGCATGTCCCTCCTTTTATAAGGGCCCATGTGTATCAGCCAATCATTCAGTCAATCAGTGTTTATTTGCCATAGTGCCTTTTTACAGCTTCACCATCACAATGTGGGGGGATGGGGAGGGGGGGTGGAAGAGGAGCTGCCAGGAAACCAGACCACCAACTGGAGGGGGGGAAAAACCCCGGAAAATCTGACTAAGAGACACTCCGGGAAAAGGATGGATGGGAATATGGAGCAGAGGAGTCGGATACAGGGAAAGGGCCTGTAAGCTAATACATCCTCAGTTCAGTGCTGATGAAGATAAAAGCTAACAGCGGCTGCAGTTATGGGGGGGGCTTTGAGCAGAAGGTCATAAAAACAACAATATCCCTAGGCGCAGCGACCCACAACCCCCCACACACACTGTGTATATCACCTTCATTTAGGAGACCAGCACTTCCACACACCCAACTTAATTAAAGAATGGCTATAAAAATGAAGACAGGGACAGGAGAAGAAAAACATCAGCAAAACCAGACAGAGGGCTGAATGGCTTTCACAGAGGGCTAGGGAGAGCTGCGTAAAAGGGGGGGGGGGGGGGGGGGGGGGGGAGGCAGCGGGTCACCAGTAAAGACAGCGAACTTCCTCTCCGTTTTCAGTTTTCATAGCCATACATTTCACCAGCTGCTGATGGAGTTAAAGCTCTGGGAGGTGTCAGGAATGCGATCCCAGGGGGCTAATCGCTAGCAGAAACCGCACAGTGCAAACGTGCGCGGCTCTTCTCTGTATCGGTCACCACTGAGCGTGTGCAGTGTGGCGTGAGGGGGTGGGTGGGTGTGTCCTAGGGCTGGGGGGGCTCATGGTTCTGCCAGGGCTAAAACATTTTTTAAAAAAAGTTATTTGTGTAGTCCTAAACCCTCAAGGACAGATTTTACACACTTCCTCAAAATTCAGCTCTCATTAGCAGAAATGTGCATTTTGACTATTTTTCGTGATTGAGTGCTCGATGGGAAATTAGCAAGTGCTGGAGTACTCCACGGGGGAAAGGCATATAAATCATATGATATTAAAGTGCTTTATCCGTGCGCTTACTCCCATTCATTTCACTGTGTCATTAAGCGGTTTCTCTCTATAAATAATGTAATAATTCTGTTCAAATATGCAGCACTGGCAGTGAAAGGAGAAATTACATTTCAATAAAAAAAAAATGTAATAATGAAGCCGTTTCATTAGGTTTTTAAATATCTCATCTTCCACAGTCATTACCCACAAGGGTAACAGGTTTACATGTAAATGCAGGATGTTGTCAAACACAGAGCCTGCAGTTCTGTGATACTGAAGATTGGCCTGACAGACATGGAACTGCAGCTTTTTTTTTTTCCCCACCCTCAATGTTTTTACAAATGAAGCGTCTGACTGAAGGACTGACTATAGAAAGACTAACAGAAAACACACCCACAACCAGCATCAATGCAAATCAGTAAATGAATGTATTTATGCAATTAATGCAATTACACCTAATTAACGTGTGTAGTGTTTATTGTCACTGAAAAGGATCATCTTATATAAACTTACAGAACTATAAAAATGACACGTTGCTTAAACCTGAGATTTATGCAGGCTCTGCACATTTTCAGCACTGCTCTCATGGTAGAGAAAATCTCACTCCTCGACTCACAGTCTGTCAGGAAAACAGAACGTTCATGTCATTTAAGTTTGGAAATTTCACTGCACAGGTTGTAAGGGCAGAGAGACAGCTCTGGAAAAAAAGGCATAATCTAACCAAACCAAAAGAAATATCAACAGCACTGATTTGTTTTCCCCCAAAACTAAACACAGTCAAGCTTGTTAAGGACCTTTGAACAACGTGCCTTCAAAGCCTGCACTGTTCCAGCTGAAGCCCATAAAAGGGCACATGCTTCAGAAACATCACACGGCACATGAAAGTAGGCCATTGGGTAACTTAAAAACAAACACACAAACATGTATGGGATTATGAGCATAGAGAAATCTGAAAGTTATGCGCACATCTTAATTAACCGAGGTGCTACGTAGAGGGATCCAAGATAACCAGACAAACATAGAGGCGATGTTTTATACCTGCACAGACTCTCAACTACAAATGTTTTGTAATGGCAATCGAGAGTCTACATAGATATGTGGGTAACAATGGAAATTACACCTGGCAAAGGTACCCATGGATCAAAAGGTTTTTTGTGTCACACAAAGGTGTGAGCAATGCTATTTTCAGACTAGGGGCAGAGAGCTCTCTTTTCGCCCTGAAAGGACTACCGGAGCTATGGGCAGCAGTGGCACTGACCCCCATCCCCTGAAACCGTGTGAGGTACAGCGTTCTGTTCTGTAGGGTTAACCTCTAAAATTAAACTTCCCCGAACCAAACCTCATCACCAGCCATGTTCCCAATGGGGGCTCACAGACAGCGATCAGTCCTTTTTCCGCTTGTCATCATTCAGCAGAATGCCCGGGGCTGGATTCAATCAAAAGCACTTTAGCGTCTTTAAGGGCAGATGCAATTCAATCGAAAGAGACTTTGCATTATAACATCATTTTACAAGAAATCACCTCCTCTTGGAATCTCTTCTTTTCATTATAATATTGAATCGCATGTATGCCTTGAAGGAGACTGACGTCTATTTTGTCTGCGCTGCATAAGCCCTCAGAGCGACCAAGTTTGACTTCCTTTTCTCTCCAGCGCCTTGAAATGACGCAAAGGACCCCGCTTTGAAACTCTAATGACGCAAAGGACACCCCCCCCCTTGCCTGGATAAAAGCCCCGTATTGATTTGTGCTGTAACGTTTCACGCCTGTCGCCGCTGACATCACAGCTTACTGGATGGACTGCTAACCCCCTGCCACCCCACCCCACCCCACCCCAGGGCATGCAGCGTTTGTATTTTATTTATTTTGCTCTTCCGCGAGTAAACGGGAATCAACCAAGGGGGGAAAAGGATGAGCGAGGCGCGTCAACTGTCGGTCATGAGTAACGGCAGCGAGACGGCGTTGCTCATGCGGTTCGGTGTGGAGCTGTCACAACGCGCACCCATCAGTGCATGTACCCAGGGGGGCCTACGCGACTGGCTGGTTCATACATAAACAAAACCACAGTAAAACATTCCACACCAATACAACACAACAGTCCTCGGCTCCGAGTCATGAGCCTTTAAAGAAATGTGGCTAAGATGTCAGGTTATATAAACGATTCAGCTAAGTAAACAACGAAGAGTTAAAATACAGACAGGTAAGGCTGTCTTCCTCACCCCTCATTTATCTGTCGGTTAGTGGATGATATACTCCCATCTGCCCCTAGGGGCAGCATTTCACTATGCAAACCTCTATAACAGGCTGCCACATCGTGCAGTGGAGGCAGACACCATTTGCGTTGTTCTGGGCAGGCTGGATGCAGCTCTGGATGCACTGTAGATTGTAGGCAAACGCTGAGCCAAGTTGGGCTAAACAGCCTGTTCTTCCACGTTCTTTCTTGATTTATACCGAGTTGTCTGTTACCGCATTATTACATTTCCAGAACAGATTCATTAACAGTTTAACATCTAATCCTGTGTTTCCTCCCCCCCACATTTCTAGGACTATGCTTCCCTTCTCCAGGGTATTTTTGCACTTGATCCCAGATCGATGCACTTAGCTTTGCATCGTCAGGTGCTCTGGATAACAGTGTCTGCTAAATGCCTATAACATAATGTAATGTAATGTAAGACAGCACTGTGCACCTCCTCTCTCCAGCTGTCTCTCATGCTCTGTGATCCTCTAACCCTGACCACTAAATATCTCCAAGTGAGTGAGTGTGTGTGTGTGTGTGTGGGGGGTGGGGAGTGTGTTAGTTAAGCTCTGAAGTTCCCAGCCACCCCATCTGTCAAGCAGAAGGTGGCAGAGTCCGGGCAGTCGTCACAGCGATGCATGTGGGTGGTGCAGCGAGTCTCAAGATTAGAATGTGAGAGCTGCAGTGCTCCACATCTGCCACCGGGGGCACTGTTGCGCTGTGCATTCAGTGTCAAGTTTGGCCATTACATTAACAAACACACGTATGTACCAAAAACAAAAATTGACAGTAAAATCAGTCCATGCCATGTAAAAGCAACATGAAAATAATAATGACTACGACTAGCTTGAATTTGGCAAGTATTTATGACTTTATCTATTATTGACCAAAACTATCATAAACACTATTGTTATAAATGCATTCTACAGAACTAATCCTGGTGTTATTGTAAAGCTCATATTCCACAGCATGAGCAGCAAGACAGAGCGACAGGGGAAAAGGGGGACAGACGGCCAGTGACAGACCGGGATTACAACGGGCCACACAGCTGGGCTCTTCCATCTTTCATCTGTGGTTTCAGGTATCATGCACGCGCGCACACACACACACACACACACACACACACACACACACACACACGTGTCCATGCCCTGCTCCTTCCTGCGCTCCTGGCTCTGACTCTGTCATAAAGGCATGGGCGCAGGCAGCACGGACCCAGCCCTTTGTGTTCCCTCCTGCCATTAAGGTCAGCCACGGCCCATTGCATGTCATCGCTGGGGGGGAGAGAGGGGTCAGAAAAGACCTTGGCCTCCACAGCCAATCAGAGCGCAGCTTTCCTGGCTTTGTGGGTGGGGGGGGTTGTATGCAGGACCCTGCCTGCACACACACACACACACACACACACACACACACACGCACGCACACACAGGGCAGCAGGGGGGGGGGGGGGGGTACGGCTGTACTGTATGTGACCAAACTTTCAAAACACATCTAAGGGGAGCCGACCGAAGAGGGCTGGTGATGAAGTGCCCTTGAAAGCAGACCTATATGGACCACACACATTCACATATATCCCGTATACACCACATGCTGTTTCTGCCCTTGGCCAGTCCCTTGCACTGGGAAGAGT
The DNA here is from genome assembly GCA_019788955.1 of Albula glossodonta. Taxonomy (NCBI): domain Eukaryota; kingdom Metazoa; phylum Chordata; class Actinopteri; order Albuliformes; family Albulidae; genus Albula; species Albula glossodonta. The sequence continues at coordinate 861,001 of JAFBMS010000046.1, read as the reverse complement.
GCTTCACTGGGGCTGATAGCATCCAAAGCCAGCTTAAATAAAACATCAGTTCAGTGAGAGAGGTTCTCTGCTGGTGCCGGGGCTTCCTTCTCAAAGAGACTAGGCAGCTGGTTCACTACCAGAGACAGCTGCTTAGTAGGTTTATCCTGTTCACTGTCCTAGCCCACTGCTGCGGCCTCCAACACAGCACTCAAACACACCGCTGGTCTCTGACAGGGCTTCAACCAAGCGCCCTGGCCTCAGTGTATTTATAGACAAACGCAGTAGGCAGTGATGTGTTCCTTTCATTGTGTGTGTGTATGTGTGTGTGTGTGTGTGTGTGTGTGGGGGGGGGGGGGGGGGGGGGGGGGGCTTCACAAAGCCTCCTGCTGTGGAAGTGTCCAGACCTATCAGCGTTTTACGGTGAAGCAGCAGCAGGGTGGCACAGCAGTGCTGGGCTCGTAACTCGAGAGGTTGCAGGCACAGATCTCAGGCAGCACCCTTGAGCAAAGCACTTGACCTGAGCGTCAGAAAAATTGAGGCACTAAGTTGTGTCAGTCACTGTGAATAACAGAGCCTGCTGAGCAGAGGAATACCGTAATTATGTAAACCGAAGGATGCGCCCAAAGCTCAAAGCAAGGCCGCCACACCCACCTGGCACAGGTGCAGGGGAGCCAGGTGAATAGAGGACGGAGAATGAGACTGGTAAAAGGACCTTATTGTGACTTCATCCACATCTCATGTCCTGTTGTTTGACATTGGTGTTTCACAATGATCCAAGTCCAAAAAAACTGAGATGTAAGGGGAAAGCATGAGTATTTTGGCTAACAAGACTAACGCTCTTACCTCCTCCTAAAATGCTTTCCCTCATGGTATCTTCTTGCATATTTTACAGGTGTGACATAGCTATGTTATTCGTTTATAACCTCATAGAGAAACTGAGGGGGTGTTACTTTAACAACTACTTCTGGGACCTACCACGTCACTGCCCTCTGCTTTAAGATTTTTTTTTTTTTGCCTTTAACCCTCCAGCAGTCTCTCACCTGTTCTTGCTGCTAATCCCATTCAACCACACTGTAGGGCAGGAAGCCACTTTGCCAAGCATAACTATCATTATGGGTGGCTTCCATGTCTTTTTTTTTTTAAATATCACTTAGGCCAACTTCACCTGGGTTTTTGTTTAAACAACCGAAGATAAGTGCCTTGCTTGAGCATCGCACCAGCATGGCATTTGAGTTTTGAACTTGCAACCTCCTGGAGACGCTGCTGCCAAACCGCTCCCCTGATGAGCGAAACGGCAATGTTTTGACTTCTCTAAGCTCCTCCCAGCTTCCTGAAGCCTGCGGCTTGGTCTTTGCCCCTGCATGTCTGCCTGGGAGTTTGCACCTGCGTTCACCGCTGAGCACGTAGCAGGGGTATACATATGACATAGGCTAAAGTAAAGTTCAACGGCCAAATTCAACTATCTTGCTGGTTAGAGGCAATGACTGCGCCCACTCACATACTCATGCAAAGAATGCTGGGTAATGCAGGTTGACTACCCTTTCTCAGATTTACAATCAACACGTTCTTGTGCTTCTGTCATGAAATAGTTATCAAGTGATGATACTACACTATGACAGTTCATTCAAAAATATGACGATGCATAACCAAGCATGGTTTACTAAACAAGAAAAGCAGAAGACACCGAAAGGATGAATCATTGTCCTTGTGTGGGCAGTGATGACTTGTGCATTTCAGACATAGCGGACATATTTTTTTTTTTGTTCGGCAGTGATATCAGAGATAGTTTTAGTTGATACCAAACTGAAAAGCTCCACACGCAACTGAGTGAGCGAACTGGGGTGTGAGTCAGGAACATCAGAGAACGCGTGGAGTCTGGCAGTACTGGTTTGTCGAGTTCCACAAAAACACAACTGCAATCTTTGCACAAGGGTGCCAGTCAATGGCCAGATTTCACTTACAAATGGCTTCAATTTCAGACTACAATTACCCTTTAAAAAACACTCATCTCTATGCATACCCCAAACAATGTCACCACACCACACCACACCCCTGCTCAGGCACATGTTTAGGAGTGATTTCATTCTGTCTTTCGTAATCATTTACTAATGAGGTTCTCTGATAATTATACCAGGAAATACTGCAGCCTTTAGCCTGGTTCTTCTGTTATATGGAATAGCAATACCATTAATATTAACAATAATAATAACAAGCACAGTACTCCTGTTAAGGAATATGTGAGTACTCTGACCTTGTCCTTGCAAACATGAATGTATGTACTCTCTGGCCAAATGTAAACACACACGAATAAGATATAACTTCACAAAGCAGAACAACAATCCCCCAAACACTGGCAATTTTGTGCTTCTTCCTGTAGATAACAGTTTTAAAAATATTCCAGTCCCACAATTAATAATTCTCCCCATTTGTCAAAATCTATATATACTTCAAACAATAGCATGATCTATTCATACTAACTTAACCAATAACAGCATTTGTCCCTAGTAGCCAGGCATGCAGCATTACTTTAGATACAAGCATGCAAACTGTATTTCAACCCAAAGAACACACTCAAACAACTTGACAGCTATCAACTTATATTGCAGCAAACATACATGGGAAGCAATGTTTTCATTTGAAATAAAGTTAAATGGAGTACGAGCACAAATAAGAAAACACATTGTTAAGATCTGGAGAGGCTAGCCAGGAACATTTTCTGTTAGCAAAGCACGTCTTCAGTGACCGTCACTACAGAGTTTAAGGTTCTAGAGAGGTCTTCGTTTGTGTGTGTGTGTGTGAGTGTGTGAGTGTGTGTGTGTGTGTTATATACGTGTGCACTCTTGGCTGTCAGCAGTGGAATGTTGGTGGAAGTGTACAGAAATGGTCAGAATTTATATACCATTTCTTTGAGCTCTCAGCACGTCAGCGGCATTTTCCCAAAACAGCACGTTGTGTGTATTCCATAAAAACAGAAGAAGCGCATCTTTCATACCAGCAGTGTACTGTATACTGGAGGACGTGTAGGATGCATTGTAACTAAGCCTATTACAAATAATAATACTGTCAAATCAAGAACCTCTGTGCAGTTTTGAAATGATTAATGTAAACACATGTTGCAGTAAAAGGAAAATTGAATAAATATATACATATTTCAACAATAATTACACACAAACCACAGTCCTGGAGGGAGAGATACCATGTTAATAATAACAATTTGATATATATGTTTGCTCCTTTTTCACAAAGTACAGTTTGAAGCTATCTCCAATTCTTCAAATTTAGTATATGAAGCATGTATTCATATGTATCATTGCTCATGCAAAGTTGCACTGAGTATGCAATGATTTAGGACTAGTAATATGAAGTATCACTCAAAATAACAGGTAGGATTTTATACATGCTATGTCTATATCTCTCAAACTTGGTCCACAGGGATTGATGGTTGTGACTTTTGCTACAACCACAGTTGTAACCTCTGGATTGTACCAAACTGTTAACTGTTGATTGAATACTTTGTTTTATCTAAGGGATCACTTACATTTTAAGCTTTGGTGTCATAAGTAGCTCTGCGGGCAATGTAGAGTAAGTAAATGAGATTCACATCCAATGAATGTACGTAAGTTTGAAAAATCAATGCTTTCATTCTCTCACTGAGCTGCATTTCCTATAGAGGAGGGATTCATTAATGCATCAAATTATAGACTGGCCGGTGTATTCAGTGGGGTTATAATTAGTCAAACAGTGGACACCTGGCTTCAAAAAGAGTCAATTTGTTAAATAATAAGGAATTCAAAAGACAGACCTGAGCCTGCACTATCTTGTATCAACTTTAAAAAAATTGCTCAAAATTAAACACGTGTTCAACAGCATTAACCGATTATAAGACCAGCCTTCACAACAACCAACATAGTTTACACAGGGGTCGCCCACTGCGTCATGGGATGTGCTGTTTTCGAGCGCAGAATGTAAAAGTCGGAGGGGTGATTTTTCATACACTAAAGGAGTGTGTGACACAACATGTCAGGGATCAAAAATGAGAAAGATTTAAGGATGAAAGACACAGGGCCAAGTTAAGTGAACGAATAGGAAAAGGCTGTAAGTATCGGTTTGGAAAAGTTCTTTTTCAGTTTCATGTGTATGTGAAACACATTGACTAAAGTTAGTCGTAACGTGTGTCATTTTAATTTGAACTGCTTGGTACACAAACCTTAGGAACGTGTGGGATGTTTTTGCTTCTGTTATGCGAATTGCTATCTTTTTTTTTCCTTTGAAAACGTTGTTGAGAACAGAGTTACAGTATCAAGTACTTCTTAAGAGTGGCACAATTTTAGTATGTACTACCCAGGCTAATGTAATGTATCTCTATGCTACAATAGCTACTAAGTCAAAAACAGTGCTAGTCAAGGTTCTCATTTGCGGTATGATAGGCGCTGCTGCTTACTAAACCGTAACTAACATTTGCTTTTTCGCATTGGCTATCAATGCGAAGTAAACAGAAGCTGGTGTCGTTTGCTTAGCACATCGGTAACCGGCAGGTGAAGCGCTGTCCCACACTGTAAACGCAATCTAGCTGACTTGTAGTATTGTTCAAGTTATTGTCCACTTACCCATTGTAATAAGCTTTCACCCGGACCTGATGAGGGTTGTCGCCGGGGTGGGACATGGTGCTGTCCCGCAATGTAGGCATCTTCCGTGCTCAGAGATCCTGAGCTAGCTAACAATGGCAAGCTGTCTTTAACGGAATCGAGGAAATTTTTCCAATTCAGGCAGCACCTCACAATGCTCGCCGTTCTGGTCTTATTCTTCAAAAACCTGTGATAACAGCATTACTTAGGCTAACGAATAAAGTAGAAACTGTGAGCAGAAGCCCTTGTATTGAATTGTTAGCTTACTATTTTCCTTTTCGCCCACCAGACCAGCTACCTTCCTAAGTTTAGGGCTGGCTAGCTAGCTAGCTAACTAACTACCAAGACACTCCCGACGAGAGGCCCCGTAAGTAGCCAATCCAACACACTGGAATGTGGCTGGGAGGAGGGTTACACTTTGAACTAATAACAGGTATCTTCACGTCTATGTAAATAATAATTCATGAAATACATATGCTCTGCCACTTTTTCAGCATAGTGTATTGCTAGCTAGATGCTTCTACCGCCGATGATATTAGGTAGATCTCAAAATAAATAAAACGATGCATCTATGTCACCACTGATTAAGCACATAAAGTACATATTATAAAGGCTACGTGTATAGTAAAATAAACAGGCAAAACATTACATGTACAACTTTGGTTTTAATGTAAAATAATATTTTGGCAAAACGTGTGCTTTAGTTACTATCTGTCAATTAAACATTCTGAACCACCACATTCCGCTGCAATGTCGTCATTAGGTTCTCACCAAGATTTCTGGGAACTGTAGTTTCTTGCATCGTCGTGACACCTATTCGTCATAAATTGCACCACGGTTACTTTTTGATCAAATATTTTACCTAGAAGGGGAAATGCATGAAACTAATCTTAACTTTTCGGCTAAGCTATTTGAAACTACGCGTGGTTAAATAAACCATCATTGAGAAATCTAAGATAACCAAGGAAAAATTATTTTTTGTTTCAGATTTGCAGAAATGAATGCATGAGGATAATATACCAAGATCTTATTCAATTTTTATTTTAACATTTTGTGTCACATAAAAAGGTATACACAATGTGGTTGAAAGTTACTCTATGGTTTCTGTACACAAAGTTAAAATATTCTCAATCAGACACAAGTTATTTCATGTACAGAAGGATAAAGTGTAGACATAATTGAAGAACATAAAAAAGCCACTAAATCTACATCAAATGGAAGAAATTACAGCTAAATGATTATTTTAATCCACAAGGGATCCCCTATTTACCGTTTGTGCATTACTGTATTTCTTCAAAAATATATTACAGTCATTCAACAGATGCTCTTATGTATAGTGACCGAATTACAAGTAGAACTGTAAGCTGCACAGTTAACTTTCATGGAATACAGTATGTATTATTATTAATAATAGTATGACAGTATATACGCTATATATTAATAACCATGGTATCATGGTACACTTATTATTCTTAATAATTTTTATTTATCATAGACCTAATCTGCAGCTATGGCAATATATCCAACATTTAACAAACAAATATCACATTATGCAACCCTACTAGACAAACTGAACATCACAAAAAGTGCTGATCTTATATGTTACAGGCAGGTGTACATGTAATTGTTTCTCAAAATTAGATTAAGACCAGATTGCAGTTTTTTCCGCTCAACTCCCAATTAATTACAGCCAATCAGCAATGAGTCCTTTTGTTACATCAGTGGATAGGAGGAAATGTTTGTTTCCTTAGACACAAGTGAAACCTTTTCAGTAATTGTCTTATATTTTTAACATTTTCTGGAATTTAGCAATACATACATTTACAAGGCTTGACGGATTAAAAAAAAAATCAGTTGTTCAGTGAGTTCATGGGAACACACAAATTTTAAAAAAACCCTTAAATTAACAAAATCAATTTTCAAATATACATCAGCCTATTTTTACCACAAATAATGCATACACAGATGAAAATGCGGAGTGAATGTAAAATAAATAATCAGTATTCGTTTAGCAGCCCAAGTCAAATCCATCAGAGATGGGGGGGCACCCAAGAACCAGTTAGGAAACATTGAAATGAGTCATTGCCTGCCCCGATATACTTTCTGGCCCAGCGGCTTCCAACCTTCATCCTGGGGACCCACTGGGTAAGTGGAATTTTGCTCCAACCATCCTTAGCATCCTCTTGATTGTAACAACCCGTTAATTAGACATAAGGCATCATGCCTGCTGAGGGATGCTCACAATTTATGGAGGACAGAACTTTCAGGCACATATCTTTTCACCTGTAAGAAAAGATCAAACAAATTAAAGCTGATCCTGGGACTGACTTAGTACAATGTACAACATGCTCACAAAAAATACACAATAATAATAATAAAAAAACTAAATTATAGGTATGGTTTATTTGACGACTCATGCACTGATGACTGTATTGTTTTCCATGTGATGGGTCTCTGTTGTTTTGTAGGGAGTTATGTATTACAGGAGATATTGCTCTTAAGTATTTCGCTATTTTGAGCTTTATTGCATTCTGCAATGCTCTGTTGCTGAGCAACTGCCTCGGTAAAACAACTAAATCTGAGGAATGAAATGATACCTGTCTTTGCTTTCGTCTCATCTGCATCTCTTGCTGTTGCTTGTTCCTAGCCTCTTCCAAAGTTAAGCATCCTCCTGAAACCGCAAAACAAATTGTATATAAATAAAATAATGTCAACTAAGAACACCCGCAATGCCACAACAAACCTTTATTTGGAAGCATCCACAGGGTGATGCTTAATTTGTTCATTTAATTCGCCTCACCTTACTGTGTGGAAATGGCGAATAATACATTGTCTAAAAATGTTACTCTTGTTTAATGTTGTTATTCGGTGTAACACACAATGGGCATAGTAGGTACATTTAAACAATGACGATCTTTAGTAATGTTGCATTACGGCGCCGTGCGGTGGTGTTTTCCAGTATTACAACTCTCAATAATGATGTCTTTCGTCTTCAGTTAAACAAGCCTAGCGCAGGCATCGGTTTGTCACTGTACTTTACAGAAGCCGTTAAGTTCCATTACAAGTTATAATAGGTAAGATTTCGTTATTTTTTTACTTACTTACTTAGTGAAGACAATGCATCTGCCATTGTATTGGAAAATGTGCAGAATCTAATAATGTTGTTCTCTGAAGTGAGAGAATTTAGTTATGCTAACCTGTTCCTGGTTATAACTGGTTGCGCCCCTGCCCTTCCGCACTCTCATGTCTCTCGTCACACAGACCTGCGTTATGGCTGCTGCTTTAATCTCTCGAGTCTTTTCCGAACCCAGCAGCCGTTTTGCACCAGCTGGTGTAGCGCTGTGACCGTAATCTTACCTACTGTGCTGGGGGCAATAGACACGTAGCCCATAGCGCGACTCAGTTTGTATTCCTCCAGAGCAACCAGCTCAGCCTCAGCCTCTGGAAAAGCAAACGTGTGTTGACACATTTTCACATGTGTTCAATTAAAATTATGACTTTGCAGCTACCAAGATCCGCTTGCAACCAACAGTAAATTAATAAATGAATAAACGTTGGATGAGCGAATAAATAAATACATTTTTCAAATAAATAAAACTTACTTTGCTGAATCTCATGTCTTTTCTTGGGGTTCGGAGCAATAACTGTAAAAGGCTTGTGACTGCATTACAGGAAAAATAAGGACCATCAACATCTCTACATTGTCAACAGAGAAAAACCTTGGGTCTAGTACTTCAACAATACACAGCAAATACATTTGTTCAATTTTTAATCCATTCATAAGAAAAAAAATATATAAACTTTCCATGGCATGGTAGGCTACATAGCTTGTGTAGGCGTATGTTGTTTTACAAGTTCTTAGAAGGCGATTTTTTCGGCAACAAAGTCAAGATAGCATACATATTCTTACCTTTGGAATTCGTGTGTCGCTCTGTGTCGTGTTCTGTGCACTTGCTGAAGTTTCTGATCCAAAGATGACTCTTTAGGTCTTTCGCAGACCGCAGTCTGCTTTAGTTTTCCTTCGTGTTTGGCTCCACGGTCTTCAACAGGTGCTTTCTTGGCTTCAGAGTCGTTGCTATGGTGACACCTTGGACAACTCGATGCCCTCTTCTTACGGGGATCCGGGTGCGTTTTCGGTTTAGTTTCCAGGGTTCTAGTTTTAGTCTCGGAAGGCCTTGTTTTCATTTGGATAGATTTGGGTTTAATAACCTTTGCGGTTGACATGGTAGCAATCAATCTGTCATTTAAATCCGGAGAATTAACGGCAAGAAGTATGGACGATAACCATGGATCGTTAGCTCGTTAGATATAGTAATTATCCTAGATAATATCAATTGGCTGTATTTCCCCCTCCGGTTTGTCCCTTTTGTAGTATGTTTGCTATTTTTCATGTCACCAACTAAACGAATTTACCGAACATCTGTTCTTATTTCGTGAAGCCAGTTGGTGGTTTCAGGGCATAGTGGTTAATGGGGTTAAATTTCACCTAAGGCAATCCGATTACTGCAGTTGGAAGTTTACCTTCGCAAAGCATAATGGGTGTTGAAGTTTACATTGTTTGTGCACGTGTTTGTGTACTTTTTTTATTCTGCTCAATATTACCAGGTTTATTATGGGCAAATATGAGATATGTAATACTTGAATGACTACTAATCGGCTAAATCAGATCATTTTTCCTTACCTAGAGAATTTACCATAATTCAGGTTTTATATCCTTAGACAAGGTACAATCATATTTAGTGTAACGTAATGCGATTATTTATTCCCCCATGACTCTGCTGTACCCTAAGTTGGCGACAATTGTACATAAATACATATGACACAACAGGCACATAATAATTCTCTGCCTAGGTGGCATGGTCCGTAATGCATTCTGTCCACATCTGAATAATTCTGAATAAACACCGTGTATATAGGATGTAAATCAGCTGCTGGCCATCGATAAAAAAAGATACGAATAAGGAAAGCAAGTTTATCGGTACATAGAACTATAGTAAACATTTAATAATGTCATACCAAGATCTGTATGAGAAAATGTGCCTTAAGTGACTGCGACTGAATTCCGTTTGACGTGTGAGAGAGAGAGCGAGAGAGAGAGAGAGAGAGAGAGATCAAATACTGTCCTCTGAAGTGAAAGGTTTTTGTCGTCATAAAAAAAAAAACTCGAAGTGTGAGCTTGTGTAAAGTCCTCCTACACTGCAAGCGGTGCTGTGTCTGTATTTTTCATTCTCGGTGTGCCAGCATTCTGGGTTTTTTTAAATCTCCATTTTAGAGACCATTGACGCATTTGTACACGGCTGGGACGGCGAAGGGCTGAAACAGCGGCACATATTACCACTTTGAGATGGGCTGTGGCCAAAATTAAGGCCGGACAGGTAAAGAAAACGACTCGGAGAAACTTAATGCTTGTATTTGGAAAGCTGTCACGGTCTCGCACGTCCGCTCTTTTTCAAGAAAAATTATGTATGTAGGCATGTGCAAATTCCTTGTGTGACTTCCTTTTTAAAATATGTCATTTGAAAGAAAGTCATATCATATACGCTTACCAGTCAAGCCCAAGTGTTATTTTAGAGGCTAATATTAATTTTGTCGTGGAGAGTACCATGACTGTACCTTTAGCAGATGCACGTCTACAAGGAAGTGATAACTGAGATGTTTACACATCCGTTCTTGACACTTACACGCCCATTTAAATTTCATTAAGAGTCGCGTAATCATTGACAATAATATGAGCAGTACTTAAAGTAATTTTGCATGACTTTATTCATTCATTTTATTAAATGCATTCAGAGAGGGTAGCTGTCAAATGTCGAATGTGGGCGTGTAACCATTTCATATATTTTTGCAACCAGTATATTAATGTTAACTTAACATAGGCTAGAGCCTAGAGGGTATGTATTCAGATTTCCTTGCCATCTGCTAAGTATCCATTTGTTAATTTTGTTTAGAAGGATATTTTCACGTTTCATAATAGCACATGTACTCGTTGCTAATGTGTTGATAATGTATTACGAAAGAATTCAATACTTAGCTGTGTCTGTGTCATGCCTAAATACAATTTACTGTAGCTTACCACACATCGGGCTACGTTGCCATTCTAATACAGCAGCTATGTAATTTTGATCGAAACATGTCTTGGTGGCTAAACATCACAACAAATTAGAAGGTCTGGTTCTTTAAAACTGCTGGCTGTCATTTCGTACGAATTTAGTAAGAACCGCATTTTTCTGCAACTCCAACTTGAAACAGGCCGCTCACATTTTTCCACGATTATTTGTGGTGTTTTCTCCACGACTATGTCGAATTCGGGTTCTTAGTTGAGATGTAAGCCACAGTAAAATTGCCGTTGCTATTTTGTGGTCATTGCTGTTTCTTTTTTCGTCAGCTATGTCAGCTAATTTTTTTTCCTGATATCTATAGTCAGGCCGTGCATGTTCATTTGTGTCTGCAAATCTTAACCAGAGATCTTCCGGTTCTTCAGCGCGCTTGCTCTGTAGAATGAACGCTGCTCATTTTCCTCCCATATTTTCACAACACATTCTTGCCTAAATAAAACAACAAAAATCAAACCAAATAAACAATAATTAAATAAAGGGATGACTGTCAATGCATTGCGAGGCGTTTAACATAAATCGAATGGTCAGTTGGGTTGCTATTTTTTTGTTATCGAGCAAAGTGAATAATTTTCAGGTATCGTAAATAGATATACTTTACATTGGTGTGACTATAATTGTGGGATAATGCGACATTGCAATGAAATTGCCACCACATACCCACTAGAAAACCATGCAGGAAATTTTAAATATATTTAATAAATGATATTCAGCCATCCAGTCAACTCTTCATCCTGGAGTCTTGGTGTAGCTGCAGCACGGAATAGACTAATAGCTAGGCAGTCCCTAAAGTCTAATTACGCTCATAATGTGAAATTTAATTTGATATGCAGTTTTCATAATCTGAGCAAACCAAGTTAACTGGCAGAGAGTTTAATCAAGAGGAATGATCGCTATTTGCTTTTTAAGCTACTTGCACGATTACCTTTCACATTTAACAGATGTTGTAGTCAGACTGTATGATCTTTTGTTGTAAGCAGTAAGACTTGGGTTTGAATTTAATATTTCTTAAGTACTTTTTCCACAACTGAAAATGAAAATAAACCACGTCAGGAAAAAATAGTCCTTACTTCAGACACCACTTTTTAGAAAAATTCAGTGTGAATAACTTTACGTAAGTATGAATTAATTCTAAATAAAGCATTTTATTTTATATGATTATTTTTATGTGACTGGAAAATTTACATATATCCAATTATATTAAAAAATTAGTTTATATATGTTTATATACTCAAGATTTTTACTGATAAAAATACAAATGTATACATTCAGCATTTTATACAATCTTTTCAAAGGAAACAACTGTAATCATCGTTGAAGAGCTTCTTGTTAGCTGAAATTATATCAGATGAAAGACATAATTTCTGAGTACTGCACTGGGTATTTTTGTAATCTATTCTTTAAATAGATACTGCATTGCAAACTCGCCAATGGTGATAAAATGCACTTGACGACGGTGACACGAATTTCCGTTTTGTCTTGTGTTTATTTGTTGGATTTGAGAGGCTACTAACTCAACATTGATCTGCTCAGATGTAGGTTACTGAAACTAAAGTATAATCCTTACACAGGCCTACCCAGGAAATGTGTTTTTGGTAGTATTGTGAGGTATATTAGGCTGATTGCCACAGTGCTGTTGCATAGTGCCTACAAATGGAAAAATACATTTAAGCGAAAGCACAATGGACCGATTTCGAAACAAGGCTTTTATAACTAGGCCTACATATCAACGTCTTGCTTTCAGAAAACATCTTGCTTTTTGCTCCCAAGAAAATCCATTAGGCCTACGTACGGACAAATCCCTTTGATACATCTAAAACGGCACATTTAATGAAATCCATGAATAATTTATTACCAGACTAAACTATGTGGATCTAGTGGAGTGTTAATGTGGATTCACTTGACCTCGATAACAGCAAAGTTGTTGCACTGCTAAAGATAAGAAAATGCAAATGAAAGTGTGGAAGGCGGGTCACTGCACGGTTAAACGACAGCTTTTTCATAGCTCCTGTCAACGACTACACATGTGGTGTACAGTAGCCCATAGTTCTAAAGATTTAGAGTATTGTTTGCTTTCTCTACATCTGGCGACCAACAAAAAATGGTCCAGTCTGCTTTGTCCTATCTTGCGTAAATAGGTTGAGGGGCTTTTTTTACAGGTCTACGATTATTGATACGTAATTCTGTCCGTTTGGTGAAAATAAACCTTGACCTAAACGCACATGATACGAATCAACCCAAACGAACCGAACCGTGTAGGGAGAAGTGATCCCAGTCCGCGTTCCAAACTACGATGTCTTTGCTGCTTGATCCTCCTGTATCTGCGTCGTGTCAAATCAAACACTTTCGAGTTCACTTGTACATGTACCGCTTCGAATGAGCATGCGCCACCATGCCAAACGCTACAAGTCATTATACAGAGCATGTAATGTAGAGGCGTGTTAGACCAACTGCAAATCAAAATCGCACAGTGCGGCAGAGCAGAATTTAGTGCCAGGTACACGACTTGATTTTAACTAGAATATGTAATAGGTTTCTCTGGATCATAATCTAGGCTACATCTGGTTTACAATAGAGGGATGCCCAATTTAAAAGCTCATCAAAATACCGAGTTCATTGCAGTTGTAACTCTCATGAGAAATAAATGCCAGGCCAATACTTAACTTGTCCGTGGTGTTTGGCTGACGAGTCATGAGCATCTCATTTGGATGTAAGAAGCCAGGCTGGGTAAAGCATCTAAGTAATGGACAGTAAGAACTGCATTATAAACAAGTGTACCATGTGACTCAGCTGTAGCAGAGCTGCTCACTCCATTTGGCCATTGATCAGTAGATGTCATTTTATTTAATCCTGCTCCTTCAGTACAGGGGATGTCCGAGCTGGCACAACATGGAAGGAGGGCTGAATTTGGGGTAACACTGGGGTTTCTCTCCGATATTAAGAGCTGGAGAAGGGACAGGTCTCGGCACAGGACAGATCCTCTGAACTGCTGAGGGCCTGGAGCAGGGACAGGACTCGGCACAGGACAGATCCTCTGAACTGCTCGGGGTCTGGAGCAGGGACAGGACTCGGCACAGGACAGATTCTCTGAATTGTTCAGGGCCTGAATAGTGTTGAGGTAGATGTGAGATTTGGAATGGATGACCTTCTCTTGGCTTTGATCACCTTTCATGACAATCTCATTGGGGGTTTGTCTTAGGAAAAGTGTTTACCTGAGAGAACAGACAGTTACGCACAGCTGTGTAAATAGATTTTGTGTTTTGTGAACAATTCAGCTCTATAACTGTCCATGGGTGAGAGTGACATCTGCAAGGGAATGATGGATGCATTCAAAAATACAGTTTGAGGGAAACAAGCCTTTAACCCCAGTTAAGATTGTGATTTATGCAGGGTGAGTGCAGGTTCCTCAGTCCAGCTAATTATGTCATGCTTAATTGGTTCAATTACTCATGAAGCCCTTTGGGTGTAAGGCTGTGTTAAAGCACAGAATTTAAACAGCAGTTATTATTTAGATAACGCTTACAAACAGGGCTGATTTGGGCAAAATATCAAACTAATTATATAATTGAAAGAAGAGGCTGGAAAAGAAAAGAACAGCGTACGCACAGCCCTCCTTAGCACCGGGTCTGAGATGTCTGGTCTACACAGCATCCAGGCAAGGAGCTCGAGACAGTGCAATAATGAATTTCTAGAATGCATGGAACCGCCAACTTCTGAGAGCCGAAGGTTGGCACTTGGTGCGATGGCCGTTTGAATTCCTGCCTCATTTGCATAGCTAAATAGAGGAGCTCTTGAGATAAACTTCGTGTGAAGAGAAGATGGGCGGGTGGGACGAGGAATTTCGCGTGTATGGTGTAATTCAGTGGCAAGTCAGCGTTTTACTGGGGTTTCCCCTTTCTGGTGTCTGACTGAGCAGCCGTCTGTTTGGTCTTTGTTCACGGTGTCTCGTGGTGTCTTGTGACGTCATTCGTTTTAGCAGTTGCTAGATTGGAAGCTCAGTTTTATAAACTGGACCAAAGACCCGAAACAGAGACATAGTGATGCATCCACACACAAACAAACAAACAAATAAATAAATAAAAGCCTGGCAGGTAAGAAGATGTGAAATGTATGCAGAACGTCTGCTCTTAAACCCCTGGTCTCGGACCCACATCCACATTCACCTGTGGTGCTGCGCTCCATCATGATGTTTGCTTCCTAGCCTGTGATTCGCTGCCTAACCCTCCACTCCCCCCCCCCCCCCCCCCCCCAGGCTGGTACTCCATGTGCTTGCGCATTGACTGGGAGGCTCTTGCTTCACTCTGCTGTCGCTCTGCTGTGTCGCTCCCCCTCCTACTGCAGGTGAACCAGCAGGGGGCGCCGAGAGTGCAGGGCTTGGCCGAACGCTACCTGCGCCAGGTGTACACAGCCCAGGAGCGCCGCCTTCTGCACCTGGCCGCTGCTCGGCAGGTGGGCTGGCTGTGGGGCATGGGGGTGGTGCTTAGAAACACTCAGTATGTGAGGAGGGACAGGTGTACTCAGGTATATGCAGGTGTACTCAGTGTGTAAGTGTGGAGACAGGTGTACTTAGCTTAAGCAGGTATACTTAATGTATGAAGAGTGTGTGAGTAAAGGCAGGTGTATTGAGTTTGAGTTGAGACGGGTGTTCTCTGTGTGTGAGCACAGACAGGTGTATTCAGTTTGAGTAGAGACAGGTGTTCTCTGTGTGAGTAAAAGCAGGTGTGCAGTGTGGGCGATGTGGAGAGGAAGCTGAGAGAATGACAGTGGAAGTGAGCAGACTCTACACCTGTGAAGTTTCCAAGGGGCTGCATCAAAGCACCACAGTCAAACCAACAGCAGTTCCTCTCAGCCAGACCGCACGCATGCTTGTGTTCGTTTACCACCCTGTGTTTGTTTGTGTATGAAGGCGTGTACGTTAGAATGCCTATGTGTATGTCTGTGTGTTTGTTTGGTTGTGCATGAGTGCAAGTGAATGTGTATGAGCATGTGCTTGTGCGTGCACACCAATCTTGTACCTCAAAGTAACGAAGCCACACTGCACTTTGTGTGTGTGTGTGTGTGTGTGTATACGCATGTATATTTGCATGCATGCTTGCACTCTTGCAGTTATGTATGTGATTATGAATGCTTGTGTGTGTGTGAGAGACAGAGAGAGAGAGAGAGAGAGAGAGAGAGCGCATCACTCCTCTGTATGTTATTCTCTTAGGCCACAGGGTCAGGAAGCCAGGCGCCGCTCTCCTCCCCCGCCTCTTCCTCCTCATCCTCCTCGTCCTCCTCCTCTTCGGGCAAAAAGAGTGTACCCCAGTCGCCCACTGCGTCTCAGAGCTCGGTGAGTACCTTTACAGTATAGTAGAGTCACAGTAGAGAGGTGCTTTCACACCGTCCTCCCCCCATTTCCTACACTAGCCTGACAGCCCAAACCCCAGAGCCCCTCAGCTGAGTTCTGCTCCCCTCCCTGAGGCAAGGTATGAATAACCCCCCATGGGTGAGTGAGTGGGGGGGGGGGGGTCCCTTAAAGAGTAATCTTTCCAGGCATTGTGTCATGACTGTTTTGTTAAAAACCAAAAAAAATAAATGTACTTGTTATCTGAGCCACCTCTATTTATTTGACCAGCTTAGGGTGGGCACAGTTATTTTTAAAATTTTTTACGAGCAAATGTTTTTTTACATGATGACGCATCACCTCATCCAAACCAGGAAATGGACTGGATTTGCGTGTAGCGCCTATGTTGAAAAAAGCGTGTTGCATTGCATGAATAGTGCATTAGCATTGCACCCCACTAATTTATCCAATTTCCACCTCTTTTCATATGTTAATTGATAACTAGTTGACGTGGGTAGTTTTGCGCCATGGCACTAGAAAAAGTAGTGGTCTAAACCATTGTTGATGGAACAATGCACTTGCTTTTTTTCTTACAAGGTTTTCCTCGTGCCTGGGGGTCATGCCTGCCCCCCACCCCCAGACCACAGGCCCCATGCTCTCTCTGTCTCTCTCTCTCTCTCTCTCTCTCGGGTTTCGCTTCGGCCCGTGCCACCCGAGCAGAGGCGATACTCAGGAAGCAGGCGGCTGTTTTGCAGTAAACACACATGTGATGCAAGCCCTCTGCACTTTTAATGCATCCTCCAGGGCAGAAGAGGAAACATGAGTGTGTTTGTATGTGCGCGGTGTGCGTGCGTATGAGCGTGTATGTGTGTGTGCGTGTGTGTGTGCATGCGTATGAGCGTGTATGTGTGCGTGTGTATGAGCGCGTATGTGTGTGTGCGTGCGTGTGTGCATGCATATGAGTGTGTATGTGTGTGTGCGTGCGTGTGTGCATGCATATGAGCGTGTATGTGTGTGCGTGTGTGTGTGTATGTATTTGTTTGTGTGTGCGTGTGCATGTGTGTGTGTGTGTGTGTGTGTGCGTCTCTTTTTTTTCACAGGGTTTGAGATTGTCACGCATGTGAACCGGCCTGCAGGCTGGTGAATGTCCGTCTCAGTTCTTCTGTTTCATTTTTAAGCCGCTTCATCGTCACAAAGGCATGGCTATGTACAGAGCTGTCAAAGCAAAGGTGACAAACAACAACAGCAAACAGCATGATTCGGCTGTGTGTGGGGGAAGGGAAGTGTGCAAATCAGTGATGCAGTACAGTAGAACAGTGGAAATGTACGGTATTTTTCTCTCTTCCTGTCTCCCAGCATCTTTAAATTGAATTCTCTCAAATTCTCTCATCCCTTCTGCCCTGTTTCACCCCTGCGTTGTATTCTGTCTTACCCTGTCCCCATCACCTGTTCCTCTCATCCAGCTATGTCCTCTCTTCCTTCACTCTACCCTTCCTTTCTTTGTCCCCACACCTCCCCTTTCTGTCCCTTTGCCACATGCAGCCTCAGCCCAAATACACTGGGGAACTTTTCCATGGGGGGGTTGTGTTGTATACACTGGGGAACTTTTCCGGTTACAGTGAGAACTAAACGGTAACTTGAACAAATCAAGCATGCAAAAGTTATGGCAGCCTGATGCATGATGTTCAGGCGTTGTCGTGAGTGAGCCAATCACAGGGGACTTGGGTTTCATCACTGGACCATGCAGGGGTCTTTAACATTCCCCATGTGTCATTGCAGATTAAGTACGCATTATGCAGCCAAATAATTTGTCTAGCAAACTTGTCATATATCAGTCACATCAGGACAAAATGTAGCGCCCGACCACAGAACCTCCTCAACCACCGTTTTTACAAAGGCGATAACGAGCGACGATGGGCTTCGCCTCTAACTATCTGTCACCATCAACGCGCTCTACGCAGAAATGTGTACTACCATCGATGTTGCGAATGTGAGACGTCGCTAGTGTCGCTGGGTGTTGCTGGAAAAGTTGATATGGCAGCGTTTATGTGGTGTGTGAAAGGGGCTTGCTTCTCCTCCCCACCCAGGTAACGCTGCCCCCTTCCCCAGTGACAGTCCAGCCAAACAGCCGCCCCCAGATCACCTGTTCCGCTGGAGGAGAGACGATATCCCAGCAGGCCTTGCTCCTGGGGAGCAGCTCTTCTGCCACTAGCCAGGCTCAGATGTACCTACGAGCACAGATGGTGAGGAACTGAATCATTACAAGCCCCTCCCCCATTGCTCTTAACCACTCCCACCTTTTCAGCAATGAATGAGACACAAGCCCCTCCTCTTTCTCTTAGCCCCACCCCCCCACCCCATGTACAAAACCAAAGAAATACAAGCCCCACCCCCTTCCCCATAATTAAATACTCTTAACCACGACCCTTTTATGTGACTAGAAATACAAAGAAAACCCCTCCTCATTTTCTTCTGTTACATTCAGTCCCCGCCTACTATTTATGAGTTCCTTCCACTTTCAGCAACTAAACAAAGTGTAGCAGTGGGGGTTCTTGACGCTGGACCTGAATATTGCAGTGTATTGGGTGTGGCAGGATCATGGGTAGTTTCGCTGGGTGCAGGTTAACATGCTTCACACAGTATTTTAAACAGAAGCTTTGTCTGCGAACTGGTCAAGCAGTCACAGCCATGACATTTGACCGGACGGCTGTGCATCTTATGTGTGGGTAAAGCATAGATTTTGTACCACTTATCATAGTGATTTGTGGGCAATATACAGTTATCCATTGGATTGGAAAATGGGAAAGGCACTGGCTTACTGGACCAGAAGATCGTAAGTTTTAAGCTCAGGCATGGTGCTGTTGTCTTGCCCTTTAGTTAAGTGCTTTAGGTAAGTTTCCGTTGTTACGGTTAAAACTCAATGCCAAAATACGTTAGTTAGAAAATGTTTGCTGTACAACTGCTGTATAAGGCTGAATGCATCTTCTGTTTACGAAGGGATTTTCTGCCTAGCCCCTGGGACGGAGCTGGCCTTGTTGCTGTTAGCTTTTGCGGTATTGACATGTTCATTTTTTTCATCTTCTGAAAGGCTGGTGCTCACAGACTGTACCCCCAGAAACGGATGCGATTTCCCGCACCACATCAAACGGGTTATTTTTTTTAGTTTCTCTCTTTCCGTGCAGCTCTAGCGTGCATTGAAACCGCCTTGATGTGTGAGTGAAGTAGTGACAGCTTTGTTGATTAAAGACACGGCTGAAGAAGTCACCGTGGAAACGCTTGCCTTTGAATCACCTGATTTACCTGTTTGCACTTCTACACCTGACTTTCCTAAGTCTCGCTGTGTTTCTCCTCCTCCATCTCTGTCTCTCTCATTCCATCTCTCCCTCTTTTTGTCTTAATCTCTTTCTCTCTCACTCTGTCTCTTTCTTATAATCTCTTTCTGTCTTTCTGTCTCTTCCAGAGTCTCTTTTTCTTTCTGTTTCTCTGTGCCTCTCTTTCACCATGTCTCTCTTAATTTCTCTCTGTCTCTCTTTTACCATCTGTCTTTCTCTGTTTCACCATCTCTCTCTCTCTCTCTCATGCTCTGGTTCGGTCCTGCCTTGGGTAGGCCTGTGGTTTCCTCTCTCTCATTCTGTCTCACACTCAGTGTTTCACTGCCATTCTTTCTTTTCATTCTCATTCATAGTCTTCTGCACCTCAACAATAAGATACAGCGGTATTATCAAGAATAAAGCTTCAGCGGAATTATCTGCCACTAGGGTATGAGAAACGGACTTCAATGTTTTAAATTAGGAATATAATATTTAACTAAGAAAATTAAAAAATCTTGGTGCCAAAGTACTAGGTAAGAAAATGAATTTTGAAACCCCAAAAACAAGTATTTCTGTTGAATTGAATTTGATATATATACATAATCATATAATACCTGGTCAATTAGTTTTTTGCTACTGCTTTGCTTTCTGTGGTTTTGTCATTCTTGGCCCTCACTCTTGCCTTCTCTCTCACTCTCTCTCCTCTTCCTCCTCTCTTTCTCTGACAGCTGATTCTCACTCCCTCTGGCTCGGTTGGCATGGTGCAGCCGCGCCTGCCTGTTTTCTCCTCCTCCTCCTCCTCCTCCTCCTCTTCCTCCACCCGCTCCCTCTCCACACAGGTGAGCTGTGGCCAGGCAGGTGTGGTGGTGTGGGGGGGGGGGGTGAGGGAGGCACAGTTCTGTCAGTGTTAATTTCAAACCACACTCACTTAATTTATCTTACCTGAAGAAACGCTCATGGAACTGAAGCAGAGACTGGTAGTGCAGGTCGTTTTTTAGGCGTGATAGAGGAAATGAGGAGATGGTAAATATATTTTATGTAGTTTAACCCATGACCCCCCCCCCTCCCCCCAGGATCAAAGTCTGCTCCGGCGGCTCCCCCCACAGCTGAGCATGCCCGTGAAGCCGTCCTCACAGAAGCAGAGTCTGATGCAGGTGCGCCCCAACATATCCCTGAGCGCCCCCAAACTCACCCTGCGGCCGGACGCTGTCACAGGCAGCACGTCGCATGTAAAGGTGACCCCCCCGACGCTGGTCTCTGCTCATCGGCTGCTGACCCCCGGCCCACGTGAGTCCCACATTCTCAAACAGCCGTCATCAATAAAACAATATTCATTTAAATGAAGAGATACAGAGTTCATTAAATCAAAAAATCCAGAAGGTGTCTGAGCATATGTGTATGTTGATATATATATAACAGAGGAATGTCTGCGAGGGCGCATAGATGGAAATTAGTTAAGAGTAATTTCAGAACTGAAATCAGGAAGTAGTATTTTGCGCAGGGAGTTTTCAGCAGCTTGCAGCAGCTTGCAAGGTCCTGCAGGTGAGGCAGAGACGCTTTGGGCGTCTAAGTTCAGGTGCGCAATAGAACATTGCAGATAAATAAACTGGCGTGAATGCCTCATTCTTTTCAGTGCTTATGCTTCAGTGCTAGATGAATGAAATGTAATAAATGGAAGTCATGGGTGGTCATTTGTGCATGTTGGTTTTTCAGGGCTGTACTCTCCAGCCCACTCGCACTCCCTGATGATGCAGAAGCTTCGCACGGCGTTGAGCCATAAGAGGGTGAACTACCAGCTAATTAGCCCCAAGCCTGCTGGGGGCCCACGCCAGGTTCAGCCGGCCTCTCTGCAGGGCTGCGCACGGGAAACTCCACCCACATCCCAGCTCTGCCCATCCAATCAGAGTCCGAAGAACCCAGAGACCCCGCCCACCGCTGCTGCAGTCCAATCCCAGCTCTGCATTTCTGCCCCGCCCCTTAGTTCTGCCGTCTCCTCCTCTTCCTCCAATCAAAGTGATGCATCGTCACAGCGCAAGACTGCCAGTGCGTGCCCAGTAAGGACCCAGTCCTCCACCAGCCAGTCACCAGTGGCCGTCCTCAATGGGCCCCAAGCTCTCGTCCAATCCCTGCCCTCGGCCACAAAAGAAGCTCCACCCCCACCGCAGGTCGGCCCTGCCCCTGGGCCCCCCAGCCTTAGCCCCGCTCCTGCTCTCTCTAGGCCGTCCCCTTCCACAGGACCCAACGCGGCCCCCCACCCTGCTGGGTCCTCCCCCTGCCCCTCCATCCCCGCCCCCACCTCCCCCCACGCGCTGCAGACCCTGTCCCTGCTGTTAGCGCGGGCGTCCGCAGGGCGGGGGTGCACCGGTCGGGCGCTGTCGTTGGGAGAGACCCCAGCGGACCCACCCCCCCTACAGAAGATTGCCGAGGACCTGAAGGACCGACTGGCCACACCCCTGGAGCTCTCCGTGGTAAGGTGGACACACAGTGAGGACTGCAGGTAGACCTGCTGCTGTTATTTCTGATTAGTGAAGGTTTCAGTGGAGTATGGCTTCTGAACAGTGGAGGAGTATCTCCCCCTCTCTTTCTCTCTCTCCCCCTCTCTTTCTCTCTCTCTTTCACTTTGCCACTCTCTCCAGTCCCTCAAATTCCCTTCCCTTCGTTTCATGTTCTTCCTGTTTGTTTCAGTCATTTATTGTTTCTCATGAGGCCCTCATTCCTCATCCTGGGGCAGGGTATTTTGGATTAGAGATGTTTGGTGAACTTTGGTGAACTTTGGTAAAAAGATTAATTCAGTTAACAAACAGACATTGTTATTTCATCAATAACTGTTATTATATATTGAAGACATATTGATTTTGAGCTAGTTTCATGAACAGAAAAGCCTAATTTTTATTTTAATATTTACCAAAGTTACCTGAATAACCAGTAAACCCCACCACCCCCTTTGTGGGTCTGAACTGGTTTTGGAATTTTACATGAAAACATAAAACAGGCTCCTAAGCCCCCATCTTACACCTGTGACGCTGGCTCTGTTCCCCTTACCTGAGCCCCCATCTTACACCTGTGACGCTGGCTCTGTTCCCCTTACCTGAGCCCCCATCTTACACCTGTGACGCTGGCTCTGTTCCCCTTACCTGAGCCCCCATCTTACACCTGTGACGCTGGCTCTGTTCCCCTTACCTGAGCCCCCATCTTACACCTGTGACGCTGGCTCTGTTCCCCTTACCTGAGCCCCCATCTTACACCTGTGACGCTGGCTCTGTTCCCCTTACCTGAGCACCGCCCCAGTAATATAGTTCAGGACCATAAATGGCCAGAAATATGATCATACATTTATAAATGTTGTTTGAAATCACAGGACAATGTGTAATAAATTGCATGTATACTGGTACAGTTGAAAGTTGAAAAGCCTACTGTGGACACCCAGAGATGTACAAATGAAAAATGTATGGATACAAATAGATGCATGGCATATAAAACAGATATTCACAGTAATAACATAACTGTAAGCTATGGGCCTTCAGGGTCCTTCATTCTAATAAGGTTTACAGGTGTTGGCCACATATTACTTTACATTACATTAAAGGCATTTGTTAGACACTCTTATCCAGAGCGACTTACAAGGCAAAGTGCATAAGAACGGTACAAAAAGTGCAAAGATAACCCTAGAGAGGGGTAAAGTCCCAATTGCCAAAGGTGATCGAATAGATTAGGATTCCCCTACAGACTATCTAAAGAGAAAGTAAACAACAGCCTTGGTTAAAAACAAATTACAGTCAAAACAAGGGCGATAAGGGTAGAGACGTTACAAAGAGCAAGGGAGGGGAGGGGAGAGGTGCAGCCTGAAGAGGTGAGTCTTCAGTCTGCGCGTGAAGGTGGCCAGTGTCTCTGCTGTTCTGACCTCCACAGGAAGTGGAGGCCATGAAATGGTGCCCTCTCATGACACGGACTCTCTGTTGCATGGTGGACCCGCAGCCCCAGCCGGTCTCTAAAGAGAGCCCCGTCATAGAGGAGATTAAGGAGGAGAGAGAGTCTCCGCCCAGAAACAACACCCAGAATCTACCAGCTCTGCTGCCACCTGCTGGACTGGAAGGAGACTGCAGGAGCACATCCACTGATATGGACATTACAGGTATCGATCCTTTCTTATTATTTACCAGGTAACCAGCGAGTGTTAGTACTGGGAAAACACACACAGTGAAAACCATATTACTTGATAATACCTAGTTTCAGTAGTAGTGAGAGCGGATTGGTCCGTTTGTAGCTGCATGGTTTGAATTTGTCTCCAGAGGAGCTCCAGAGGTACACAGCTGGTTATCACTGTTAAAAATCTGAGGGCTATGTCAAACACCCCCATGTCACGTTCCAGTGCATCTCGTGGTGATGTTTTACTTTTGTCTTCATGCCCGCAGCTGGCCCTGACCGATCCTGTGCAGAGCTCTCCACGGGCGACACCTCCACAGTGAACAGCCCCTCCCACGACCCTCCCCTGACCGCTGGGGTACAGAGTGGGAGCGCGTCCCCGCCCGCCAGCCTTCCGGGGGGGCCTGAGAGCCAGCCCCCCCAGGCCATCATCAAGCCCCAAGTCCTCACGCACGTTATTGAGGGCTTTGTCATCCAGGAGGGGCTGGAGCCATTCCCGGTACGTCCACCAGGGGGAGCCCCAGAGCAGTCACACAGCATGGGTCGCCACACGTCTACCCTTGCCTTGCAGAGATACAACTCCGTAACCTGTAATACATATGCCTCCTGTATATGTATATTATTATAGATGTGACGTTGCTATCCTGCTCATGTAGTCACTCAGCAAGTGATGGAGTGCTTCTTTTCCCACTATTTCAGTAAAGTCCTGTGGCACCATCTCTGCTTCTGATGCAGCTTCACATTTCTGCTTCCATTTACATTGCAGTTATGTAGCCGTTGCTTTTATTCAAAGCTTAATTCAACAGCTTAGACCACTGGTTCTTAACCTGGGTTCGATCGAACCCCAGGGGTTCGGTGAGTCAGTCTCAGGGGTTTGGCGGAGGTCAAGACACACACCCAACTCATATGATTCGTGATGACATGCCCCGCTTGGCCATCAAGAAGGGTTCGGTGAATGCGCATATGAAACTGGTGGGGTTCATACCTCCAACAAGGTTAAGAACCACTGGCTTAGACTAAACAGGGGCCAGTCCCCCAGGGACAGTATGGGGGTTAATGGCCTTGGTTAAGGGCCCAGCTGAAGTACTGATCTTAGTGTTGCAAGACTGCGGCTTGAACCAACAACCTTGTGTACGAGTGCCTCTGCAGGTAAAATGAGGATGTAAGTTCTGCTGGACTGGGCCTGTAGGAACATCCAGTAAGGTTTGATGCCTCCTCCTCCTCCCAGGTGAGCCGCTCCTCTCTGATGGTGGAGCAGCAGGCCCGGCTGGCCGAGGCCCTCCGGGAGATGAGGGGGAACGCGGTCAACACCCCGCTCCTAGACCCGGACCACCCCTGGAACTCCACGGACACCGACATGGACGACGTGGCCACGGACGGTCAGTTAACCTCTTCCTCGCGCTCACACAACGTCTGTTTTTGTAGTTTATAAAGATCCCTCGTCTTTGTCTGCTTCACACCACCGCCATTATTTTACTTCATTTGGTGACTGTCTATTTCCTTCTATGACATAAAGTACAGTCTACTTTTCTCTCTTTCTCACTACCTCTCTCACCCGTCATTGTCTCTGTCACACACTCTCTCACTCTTGCTCCTTTTTACATCTCTCTCTCCCCCTTGTTCTCTCTCCCTTCATCCCTTTCATCTCTCTGTCACTCCATCCATTTCATCTCTCTCTCTCTCTCTCTCTCTCTCTGTGCTTGTCATCTTTCTCTCTCCCCCTTTCCTCTCTGTTTGTGTTGTGTTCTTGGTGTGTGTGTGATCAATGAGAGAGTAAATGTTCCTCTCTCCCCCTCAGATGGCATGGAGGAGAGCCTGGCAGATGTGCTGCACTGTGAGTTCTGTGGAAAGAGGGGCTACGCGCACACCTTCCTCAGGTCAAACCGTTTCTGCTCCACCACCTGTGTGCGCAGGTGAGCCCCCCAGCAGACAGGTGTCTGACCCTATGCCCGAGCTTCTGCGTCTCCGCACCCTGTTTCTGTTTCATGAGCGTCTTTCTCTGTAACGTCATCGTCGTCGTCTGTAACGACGTGAGAAAACGTACGGACAAAAGCTGTCCATCGATTTAGCCCATCTTAGCCCTTCGCTTGAGTTATTACAGTTACAAGCTTTTCACTCCAGACATTACAATTATGCAGCTGACACATTTATCCAGACCGTCTTTTAGGTAATTTGTCTAAGCTGGGGCCAGTCCCCCTGGGAGCAGAGTGGGGTAAGGGCCTTGCTCAAGGGTCCAACAGCTGCACTGATCTTCCTGTGGCTACACTGGGGCTTGAACCTTGAATCTTCCAGCACCTTAGCCACTCAAGCACCTTAGCCACTAGGATAGATATGTAGGTGATACATAGACACTGTAAATGAGAGGACCTGTCAATGGAATTTGGTCTTTAAGGGGTTATGTACGCAGACGGTCCCCGAGTTAGGATGGTCCGACTTACGATGGTGCGACAGCATCACTTTCATAACAGTATTCAATAAATTACATGAGATATTCAACGTTTTATTATGAAAACAGGCTTTGTACTAATGATTTAAATAAATAAATAAATTTGATATTTTCCACTTAATATGGCCTTATCGGAACGTAACCCCATCATACATCAGGGACTGTCTGCACACTCATTAGCCCTGCTGTAACGGTGTACCTTCTCTCTTAGGTTCAACCTCAACGACACCAAACGCATCAGTGCGCTGAAGGCCAATCGGACGGGCCGCTGGGCCAGAGGGATGTATCGCAGACGGGGGCGTCGGCCCAGCAGGCTGGGGGGCGGATCCAGGGAGAGCTACCTCAGGCAGGTCAGTCACCCAAAATTGGGTGGGGGTTATATAGCATGTATATGTCACTCCGGGAGGCTGTGTAGTAGAGTGGATAGGGAGCTGGGCTTGTAGCTCAGAGGTTACAGTGTAGTGTAATGGTTAGGGAGCTGGGCTTGTAGCTCAGAGGTTACAGTGTAGTGTAATGGTTAGGGAGCTGGGCTTGTAGCTCAGAGGTTACAGTGTAGTGTAATGGTTAGGGAGCTGGGCTTGTAGCTCAGAGGTTACAGTGTAGTATAATGGTTAGGGAGCTGGGCTTGTAGCTCAGAGGTTACAGTGTAGTATAATGGTTAGGGAGCTGGGCTTGTAGCTCAGAGGTTACAGTGTAGTGTAATGGTTAGGGAGCTGGGCTTGTAGCTCAGAGGTTACAGTGTAGTGTAATGGTTAGGGAGCTGGGCTTGTAGCTCAGAGGTTACAGTGTAGTGTAATGGTTAGGGAGCTGGGCTTGTAGCTCAGAGGTTACAGTGTAGTGTAATGGTTAGGGAGCTGGGCTTGTAGCTCAGAGGTTACAGTGTAGTGTAGTGGTTAGGGAGCTGGGCTTGTAGCTCAGAGGTTACAGTGTAGTGTAATGGTTAGGGAGCTGGGCTTGTAGCTCAGAGGTTACAGTGTAGTGTAATGGTTAGGGAGCTGGGCTTGTAGCTCAGAGGTTACAGTGTAGTGTAATGGTTAGGGAGCTGGGCTTGTAGCTCAGAGGTTACAGTGTAGTGTAATGGTTAGGGAGCTGGGCTTGTAGCTCAGAGGTTACAGTGTAGTGTAATGGTTAGGGAGCTGGGCTTGTAGCTCAGAGGTTACAGTGTAGTGTAATGGTTAGGGAGCTGGGCTTGTAGCTCAGAGGTTACAGTGTAGTGTAATGGTTAGGGAGCTGGGCTTGTAGCTCAGAGGTTACAGTGTAGTGTAATGGTTAGGGAGCTGGGCTTGTAGCTCAGAGGTTACAGTGTAGTGTAATGGTTAGGGAGCTGGGCTTGTAGCTCAGAGGTTACAGTGTAGTATAATGGTTAGGGAGCTGGGCTTGTAGCTCAGAGGTTACAGTGTAGTGTAATGGTTAGGGAGCTGGGCTTGTAGCTCAGAGGTTACAGTGTAGTGTAATGGTTAGGGAGCTGGGCTTGTAGCTCAGAGGTTACAGTGTAGTGTAGTGGTTAGGGAGCTGGGCTTGTAGCTCAGAGGTTACAGTGTAGTGTAGTGGTTAGGGAGCTGGGCTTGTAGCTCAGAGGTTACAGTATAGTATATGGTTAGGGAGCTGGGCTTGTAGCTCAGAGGTTACAGTGTAGTATAATGGTTAGGGAGCTGGGCTTGTAGCTCAGAGGTTACAGTGTAGTGTAATGGTTAGGGAGCTGGGCTTGTAGCTCAGAGGTTACAGTGTAGTGTAATGGTTAGGGAGCTGGGCTTGTAGCTCAGAGGTTACAGTGTAGTGTAGTGGTTAGGGAGCTGGGCTTGTAGCTCAGAGGTTACAGTGTAGTGTAATGGTTAGGGAGCTGGGCTTGTAGCTCAGAGGTTACAGTGTAGTGTAATGGTTAGGGAGCTGGGCTTGTAGCTCAGAGGTTACAGTGTAGTGTAATGGTTAGGGAGCTGGGCTTGTAGCTCAGAGGTTACAGTGTAGTGTAATGGTTAGGGAGCTGGGCTTGTAGCTCAGAGGTTACAGTGTAGTGTAATGGTTAGGGAGCTGGGCTTGTAGCTCAGAGGTTACAGTGTAGTGTAATGGTTAGGGAGCTGGGCTTGTAGCTCAGAGGTTACAGTGTAGTATAATGGTTAGGGAGCTGGGCTTGTAGCTCAGAGGTTACAGTGTAGTGTAATGGTTAGGGAGCTGGGCTTGTAGCTCAGAGGTTACAGTGTAGTGTAGTGGTTAGGGAGCTGGGCTTGTAGCTCAGAGGTTACAGTGTAGTGTAATGGTTAGGGAGCTGGGCTTGTAGCTCAGAGGTTACAGTGTAGTGTAATGGTTAGGGAGCTGGGCTTGTAGCTCAGAGGTTACAGTGTAGTATAATGGTTAGGGAGCTGGGCTTGTAGCTCAGAGGTTACAGTGTAGTGTAATGGTTAGGGAGCTGGGCTTGTAGCTCAGAGGTTACAGTGTAGTGTAATGGTTAGGGAGCTGGGCTTGTAGCTCAGAGGTTACAGTGTAGTGTAATGGTTAGGGAGCTGGGCTTGTAGCTCAGAGGTTACAGTGTAGTGTAATGGTTAGGGAGCTGGGCTTGTAGCTCAGAGGTTACAGTGTAGTATAATGGTTAGGGAGCTGGGCTTGTAGCTCAGAGGTTACAGTGTAGTGTAATGGTTAGGGAGCTGGGCTTGTAGCTCAGAGGTTACAGTGTAGTGTAATGGTTAGGGAGCTGGGCTTGTAGCTCAGAGGTTACAGTGTAGTGTAATGGTTAGGGAGCTGGGCTTGTAGCTCAGAGGTTACAGTGTAGTGTAATGGTTAGGGAGCTGGGCTTGTAGCTCAGAGGTTACAGTGTAGTGTAATGGTTAGGGAGCTGGGCTTGTAGCTCAGAGGTTACAGTGTAGTGTAATGGTTAGGGAGCTGGGCTTGTAGCTCAGAGGTTACAGTGTAGTGTAATGGTTAGGGAGCTGGGCTTGTAGCTCAGAGGTTACAGTGTAGTGTAATGGTTAGGGAGCTGGGCTTGTAGCTCAGAGGTTACAGTGTAGTGTAATGGTTAGGGAGCTGGGCTTGTAGCTCAGAGGTTACAGTGTAGTGTAGTGGTTAGGGAGCTGGGCTTGTAGCTCAGAGGTTACAGTGTAGTGTAATGGTTAGGGAGCTGGGCTTGTAGCTCAGAGGTTACAGTGTAGTATAGTGGTTAGGGAGCTGGGCTTGTAGCTCAGAGGTTACAGTGTAGTATAATGGTTAGGGAGCTGGGTTTGTAGCTCAGAGGTTACAGTGTAGTGTAATGGTTAGGGAGCTGGGCTTTTAGCTCAGAGGTTACAGTGTAGTGTAATGGTTAGGGAGCTGGGCTTGTAGCTCAGAGGTTACAGTGTAGTGTAGTGGTTAGGGAGCTGGGCTTGTAGCTCAGAGGTTACAGTGTAGTGTAATGGTTAGGGAGCTGGGCTTGTAGCTCAGAGGTTACAGTGTAGTATAATGGTTAGGGAGCTGGGCTTGTAGCTCAGAGGTTACAGTGTAGTGTAGTGGTTAGGGAGCTGGGCTTGTAGCTCAGAGGTTACAGTGTAGTGTAATGGTTAGGGAGCTGGGCTTGTAGCTCAGAGGTTACAGTGTAGTGTAATGGTTAGGGAGCTGGGCTTGTAGCTCAGAGGTTACAGTGTAGTGTAATGGTTAGGGAGCTGGGCTTGTAGCTCAGAGGTTACAGTGTAGTGTAATGGTTAGGGAGCTGGGCTTGTAGCTCAGAGGTTACAGTGTAGTGTAATGGTTAGGGAGCTGGGCTTGTAGCTCAGAGGTTACAGTGTAGTGTAGTGGTTAGGGAGCTGGGCTTGTAGCTCAGAGGTTACAGTGTAGTGTAGTGGTTAGGGAGCTGGGCTTGTAGCTCAGAGGTTACAGTATAGTATAGTGGTTAGGGAGCTGGACTTGTAGCTCAGAGGTTACAGTGTAGTATAATGGTTAGGGAGCTGGGCTTGTAGCTCAGAGGTTACAGTGTAGTGTAATGGTTAGGGAGCTGGGCTTGTAGCTCAGAGGTTACAGTGTAGTGTAATGGTTAGGGAGCTGGGTTTGTAGCTCAGAGGTTACAGTGTAGTGTAATGGTTAGGGAGCTGGGCTTGTAGCTCAGAGGTTACAGTGTAGTGTAATGGTTAGGGAGCTGGGCTTGTAGCTCAGAGGTTACAGTGTAGTATAATGGTTAGGGAGCTGGGCTTGTAGCTCAGAGGTTACAGTGTAGTGTAATGGTTAGGGAGCTGGGCTTGTAGCTCAGAGGTTACAGTGTAGTGTAATGGTTAGGGAGCTGGGCTTGTAGCTCAGAGGTTACAGTGTAGTGTAATGGTTAGGGAGCTGGGCTTGTAGCTCAGAGGTTACAGTGTAGTATAATGGTTAGGGAGCTGGGCTTGTAGCTCAGAGGTTACAGTGTAGTGTAATGGTTAGGGAGCTGGGCTTGTAGCTCAGAGGTTACAGTGTAGTGTAATGGTTAGGGAGCTGGGCTTGTAGCTCAGAGGTTACAGTGTAGTATAATGGTTAGGGAGCTGGGCTTGTAGCTCAGAGGTTACAGTGTAGTATAATGGTTAGGGAGCTGGGCTTGTAGCTCAGAGGTTACAGTGTAGTGTAATGGTTAGGGAGCTGGGCTTTTAGCTCAGAGGTTACAGTGTAGTGTAATGGTTAGGGAGCTGGGCTTGTAGCTCAGAGGTTACAGTGTAGTATAATGGTTAGGGAGCTGGGCTTGTAGCTCAGAGGTTACAGTGTAGTATAATGGTTAGGGAGCTGGGCTTGTAGCTCAGAGGTTACAGTGTAGTATAATGGTTAGGGAGCTGGGCTTGTAGCTCAGAGGTTACAGTGTAGTGTAATGGTTAGGGAGCTGGGCTTGTAGCTCAGAGGTTACAGTGTAGTGTAATGGTTAGGGAGCTGGGCTTGTAGCTCAGAGGTTACAGTGTAGTGTAATGGTTAGGGAGCTGGGCTTGTAGCTCAGAGGTTACAGTGTAGTGTAATGGTTAGGGAGCTGGGCTTGTAGCTCAGAGGTTACAGTGTAGTGTAATGGTTAGGGAGCTGGGCTTGTAGCTCAGAGGTTACAGTGTAGTGTAATGGTTAGGGAGCTGGGCTTGTAGCTCAGAGGTTACAGTGTAGTATAATGGTTAGGGAGCTGGGCTTGTAGCTCAGAGGTTACAGTGTAGTATAATGGTTAGGGAGCTGGGCTTGTAGCTCAGAGGTTACAGTGTAGTGTAATGGTTAGGGAGCTGGGCTTGTAGCTCAGAGGTTACAGTGTAGTGTAATGGTTAGGGAGCTGGGCTTGTAGCTCAGAGGTTACAGTGTAGTGTAATGGTTAGGGAGCTGGGCTTGTAGCTCAGAGGTTACAGTGTAGTGTAATGGTTAGGGAGCTGGGCTTGTAGCTCAGAGGTTACAGTGTAGTGTAATGGTTAGGGAGCTGGGCTTGTAGCTCAGAGGTTACAGTGTAGTGTAATGGTTAGGGAGCTGGGCTTGTTGCATAGAGGTTTTAGACACTGAGCAGGGCATTTCACCTGAATATGTTCAATAAATTTTCAGCTGAATAATGGCTGGTGTGATAAATGGATATCGTGTAAATCAGTCTGGATAGGCGTGTCTAATAAATGTTATGTAGACTTGAGGTCTATAGCCTCCTGTTCGTTAAGAAGGAGCGTGAGCGCAGCGGGCTGTGACGCTGTCTTTCAGGTGGCGGATTCCTACAGCGGCGATGCTCAGAGAGCGGAATGGCAGGCAGGGGAGGACCGTCCCGTTCCCATGACGACCAGACTGAGACGGCAGGCGGCGCTGGAGCTGGAGAGGGAGCGTAGGGCGGGGGAAGCATCCGACAGCGGGGAGAGCCCGCCCACTTCGCCATCCAGCCCCGCCCTGTGGACCGTGGACCAAGTCTGTGCCTTCGTTTACACGCTGCCCGGTATGTCCGCGTGCGCTATGTTTCACCTGCCAAATCAAGCATGTGTCTTTGCAGATGCTGTCTGTGGTATGACTGTTTCAGGTCACTTTACCCGCCAAAGTCATATCTCAGTGCCGGTGTAATAGGTAGGCTGCAGTGCCCTGAGCGTCTCTCTGGTGTCTCTGCAGGGTGCCAGGACATCGCCGAGGAGTTTCGCTCGCAGGAGATTGACGGCCAGGCCCTGCTGCTGCTCACTGAGGAGCACCTGATGAGTACCATGAACATTCGGCTCGGCCCCGCCCTCAAAATCTGCGCCCGCATAAACTCCCTCAAAGAGCCCTAGCCAGAATCTCCCCCCCACCAACGTCTTCAAAGAGCCCTAGCCAGAATCTACACCCCACCAACATCTTCAAAGAGCCCTAGCCAAAATCTACACCCCACCAATGTCTTCAAAGAGCCCTAGCCAAAATCTACACCCCACCATCTTCAAAGAGCCCTGGTCAGAATCTACACCCCACCAACGTCTTCAAAGAGCCCTAGCCAAAATCTACACCCCACCATCTTCAAAGAGTCCTGGCCAGAATCTACACCCCACCAACGTCTTCAAAGAGCCCTAGCCAAAATCTACACCCCACCATCTTCAAAGAGCCTTAGCCAAAACCTTTGCCTGTATCAACGTCCTCAAAGAGACCTAACCAAAATCTACTTCCCTATCAACTCCCCAGGCAAAGAGAGAAAGAGTGAAACAGCACCCCCCCCCCCCCCCATCTTCCTGAAGTTTATCCCCGTAAAGATGCCCAGAGGGGCCTCACTCCTTCCGCTCTCGGCTTGAGGTAACGCTCCAGGCTGGGAGGGCACATCTGGCCAGCGAGTTCAGGTGAAGCACCTGGAGCAGAAGCACGGGGAGGGAGCATGTCCATGCGGTGAGAGAGAGAGCGCGCTCACAGAATGTGAGAATGTGCCATGGGCGAGAGGGCGTGGCCACACTGTGTGGGAAAGACACTGGCCGTGTCTCAAATTGCATACTTGTGTACTAGATAGTATGCATATAAAAGATGGAAGTTAATGGTCACCTGATCAATTGCGCCTCAAACTCAAGCATGCAAGTATGCATGGAATTCACAGGAAGTTCTCTTGGCGTACTCTGAGGACCAAAAAACAAAGTATGCACGTGAGCATACTGTTCCTTCCCAGTGGACATTGCGTTCTCAGAACTGACAGCAAAGAAGATTTTAAAGTTTTAAAATAAATCTACATGAACATCTGTTCACAAAGAAATATGTAATGAGCAACATTTTTTCTGCAACAACAACGCAAGTTAGCAGTCAGCTACGATTTCAGTCGCTGATACCATTACCGGATGTGTTTCTCACGAGGGTTAAAAGAGATATGACATGTTTGTACAAGTATGTCTCAAATGAACACAGTTTCACCGCTCTGTGTACTTGCATACTAAATAGGACATACTAGTGAGTGTACTTGGAAGTATGTACTTACAAGTACACAAGTATGCAATTTGAGACACAGCCGGTGTTTCGTCATGGGAGAGAGGGTGTGTCCACACAGAGGGTGTGGCCACAGAGAGCGCATGATCACTCTGATAGGGAGTGGACACAGGAAGAGGGTGTGTCTTCAGAGGGTGTGGCCACAGAAAGAGGGTGTGTCCACATACCGTCCTCTCCAGTCCATGGATTTGTCTCCCACATGGTAAAAACAGTCGGGACTTTCACGTGCAGCACAAACACACAGCAGTGTTTACCACGCCTTAAGTTGCTGCTCAGAGCACTGCACGTCTGTTCCGCCAAGCCGTTACCTCAGATTTCAGAGCATCAGAGCGTCACAGAATGAAGTACGTCATGCACAAAACTTGAGCTGCCCTGCGCACACAATTAATGACTTCTTTGACTTTCAGAAAGTGCCATGTAATGTACTTCTTTGGTTATGAACCTGAATTCTGCAAATACAAAGCAAATATATGGGCAGCTAACATGTTTCTTTGGCACTTCTAGGTCCTGTTTTTTACATTGACACCATTTTGAACGTATGTCTCAAAATATGAAAATAATGAGTGAATTACGTGGTGCATCAGCGTTCAATTACAGCGGAGCCATTTTGTGCACTTAAAAGACAAAATTGGATGTTTTTTTGTGTTGGCTTTACAGAAAAAAAAGCTCTTTACAGTCACTGAGTTATAAACTATTGTATATTTACAGAAAAAAATCGGAAAAAAGAGGGTTTTTACACTGTTCAAGGTGTATTTATGAAGACAAATAATACATGGTTTGTAATAAATATTGGTTGTTGTAGCTTGTGCCATGCACCTAACAAGGGTGATTTTGAGGTCACCATGGAACCCCAAGGCTCCTTGTGTTCATGTTTTTGGGTTTTCTAATCTACGCCTTTGCACACTGGCCAGTTTTCTTGTATGTCTGTGTTGTACCAGAAAATATTTTTCAATGCCCTCCACATCTCTTTGCAGATATTATTTTTTCTATAATACACACATGTGTATGTGTGTTTGTGTGTGTGTGTATAAACCAAGACATTGTTTTTGTGTGTGTAGACTTAGATACACAGGTGAAGGATTTATAATCTTTAATATATTCTTTTTAATGAGGTTCAGCAAAAGATTACTATTTAAAAAAAATAGCATTTTATATTGACCGCTTGCTGAGGATGTTTAACAATAAGAATATAATAAGTGAATAAAATGTTATGTTTTTCATGTAAATTCACAATATCCAGTATGATAATTAATTCATTGTGACATCATGTGCTGTAGCCATGGTTACAGGCAGAAGCAGTCATACAGAGCCAGGTTAGACAATACTAGCCCTAGCTCTTTACGGCCTGGTTCCACCTGGATCCAGTTCACCTGCTTGCAGGTCTGTGGTTTCAAAGAGGTATCAGACCCCATTTTTGTCTTGATTCTGTACAAGACTTAACAAAACCAATCATATTCAGTGTTTACAGTGTGGATGGCTCTGTAGTGACCCCAGAGAGAGCAAGTAAGAGCTTTGTTGTGCCAAACAGTAGTAAAAAGGGAGTGAAAATCCCTTTTTTCCACAGTAAGAGCTTTGTTGTGCCAAACAGTAGTAAAAAGGGAGGGAAAATCAATATGACACAAAGACAATGCCAAAGACAACGAAAAAAAAAAAAAACTCAACCGAAAAAAAAGAATAGGGTTATGGCATCTTCTGTTTAATTTAAATAACAGATACTAGTCATTGGGAGTCACTATGCAACCAAAATCCACACGAAGCAAATGTAGTGCAAGTCAACATGTTGCTCATTTGTCGTCTCTTCAGATTAGGCCTTCTTCATGTAGCTTTACTGATGTTTCTGTGAGGTTCCAGTTCAGCTTCTCCTGTCACAGCAGTCACTGCGTCAGTCAAATGCTGTACTAAAACCCTCAATACCTTGAGGCCGAACTACTGCTCAATGAGAGAAAGACACTATGAGTAGTGGGTCTGTTTTGTGAGTATGTGTGCCCCTGAGTGTGTGCATTGAGTATGTATTCTGTTTTCCTGCATAGAAATAGCCAACAATAGAATATTTAAATACATTTCTCTGTTGTTCTGCTAAAACCAGGCATTGCCCCAGCTACAGGAACCTAAAATGTGCATGAATCAAAATGTAAAAGCATTCAAAAACCGCGCTGAACATTTGAGGGGAGCATGATAAACATCACCATTTTAAATGTTACTTCACGATCGTGCCTCGTGGGAAGGAAAGTGTGTCTCCCCACCCCCTGGCTCTTACTTTTCAATCAGTAAATTTAATATTGAGTGCAATTACGATCCAGTCACGAGCAAGAGTAGATTGTTCATTGTACTGTACGCTTCGTGTCAAGGAGGAGCGGTCAACCGATTGCATAACTCCAGCGCTCATCGGCTTAAACGAGAGGAAAACACTTCCTATGGAAAGCGAAGGGCTGTCGCGTGACACACTGATGTTTCCCTCGAGGTCTTGAAGAGCATATGGGTAAACATTAAAACTACGGATACTGCACTACACAGCAGAACAATAGACATACCTAAAACTGAGCAAACGAAAATAAACTCTACTTATTGATACAGTATCATCCATCTGCTCAATCGCTTGTCTTCTGGCATGTTTTTTCCTTCCGCATCAGTGAATCTTTGTTGCCTTTTTTTGTACTTTTTAGATTTTTAACCGTGTATATTTCACAATGTTTACCTTTTTACTCATGAATATTACAAAACTATTTTCCGTTAACACCATGCGATTTCAGTTGCACACAATTGTTCTGTTTGCTTTGATTTTATCTTGTTGGAAATAAATAAACACACACATATCACTAAATGTTTATTGTTATAAATAGAATTAAATGCCAGGTATTTTAAATCAGGTACACGCCGTGCCGAGCATTGCGTAAGTCGTTAAATTTTAATAATGCTCACAACAGGAAGCCACTGAAATGATTTGCCATGGCAATTTGTGTCTCACGCAAACTCCACTTCAACCACTAGATGGCAGTGACAGTTAAAAAATGGCTGTCATAAAAACTAGTCGGCAGAGGTGGACTTATAAAATTCTAAATTTAACAGCATATAAGGGGATAAATTAAGAATAGAGAGATTTTATAACAGGTGAATAGTGTAGAAACAATGGTATGTGCTTCAAAGTTATCCTAAGCTGATGTGCATAAAAACAAAGAAAAACAAAAATGGGTAAATCCGTACAGAGTAATAACATTTGCATTGTATGTAAATAAAAAAATAAATTACGCTTTTTGTATTAACAGAATATCGATTTTGGTATAATTTAAAAATGGTTGATTCACAAACATCAATGGTATGGAAATGTAAAATCGAGAAAAGAAATCCTGAATATTTAACATTTTTTCTCCACTCATTCCGATTGGCAGAAAGTTGTTGGGGGTTTTTCTTGTCCGGGGTTGGGTATAAAAGCCGTGATATTTTCATCACAAGCAGAAGGCAACAATTTTCGGACTTTCACGGGATGCATGAAGTGGAATAATTACAGCGTACCACTGCTGTTTGATGTCCCTGATTTGGATTGACCCCTGAAGGACACCAACTTTATCTAACAAATATTAATAAATATACTTGGTTTACATATTCCCCCTGTGTTTTTCTTTTGGAACCTCTGGTTGTATTTTCCAATATTTTTTTAACACGTCCATAAAGATTCGCAACCTTTCAGTTTTTTTTTTTTCCTCACGTTTACCGTTCACCGCGCTCGTGCTCCGCTACGCCATGTCGCAGGTCTGCCTGCAGTTCAGCGGCTTCATGATGAGCTGCCTCGGCTGGGTCGGGATAATTATCGCGACTGCCACCAACGACTGGGTTATCACTTGCAAGTATGGCATGAGCACCTGCAGGAAGATGGATGAACTGGGCGCCAGAGGCTTATGGGCCGACTGCGTGGTATCTACGGCGCTGTACCACTGCAAAGCTTTGAACCAGATCCTCAATTTGCCGGGTGAGATTTCTATACAACATTCAAGAAGCAACTGTGTCCTCCTATGTCTTTCTCGGGGGAACACACGAAAGAAAAACTATAACTTTTTTGATATTCATTTAATGAAAATACTCATTTACTTTCATTACAATAAGGAAACACCAATAACTCATGATATTAACTGGGAGAAGGTTAGTTAATTAAAAACCACGAGTCCAACTAAATGATTAACAACACTTAACTAGCCTATTCTAACAGTTAATACATTTTAGGTTAAAAACTGAAGTGTGGACATTCAAGTAGAGGAAAAAATGGGGAAAACGGCGAAATGAGTGTGACGGAATGAAAAAACTGAAATGAACGTGACTTCAGATTTTGTGCTTGCACCTTTACAAACTATATGTGTGCATTTGGACAAGAATTTTGGTATTCATGTCAGCCTATAGTTCAGAAATATAACATTCGTTTTAATTAACCCATTTGTTTTCATATGAACGTTAATTAATCAGAACACCATCACACTATCTGATAATACATGCACTTGGTTAAATTAAAAAAAAAATGTTCACAGCTTACATCCAGACGTCTCGCGCGCTGATGATCACGGCTTCCATCATCGGGCTTCCCGCCATGGCGCTCGTGCTGCTGGCCATGCCCTGCATCAACCTGGCGAACGACCACGAGAGCGCCAAGCACCGGCGCTCCGTCACAGGAGGCGTCCTCATTCTGCTTATGGGTGAGTCCTGACTCTAGCTTTCTGATGCAGATTAATGAAAACCATCAAACGACTTCCATTTCACATGCTTGTAAGTTCATTTTATAATTATTTGAATTATTTTCCTAACTCGGGGTGAACTGTGGCATTGAGGCAGTTTATTATGACAAGCATATTGTTACCCTTCAAGTCAAAGCAACTTACAGAAAGAGCATTTATTCAGCAACATCCAGGAGTTACAAAACATGCTTCAACAAACAACAATTAATGGTTTTAATTAGTGCCTTTAAAGAGAGGATTATTTTTTAACACAATATTTAATTGATCATCCACTTGTGTAACATCATCTTTCATTGCACTTTCTGGTAATAATGCATAAAAATAATACATTTAAAAAGTTACAGACAGAGAGGAAGGGTGGGTCAGGAGGGACCCCCCCCCCCCCCACCCTTCTGGTCACCATGCCAACTGTCTTCCTCCCTGGAGGTCTTCTCTCATCACTGCCCCACCTTCAACACTGACCTGGGTCAGTGAACTTCAGGTTCACCCCATCCCAAACCACTTTTTCATCACTGCCCCACCTTCTGGACTGACCTAGGGTCAGTGACCTGTGGGGTCACCCGGCCCCAAAGCCGGTCACAGGCTTCCTATATCCTGCCTCACTAACCGAGCAGCTTGCTGGGCCTCCTCAGAGAGTGAGTTCAAAACGGCAAGTTCAGAACTCAGCCTCAGGTTTCTGTCTATGAGGACAGTGAACATTTACTATAGGCAGGACCAGCTTATGACGACAGTGCTGTAGTGATTTAAATAAACTGTTATTTATTGTTATGTAATATCGTTGTTTTAATATCTGCCGCTCTTCTCTTGGCCAGGTCTGCCTTGCTTGTAAGAGAGGCTCTGTATCACAATGAGACCTTCCTGGTTAGATAAATGTTAAATGAAGGAAATTGATGTTAAATATGAATATTACGTTCTCAACCTTGGCTCTGGGTTTGGTCAAACCTCTTTAAAACTGTCCTTTGGCCCTACATAGCGTGAGTGTGTGGTGAAAGCTAACGGCACCAGTCACTGAAGGCCCTGACTGGGTTCCTCTCTGCTCTGGAGTGACAGCCTGACTACATCAGAGAGAATGGTTCAGCTTTAAGACCTCAGCTGTGCAAAACATCTCCCACAATGAAAGGGCCGCACAGGCAATGGGCATGATGGGAAAGACAGTCATCTTAGTTATCACTGGTTTTAATTTTTAGAAACTTGCTCCTGTACAAACAGATTTTTTTAAATTGTGGAAATTGTCATATAAGAAATTCTGTATGTAAGCTTATATTTAATGTCATTTGGGAAATCATTTTATGAGGAAATCAGAAAATACAATTTAATTGATATTTGATTGGTGATGCCTGTTTTTTGTGTGCCATGTAGTTTGTGGATTGATTAGTGATGCCTGTTTTACGGTGCCTTATTGTTCTTGGATTGATCGACCATGCCTGTTTATCAGTGTGATATCGATTGTCAATTGAGTGGTGATGCCTATTTTTGTGTCCCATGTAGTTTGTATGCCTTGATTAGTGATGCCTGTTTTGGGATTGCCATATGGTTCTGGGATTGATTGGTAATGCCTGATTATTCTGTGCTATATGGTTCTGGGATTGACTGGTGATGCCTGATTATTCTGCACCATATGGTTCTGGGATTGATTGGTAATGCCTGATTATTCTGTGCTGTATGGTTGTTGGATTGATTGGTGATGCCTGTGTTTCTGTCCTTTGTGGTTTGTTGATTGATTAATCTGTGTTTCTATGCCCCCCCTCCCCAGCCCTGTGCGGGATCGTGTCGACCGTGTGGTTCCCCATCGGAGCCCACAGCGAGCAAGGCCTCATGTCCTTCGGGTTCTCGCTGTACGCCGGCTGGGTGGGCTCCGCCTTCTGCCTCTTGGGGGGCTCCATGATCAGCTGTTGCTCCGGTGAACGCCCCACCCAGTACACGGAGAACCGCTTCTACTACTCCAAGCAGGGTGGGGCCAACCTCGGCCCCGCCTCCTCCTCCTCCACCAACCACGCCAAAAGCGCTCACGTCTGAGATGGGGAGCCCCAGAAGGGTCAAGTGACCTCATCCCCCGACACCCCCCCTCCCCCCCAGGGGAAAATAACCCCCATGGGTCAGCCGCTTGTGGCACAGTGGATTGTTTTTGTACCTTTGAGCGTTACGCAGAGTGAAGTGATATACAGAGACTGCAGCCCTATAACCCCTCTGCCCCCCCCCCATCCTGTGCGGAAGATCAGTTTAATCACATCATAGTCCTGCCTGGGGGGGCTCACATCGGCAAGGACTCACCCCCCCCCCCCCCCCACCACCACATCACTATCAAAACTGACGTTGTATAACTGTTCAGCCCAGCTATGGCTTCACACTGAACTGGTGTCTATGTGGACTGGAGTGCGCTTTTACAAGGAAAAAAATACTCCTGAAGAAAAAAAAACACCTCCTGACTGTTACATTTTAATACAAATGTATTTTTTTGTAAAAAAAAAAAAAACAAAATATCTCTTTTTTCATGAATTTACTGTGGTGTATTAAAACCAGAGGCCTTATTCCTGAACAGCATGCTAAACACTCGTCCTGTCTCGACTCTCATCACAGGACAGTAAGTATGGGGGAAATCCTGAGTGTTGTCCTGAAGCGAGACAGGATTTCAGAGCTGGAATGTTCCCGTGGTGAGGCCTCTGTCATGTCTGTGAGCAAATGCGTTTATTAATGTGAATGTTGAATGTGGCACGTGCCAATTGAGTTCCTCTAACATACTTTCTGTGCCTCCAGTGTGGAGCATGACTGTATTCCCTTGAGCAGAGATTTTAAACTCCGTCTTTAGAAAGTAAAAGTACCTCTGCGTACGTGTTCCATCCACGCACTTAACCGGCTGACTCAAATTAGCACGCCCTTTTAGCTCAGGTGAGGGGAGCTGATTGGTGAAGTCACTGGCTTTCGAGCTAATGAATGATGGTGCTTTTACTCTCTGAAGCTGGAATTATCCATCTCTGCAGCTCTGGTAACCTGGTCACTTTGTCACTAAACTTATGGGCTTTTCAGAGTCTGCTAGTGACTTTATTTGTAAAAAGTGACTGGCGATAAGGGTGGCTAATTCTTCTAACCATCAGGGGCAAAATGTTAATTTTCGAAAGTCTGAAGCATTTGGTGAATAACTGATACTGCTGGTGCGCAGCCAATGCAGATATTGGCAGCGTGCTAGTTTGCCATGGAGAAAGGGAGGGTGTGTCCCGAAAACGTATCTTTTTTTCCTCCACTGGCACCCCGTCTTCTCCTCCAGAGTCCCAGGATATGGTCCAGTACTTAAATTCCGTTTCCTCGTCTCCTCCTCACATTCACTCGTCTCCTTTTTTCCCCCAGAAACTTATCTATGTGTCCTCCCTCCAGGCCTCAGGTGTTCCAGAAATATAGGAGACAAGCTTTGCCTCCTCCACTGGCGTCCTCCTTTCCTCCAAATGAAGGATACATCGATGTATCCTACCACAGAAGTCTTTTCACATTTCTGGGTGACATAATTCAGCTCAGGACCAGTCAGATTAAAGGACCATCGCACTGAATGTTTTGATTGGCTTAGGTATCCATGGAATCACTCAAAGTTACACGGCTTCATCAACGGCCGAGGTTGACTTTGATGATGGGCTATTTGGATTAGACGTTCCAATTTTCGTTTCATCTTCTCCTTTCCTCCTCTCCTCCACTCATTTCCTCCCTCCTTTCTTCCACTTCTGGGGCAGGAGATGAGTGGAGGAGACGAGGAGATGAGAAAAAGTTTTGGAAGTGCACTCCCAGTATTAGAAAGAGGAAGGAGGCAAAGTGGCACTGGGGGGGAAGGAGGACACATAGTGTGAGTGTTTGGACGCACCCTGGGAGGGTCTGTCTACTGACAAATGACAACGTAATGATGCAGGTGATAGGAAAATTAATGTATGATGTCATCTAGTGAATTTTATTGCAGCCAGTTGCTAATTTCATTGGGAAAAAGTTAGAAACAATGACTCTGGTTCCACAGCTCTTTCACCAGAGCACATAAGAGACAGTCAGCCACAGCTGTCTTTTCTTCAACCTTTCTGAAATGTACATTTTAGGTCAGCCTTGGTTATTTATTGCAATGTATTTGGTCATTTATATCCAGTATGTTGTTTCTTTTAATCTTTTATTAAAATTATTTTTTTCTCACAAACATACAATGTCAATTTTTTTTAATTCCAGGATACTGTGCATGTGTGAGTGTGTGTGTGTGTGCGCGTGTGTGTGTGTGTAAGTGGAAGTGTCTGTGTGTGTATGTGTGTGTCAGTATGAATAAATTTACGAGGACTGTTATTAACCCCACAGAGCCTCGGCTTGCCGATACCCGCAATCCTTCAGGAGGTCTGTAGCTCTTGGTGAGATTCTTCCCCTCTGAAGGTTTCAGGTCTTGGTGGCAGTCAGCATAATTAGATTGGGGATGAATAAATATGATAAACATGTCCTTCACCCGTTCTCTCTCTCTCGTGTTCCCCCTGGAGTGACCGTATAACGCAATTAATAAAGGAATCCAGCCTTTAAACGTATCAGACCTAAACTAATTACAGTGACTAATCTGGGTTATTGATGTTAGAGAGTGTGTGTAATCGTTGGTCTCTTACATTTAATGCGCACCGTGTCCCTCAGCAAACTCAACCTGAGTTTTTCAAACTTGTTACTCGTTGAAAGTGCTTGTGGAACTTTATGGCAAATCCGTCACATTATGACTTTTAAAAGCATCGCTGTTATCGGGAGTCAGGAATTAAGTATTTTCTGAGGCACAGTTTAAGTATCAACAGTAATACTCTAGTTATGACTTACAAAATTGTCAGTGGACCACACTTGAATTATTAT
Organism: Albula glossodonta; assembly: GCA_019788955.1. NCBI lineage: Eukaryota > Metazoa > Chordata > Actinopteri > Albuliformes > Albulidae > Albula > Albula glossodonta. Next base: position 818,160 of record JAFBMS010000046.1, on the reverse strand, counting down.
TTCTTCCCAAATGTTAAAAGATTGCTTGCCATGTTCCAACAGCAAATATTGCTCCCATGCGGAATAACTGCTTTCAAACATTTAAACATTTTCTTTGCTTGCTGTGCCAACCACAACCATGGAGCAGAAGAAGCAGAATGTTTTGCTGATAGGAAAACGACAGCACTATTTAGATCATCATTAGCGTTGGAAAGCACACAAAGGATGACGGAAAGACACGTTTTTGTCCTTTTTTCATTACACAGCATGTTTTTTCAATTAATTTCTGTGTACAGTCCCATCCAGTGTGGAACCAGAAAGTGTCTTACCTACTGCTTTGGAAAAGGTTCAGTATAGAAACTGTTGTTTGAGGGAGTCCGAAAATGGACTTCTATGGCCAAAACATTCAAACTTACATGTCCCCGACATGTCAGCTTTCGCACTCATATCATTGCGCAAGACTATTCAAACTATGTGTAGGATATATCAGATAAAAAAACTTCAGGATGAGTCAAGAGGACATCATGCCATTCACCACCACGACTGCTCTGACAGAGACAGGAACACCCACAAGCCCCACATGATGCAATGATGCGATCCTTGGAAGGTCATTGGTTCACGTCCCAGTAGAGGCAGTGCTGTGAGTGGTGCATTACCCTGCTGTTTGTCCACAAACAGCAACACCGAAGCAATTAGCCAGTTAATGAGGGAATCCTGCACACGCCCATGAGAAGTCCTGCTATCTTACCTGTAAAGGTAGGGGTGGCCACACTTATCTGCTGGGGGCAGGTGTAGTTCCAAAGGAGGGAGAACACACTTGACTCCTCTAATTCAATCAGCAGATTGATTAATTACATCAGGTGTGACAATTAGCTGATTGGTTAATTACATCAGATGTGACAATCAGCTGATTGGTTAATTACATCAGGTGTGACAGTCAGCTGATTGGTTAATTACATCAGGTGTGACAGTCAGCTGATTGGTTAATTACATCAGGTGTGACAGTCAGCTGATTGGTTAATTACATCAGGTGTGACAATCAGCTGTCGATACGCTTGGCTGCCCTTTGTGCTGAAGGATTAGTATTTAATCCTCTAATGGGAAGAAAGGAGCGTTTCGTTTGAAAGGAAGCAGGGAACTGTGTATTATTTAATAGAGATTTGATTTCGCTGCATACTCAAGTTGTTAGCCTCCGTTTTCTTTCTGCTAAAATGATGCATGCCTCTGTAATGCATTTTAATTAACAGCAGAAGTTGAATTGGAATATGTGGCAGACAGACAAGTGAGGTAATGCTAAGATTGTGTATGACCTCACCTTTGATGAAGCTGTCGTCTCTTTGGTAAGTACCATTGGGAGTGTGGTTATGTATACTGTGATGTGACTAACACAAACGGAACTCTGCTGCTACCTTCAAGTCATCAATGGCTGGCAGAAAAGTTGTAAACCGTGACATGTTTTTTTTCCCCAAAAATATCTGCCAACAGAAATCAAGAGCCTTGACAAAGAGTTTGGTCACCAAAGTCCCTACAATGGCAGTCTGTGCCGCCCTTACACCAGTGAGCAAATCACAGCAACTTAATAACCGTATGTCAATTATTCTGTGAAAATGTTTTATGGCTTGTGACAAATCTTAAACCAAGTAAAAGCAGATATCCTGTAATCAGAAAACCGAAAATATTAAAACAGGAAGTGGACGGACTGTTTTGAATCCTGAAACGGCAATTACATCCTTCCTGCCCTACAGCAGAGAGTAGCAGGTGTTTTCTGTTAAGTGTTTTTATGTTGTTATTCACCTTTATGGTACGTAACTGTGAAAAACCACACACTGACACACCGGAAAGAAGAGATCGGGGCTGGTGATTGCTTTTAGTAAAATATACACATTTTGTGAAATATTTATTTCAAGTGTCATGATATATTGTCATCAAATAATGTTAAAGTAAGAGTCACGCTATATGTATAATAACAAATCTGCAATAAATAACTTTCATTGTTGCATGAAGGCAGCTTCAACATGTCTTTATACGGTGTACCACAGGGGCAAGAAAACCACACAGGAAAAAACCCAGCAAATCAGCATACAGCAAATTCATACCAGAACTGCAAAAATATACAGCACAAACATATCAGATTCACAGGGGAAGCCAAACTCAACTTTTCCCAAACGAAAGACAAAATAAACCATGATGGTACGAAATATTTTTTTTCTCCTGTTTTTTTGGAGTGGAGCAGAATATATATTTATATATATATATATTTTTTTTTTCCACAGAAACCAAATTAACAAATAGTAGCTGACTTTCAGAGCGATAGTGGCAACATTTGTTTTCATTTCCATTAAAAGATCTGTAATAAAATAGGTTTGTATGCTTACACAAGTTTGTTTTTCTGTTCTACTTAATTTCCTGTCTTTTATCTAAATCTGGGTTCTATGTATTGTAAAAGGAAAAAGTCTGTTTTCAACTGAGGTTTGTACCGTGCTTCTGGAAACAATTCATAAAAATAAACATTCTACGTCTTACAGAGTGCATGGACAGGTGGTGAGGAGCAGGGGTTTTTTTTAAATCTCTGTCCAATGGCTTTGCCCCAGAGTCCATCCACTGTAGTGATAGTGGTCAACCTGGCAAATCAAAGACAACCAATTCTAGAATTATGGAATGGGTTCTAGAACTACTAAATGGTGTTTGAAATGATTAGGTTTTATTTCTGTTTGTGATTGTTACATCCACCTTAGTCTTACCGAAAGGAATCTAATGGATGCTTTAATTAGGTAACTGTAGAAAAATAAATAATGAAAAATTATTTGAAACTTTGGCTTGCTTCTTGTAAACAGATGGACTCCATAAAAGAATGATAATGATGTGAGCGGCTGTCGAGACCAGCAATTTGCTCCATTCTGATAGAATTTGTTTGTCATATCCTCTTGTCACCACCTCACAGATTCAACTTGTACAGGGTCTGTGTCTGAACCGAACCTTCTTCTATAAAACAATGGGAAAATCGTGACCTCACATATGACATCATAAAGCAAGGCCTTCTGTAAGAGTGTGCATGCTGTAACTTGAATTATGACAAAATAAACAGCATTATTTAGAATGTTGTTTATGCTGTTTAGGATGTTGTCAACTTAGTTATGACATCATACAACTGGGCCTTCTGTAAAAGAATGTGTACGCTGTGAACTTGAAGTTCTCATTTCAATTTAGCTAATGATACACACTGTTTTCCCTGGCCAAGTCAGCTGGCTAATAGCTGTTCATTTGTTTTAACCATTTTCAGTTCAGTCTTCAACAAGCAATGGTGTTGTGGTTTCTTAAATTCACATGAAAAATGACTGACATGCACTGAGATAAAAGATGTAATATTCCAGCTACCGCACTGACCTTGATATATGAGCCTCAGCAAAAGGGTGCTACTTTGAACAGGACGGGATTTATATGAAGAGAAAGTCAGCATACGGTAGACGAGTGAATTTAGTGCACTTGAAAGATAAGGCCTCTCTTTGCCAGACAGGACACAGATGCCTCCAAAGGCCAGGGTTAATTCTGGGGTCTTATCTGGCGTTGCTATTGGACGCTGCTAGCCTTGTGAGATGCAGAACAGTACCAGAACTGGTACTAGAGACTCAGCCTACAGCTACAATTGCATTATAGAGACAATCTGAATCAAAACACTACTCCACAGAGGAAAGTTTTCACATAAGGGAGCAGTCATCTCCATCCTTCACCCTTAATCTCTCTCAAACTTTATTTCTGAGAGGCATGTCTAATCCCACTGTGGGGAAAAATAGACAACGATGAATATGAGCAAAATAACTGCAGTGTTACCCAGAGGTGTAGATTACGCAGAGTTTGTCACATTACTCTTTTCATGGATGTCACATTATAAAATGCACAAAACTAAACCAGTGTGTGTCTATCAACAGAATGAGAAGTCACATAGCCACAGAACAATGAACAGCAATGGTTATTTTAACTTTCGGTTCCTACACCACGAAAGTAAACTTTTTTTCTGTTATACTGCATTGAATTCTCAAAGACCCATTTCATTTGCCCTCCCACTCAGTCGCTGTCAGTGAGAGTTCAAAGCAATAAAAGTACAAAGAGAGATTTGTTGTATTTCAACGGAAGGTCAAGTCGCAACATGGAGTCCTATTGCTATGTTTGCCAAACTCTGTATAATGTTTTGCATTGGCTACCTATGTGCCAATGCAAAACACAGTGACTGTTGAGCTGTAGATGAGGCGGGGACAAAGCAGTGAGGGACACACCCAAAAGTGTGGAAAAAAACACCAAACAGACACAACTCTGTGACGAAGAGGAGGAAAAACACCATAAACATACAGTTCCGAAATGACAACCCCCCCCCCATGGGTAAAAAATGCCCCCCATGAGTGAGTAAACACCAGACAGACACACCACACATATAGCCACACCCACAGATGAAGGCACTATTGCAAGCACAGTCCAGTTACTATTTGTTTCTGCCCCCTACAGGTGGGAAGTACAAAATGCAGGGTGAGGTCACTGAGGGTGAATTTCTTGATCCTAAAACCTTCCCTTTCCCCTTGCCTCTATGCGAAATAACACTTGTTATGAATTACGAAGTGGAGAGCCACTCAGAATGAAGCAATTAGCAGCTAGGACTTATAAAACGAGACCCAAGACACTCAAACACGTACGCAGTAGTCAAAGGAGCAACCACCAAAAGGTTGTGTTTTTATAACCAGTGTGCAGGCGCTCTGCATTTTGACAATGATCTTGGGAAGCACTTGGTTTGGAGCCTGCAAGTTTGCTGGTTTGCCCTGAAGGGGTTATTGAAGTACCAGACTAACATCCCAACTCCTCAGTCATGCATGACGGCTTCAGTTGCCAAACGCCCAAAAATATGGTGGTGTTTCAGCTGCCTGAACACACAAATTGAAGAGCTGATGGCTAGTGAAGGGTCTAGGACCTTAGAGCTCAATTCACCACATGTCTGAAGACCATGACAAGCACAGGAAGCCGATTGCATGGCCTTGATCTGACTTCAAAGGCACCCCAATGAGGTCATGTGGGATCATTGTGTGATTATAGTGATGTAATAACCCCCGGTCCTGATTCTAGAGAGCTACAGGGTCTGCTGACTTCTCTTTTCTCATCACAATCAACAACTATTTGAGACCCGAGAAACCAGGCGAGATGAATTAACTGTGTAATGAATTGCTTTAATCAATTAAGGGGTTGAGTAACAGCGAACCCCTGCAGACCCTGTGTCTCTCCAGGACTAGGACAGGAAACCATTCGTGCGTGTGCATGGCACGTCCAACTGAACACTTTCCCTGGATCTCACTGTCAAATATGTAGCATGCTCTTCCAGATATTCATAAAACGCTAAATCGTAATGGTGGTGATTTTAACTGCGAGGAAGCGGGCAGATGGGTTTCGGAGAGACCAGCCCTTGGTGCTTGTAACCTGTGAAATCTACCTCTAAATCACACATTATGATTGTTTTGGCTTACGAGACGTTCAGATTTGACCGTACTCTGTGATTTGGTGAGGGAACGTGCAGCCTACGATCAGCTGCCTGCATGGAAAACGGCTTCACAGAAAAAGGTATAAAAGACACATTTTAGATGACCATGACTTTGGTCAGTTGAACGGTTAAAATGTGGACGGTGTTGGTGTTAAAATGTGCGAACGCCACTGAACGCTTAACATGTGGACGGATTTTTTTAAGGGCTATCCATGAATCCATGAATCTGAAACTGAGCTTCTCTCGGAAATCCAAAGCCACCAACAGAGAGAGAGAACAGGAAGCATTAAAAATTACTTCCTGTTCTCTTCCTGATGTAACAGGAAATGGTTTTAGTGCAGGAAGCATTCTGTAAGGCTGTGCCGTTTGATTCAATGTGTAAATGAGTGTGTCCAACAGCTGGGGCAGGGAGGGATTTTTATATCAGTTTTTTTTTTTTTTCTTTTTTAAATAAATATTGGAATTGGACACTCTAGCCCACAATGGTGGTCTTCCAACTCACGCCTTTATAAATATGGATTTTCCCCCAAACGAGAACATAACCAAATCAATGATAAAGCCACCTAAAACAAATCAAATGAAATCTACAAAAGATGAATAAATAAATTAGACATAAGGAAACCCAAGAGAAGGACGAAGATGAACGGAAAGGTAACATTCTATCCCAAGGTGCCTTGGTTTAAAAACATTCGTTCCAAAGTGTCACTCTGGTGAGTAGTCCATCTCGTCGTCCGCGATCAGGGCCTCGAAGCCCTTGTTGGATTTGCTTTTGCTCTTGGGCCGCCGGCCCTGGGAGGCGGTTCTGCTGTCGTCAGGCTCGCTGGGGGCGGGCGGCTGCTGGTACTGGTATCCCTGTTGGTACCCCCGCTCCTCCGGCGCGTTCCAACCCTGGTAGCGGCTGCCGTCGTCCTGCGGGTAGAGGTCTTCGTCCATGGCGAAGCTGTCGTCCACGCCGGCGTCGTAGCGCTGGTAAGTGCTGGCGTGCGCCTCCTCCTCCCGCGCTGTGATCTCCAGCGTACTGTTCCACATGCCGTAACCAAAGTAGATAAGCAGGCCTGCGGGTGGAGAACACACACACACGCACATAAATGCACACATACACAGACAGACAGACATGCATGCACACACAGAGAGACAAACACACACGCACACACACGCAATGAATTTTTCTGCTCCAGCTAACCAACAGTCATCGCCTCAGCACTCTCTCCTGAAAATTGACCTCATTGACAGAGCCATTACGAGAGACAGGCGATACAGCAACACTCACCCACGAAACACCAGACGGCGAAGCGCAGCCAGGTGATGCTGGAGAGCTTGAGCATGAGGTAAATGTTGACCAGCATGGCGGAGGCGGGCACGAAGGGCACGCACGGCGCCATGTAGGGCAGCTTTTTGGGGTTCTCGGGCTGCTGGAGGATGACGAAGACCAGGGCGGCCATCAGCACCACCAGGAGCACCAGCAGCAGCACGGCCCACCAGCTGCTGCGCGAGATGTGCTCCGACCCGAAGATGACGAAGGAGCAGAAGAGGAAGATGATGACGAACAGCAGCATGACGCAGGTGGTGACGGTGCGGCCCGTGGCCGGCGTGGGCCGGTCCATCTTGCTGGGCAGGCCTAGCCGGATCCGCAGGGTGTAGTACCGCGGCCCTAGCAGCTTCTTCAGCTTCATCACGTAGATGCTCTCCGACTCGTCGGCCTCGATGCCCGAGCCCATCTCCACCGTGCCGTAGTTTGGGTGATCGGCCGCATAGGCTGTCTTGTTGGGCTTCCCAATGAGCATCTCGTTGTCGCCGAGTGACGGCAGGTTCTTGGCGCCGCAGGTGTTGGTGGGTGGGCCCCCGTATTCCTCCCCCTCGCTGGTTGGGGAACACGCCTCCTTCTCGCACTCTGCCAGAACGCCCTCCTTCTTTTTCTCCTCGGACAGGAAGTTGACGAAGCCGTGGATGTCGCTCTCAGGCTGGTAGCGCAGGAGCAGGACGCAGACAGACACCAGGGTGTAGGCCAGCAGGGTACCGATGGACATCATCTCGATCAGATCCCTCAGGCTGACCAGCAGGGCCAGCAGGGACGCCAGGAAACCTGACACCACGCAGGCCACCGCTGGGGTCTCCGTGTACGGGCTCACATGGGCCAGGAACCTGGGAGAGGCACACACAGGGGAACGCATGTATATACATACACATACACATACACATGCACACCTATTCACAAACATGGCCACATGTACACTGTGCATACACATACACACATGCACACAAACATGCACACAAACACTCACACACACACACACACATACAAACATGCAAACATGCGCACGCACACAAGCACGCATGCACGCACAAACACACACACACACACATATGCATGAACACTCGCATATACACACACACACAAACACACACATACACACAGAGGGCACCAGTATATCCCAGCATCCTCTCTGTTTCTCCTTGTGAAGGTGAGGGACAGTGGCCCAGAGGGGTCATGGGCTCACCTGAAGAGCAGGCCGTCCCCTGACATGGCGTAGATGACCCGGGGCATGGGGAAGAGCGAGCCCAGCAAGCTGACCGTCAGCCCCGCGATGGAGCCGATCGCCACTATGTACTTGGCTGCCTGGAACCCATGCACCGCGAACATCTCCATCAGGGGTGCATCACCGTCGATGTCGTTATACGGCACCATCAGGGTCAGGATCACGCTCACCTGCAAGGAATGATGGTCAGTGATCAACAGTCACTCTCGTAAACATTGCATGCCCCTCCGATTCTCTTCTGAAACTCCCCTGAAACGGCCCCTCAAACCTTGGCCTTGTTCTTACTTTCAGTCCCAATCCGCTTCCATGTTTGAATCTTTACATTTTTTTCAACATTTTCTGTGGCCGTGACCCAATAAAATAATGTTTCTTTGAGGCTGAATGCACATCAAATGCCAATCAAAACAAACTGCAGCTTTATCTGCTTTCAGTGCTTTCTGTTTCATGAGAGACGTACTTCCATACATACGGCAATGCATTTATTTGTCACTAAGCTGCCGCGGGAAATATCCTTCGTTGTTTACATTGGCTGCACTTTAAAAATATTCTGCATCTGTGCAAACACTATTCCAGACGCTTTTGTTCTTGCGAAACTTGCCAACCGATCTGGGCTCAATGTACAAGTCAGCAAGCTAGCTAGGACTATTCTCACTGGACCTGAAAGTAAATAACATCAAGTCAGTGAGTTAGCGAAGAAAAATGTATGTATTTTGCTGGATATAAAAGAGCTTTTATGTAGGCAATTTTCCATGACTTTTCAAGAACAGCGGGGAGTCCGACCACTTCCCTTGCCTTGTCCGTTACTTTCCAGGATGAAAATATTTTCAGGGACCGGGGGGAACCCTGAATTATTAATCCTCCAGTTTCATTAATAAATAATGTGTTTTTATTATTTTGGTTTTAACCTCCAGATGACATTCATATTTTCATTTATATGTTTTACTGTTCTTTGAGAAATGGATAACATCTATATTTCAAAGAGTAACAGCCCAAATGCTTTGCAAAATGCCCTAAGGTGACCTGGCTTCAATTCTGCAGTTTTTCAAAAGCACACAGCAGCCTGCAGTGCAAGAATTGATGCATAAAGTGCGCATTTTTGACTTTTTTTTTTTCAAATGTCTTAAAGAAGTGGCTTTTCTTTTAGCACTTCAAGACAGAATAGATACCAAGCCCAGAATGAGCAGACAGGGTCACAGTTTCCTTTCTGATTTTTTGGGATGAGATTAAGCTTGAAGTCTGAGAAACACAGGTCACAGGGTGATGCCGATACCCACAATGCATTTCTCTATGACTCAGAATTTCAAGCAGAAGGCCAGTTAGTGCTGGCTATGAATTTATGGTAGAGAGGAGGTCGAACCAAAGGGTCATGGCACAGACAACACTGACACTTCCAGGGCTCTGCGAGCGTGGGTGAAGCTTTAATGTTTTTGTTAACATGTAAGTGAACTTTTTAAATTTGTGGTATGGTCAAGCTAGGAAAGGAACTGTACTTGTTCTGCTATGTAGGGAGATGATCAAACCAGAAGTTATCACACAGACAAGGCTGAAACATGCAAATCTTTGTGTGTGTGTGTGTGTGTGTGTGAGAGAGAGAGAGAGAAAGAGAGAAAGAGAGAGAGAGAGAGAGAGAGAGAGAGAGAGAGAAATTAATTTGGGTTGCAAGAAAATGTATGAAAGCTTGAATTCAATTTCAAAGGAAGTCGGTGCAATAAGAAAAATGCTTAAAAAATCCTTTGAAACTCAGTACACACAAATAACTGCTCTCTCTGGGGATGTATCCTTCTCTGAACCTGAATCCCACAGAAATGGAGCAGATTGGGATGAAGAGAGTACAACTGAAAAACTGAAAAATGTTACCCCAACATTAGCACTATGCTAACACTTTCCAAGTTTTTCTGGAGATTTTCTGCCAGTAAAGGCGATTATCTTTTTTTCTTACAGCCACACCATAAAGAATTCAGATATAATTTTGTTTACAGTTCTTGATGATGATGATGATTTTTATGATGATAATTATAATAATGAGGCCAGACTTGAAATCTAGAGGTTGCAGGTTCAACTCCCAGGTGAGACATTGCCAATGTGCCCTTGTTAACGGTACCTCACCTTAACTGCCTGAATATCCACCTGTCTAAGTGGATAGCATGTATAAATACAAGACATGTCAAGACAAGTCATCCTGGGAAAAAAGCCTATGATGCAATTGGGTTTGGCAGGAGCAGTGGCTTATGGGTACTCACTGAGACATAGGCGGTGAGGCAGGTCACCAGGGAGGCGGTGATGGCGTAGGGTATGGAGGTGTTGGGGCTCTTGGCCTCCTCGCCCGTGGTGGCGATGATGTCAAACCCGATGAAGGCGTAGAAGCAGGTGGCAGCCCCTTGCATGACCTACAAAAACAAAAGTCACAAAAATATTAATAACCGGTTGCTATGGTTACATCACTTAAGGTGCAATTTTAAGAATTGAGAACATGGCATGTATTATTGTTTAATGGAATAGGTGCATATTAACAGAGTATTTCAGAGTAAAAAAAACACCTTCTACAGCACAGCAGCTCATAAGGCCTCGAAACCGATCTAAATATGTTAACACACACAGAGCAAGCACTGCTTAAATATGTAAAAGTTACTCAGTAATATGAGTGAGCAAAACAATCTTATTATAAAGCAGGAAAAAAATACCCCCAAATTCCAAAATGCATTGAATTTCGTGGGTTCCTTTTTGTAGCTGAAGCCACACAAGAGCCAGAATCAGCAATACACTCATCCAAACAACACATAGTACAGTGTACTTACAGTACAGACACCTAATTATTCAATTACATCCCAGACACTTCACAATTCGATTAAAGTCCTTTTCTTTGTAATTTTATTACAGCTCAAATCTAATAAAACCAAGACATTCTTCAAAACACACAAATGAAGGTGTTTTTACTTTGAAGGATGAGAGGGGAAAAAACTCTTGGCAGTTGAATGTAACATATCTTAGGGTGACATTTCCTTGAGAGATTTCTCTGCCCAAAGGGAATATCAGACAGGGGACAAAGTGTGGGTGCAGTTTCTGTAACAGAGAGGCCCAGAATACCACTATGCAATCCCACATTTTTGGAGGAAAACTGCAGACACCAAAAAGGACCAAAAAACACACAACATACAGCTCTACAGGCCTACTCCTTTATGATTACCCTGAAGAAATGGAAGTGGAGAGTGACGACAACTGAGTTCACAGAACTAGCTGGAAAAGTTAAAAAAACACTCTCATTTGCTCAGAAACTTTATAAAAGCAAAACAGCTACATCTCATATTTCATTTTTGCAAGCGCATATATATCACAGCATGTGTGAAATAAGTTGAGGAGGAGGACAGAAAGTTGGCAAAGTATTCATACTTTCAATGACGTCATTATTTGGACTTGGATCATTGTACAGGTATTAAACTGCAGGATATGATATATAGCTGAAAAGTCAATATGAATCAAGTGGGACTTAAAGCATGAGGAGACCAGGGGATCTAATTCAGTCAACCTTTTTTGGCAGATTGGTGTGAAGGTCATGTTTGGAACAGCTGTATGCAAAGGTTTCAAACCTCCACTCAACAAACAACTATAAAGAATAACAGTAGTCTTACTGTGACCGTGGAGTGGAGGGGATGGGAAGTGCAGTGACATCACACATAATCTCACACATCAGAAGCCGATTGGCACCCGCGGTCTCTGGTGCTTACCCCTGACCAGCCATAGGGCAGAAACCTTCCATTGTCCCAGTTAGCGCCGCTGACAAAGAAGAGGCCAGCCACCATCATGAAGGCCCACACCACCAGGTTGATGACGTTGAGGACGTTGTTGAAGCCCACAGAATTCTTCACGCCCAGCGCCACGATGACCGTCACCAGGATGGCGATGACCAGGGCCAGGAGGTCAGGGTAAGACTCCTCTCCCTTCCCTGGAGGGACACGGAGCGTGAGAATCAGTCATGCGTTTGGTTTTGCACACACTCTGTCACTGTGTCTGCCTCACACACTTACAGATGCACCTACATGCACACACACACATTGTGCACTGTCACTCTCTCTGCCTCACGCAAACACACACACACTCACACACACATGCGCACTGTCACTCTCTCTGCCTCACACAAACACACACAGACACACACACACACACACACACAGACACATTGCGCACTGTCACTCTCTCTGCCTCACACAAACACACACAGACACACACACAGACACATTGCGCACTGTCACTCTCTTTGCCTCACGCAAACACACACACACACACACACATGCGCACTGTCACTCTCTCTGCCTCACACAAACACACACAGACTCACACACACACTCACGCACACACACACACACATGCGCACTGTCACTCTCTCTGCCTCACGCAAACACACACAGACTCACACACACACTCACACACACACATGCGCACTGTCACTCTCTCTGCCTCACACAAACACACACACACACACACACACGCACACTGTCACTCTCTCTGCCTCACACAAACACACACACAGACTCACACATATGTGTGCTGTCATTCTCTCTCCCTCACACACACTGTAACACACACACACATTCTCACTGTCTCTTCCTCACACACAGACCTATACACACAAACACACATACTTTACATTTCTAAGACAGCACAATTATAAATATTTTAAAGTAGTTCATTATTTTGCTTGGATGAAGCAAGTCATCTTTTAGTGGGGAGCAGCGTCTTTCCCTAATGGGAGTTGAACTTGCAACCTCTGCCTTGCTCACAGTAACAGTGTCTACATTAATTGGATGAAAATAATCCCTATCTGAGGATGACACACAACCCCCTAGGGATTGGGATGGGGGGGGGGGGGGGGGCACAGAGGGGGGGGGTGGGGGGGTGGGGGGTTTCTCCTCCAGATATAAACCCATCCAGTTGAAAGAGTTTGTGTTGGAGGGTTTTAATTAATGGGAAAATGTGCTGTATTTTTGAGTGTGAGAGATCTGCTGTAGTTGACCCTGTTAACCTGCTGTCTGTTTATAACTCCCATAGCACGCATTGTTGTGCATTAATGCACATCGTTCCACTTTATGGGCCAAAAATAAGACGCAGGTGTGTTGGCGGGAGTTGCCATGGATATCTGGTGAGAGCTCCATCCTCTCCTGAGAGGAAAAGGAAATGTCAGTCCACTGACAACTAAGGGGCAGCAGTCACATGACTCCTCTCACACATGACTCCCCTCCCACTCTCACACACACACACACACGCACACACACATTGAGGAGGAGACCTACTCATATCATAAAAACACTCCTCTGATGGTATATGCAGAAATACATAGTTGGTGACATGTCAGTTGTATGCAAAAGTAGCAAGCGTGTCTGAGGTGTGAGGTGAAGAAGGTGTCACTGGAGGCTACCCCTTAAACCTGTCACTGCTAAAGGTTCCTGTGGAGGGGCTGATAACTGCGGCCTTTTTCCGGGGGCTGGGGGTGTATGGAGGCAACATGAGCCACAGGATAACATACCCTGATAGGAATCACACAGATATACGTGTGTCTGGCAGAGGGTCAGTGGAACAGGAAACATGCCCTGATAATGTGGGTGACTTTGGTTCCGACATGGGAATTGACGGGTCATAAAATGGGGCATAAAATTGAATGTTCCAGTCATAAGCCTGCCGCGGGATACAGGATAACCGGCCCCTATCTTTACAAGGGAATACCAATTGGATTACTATATAGTGCTAAGTAAAGAGCATGAGACCGATTTATAATAGAGACCGCAAGTGGGATCGTTAAGTGACTCACTGTTAAGCAGTCATTAACACACATGTAAAACCACGGCTTCAGAAAGTAGAAATACCCCCATGTTTTTGTTCCATCCATGCATTAAACCAGCCGATTCCAGTGACCACAACTCTTCAGAGAGCCAGATGGGGGAGCTAGTTAGTGAGATCAGCTTGTTTGCCACTTGTATGGGTGGAACAAGCACAAGGCAGCACTCTCTCTGCTCTCTTAGGGGCAGCCTGTAGTTTACTGGCTAAGGTAAATGACTGGGACCCCTGAGGTTGGTAGCTCAAGCCCCAGTACAGCCACAGCAAGAACACCATTGCTGTTGGGCCCTTGAGCAAGGCCCTTAACCCCACATTGCTCTCAGGGGAGATTGGCCCTTGGCTAGCACAATGAACTGTAAGTCACTTTGGATAAAAGCATCAGCTAAATGATGATAATGTTACTTTGTGAACCCTTGCTTTTACAGACACCCCTATTCCACAGCCCACTCCCCCTGGCCTATGACATGTAGGGGTCAAACAAGTAGCATCTGAAATTAAGTTTCATGAGCCTGATAAGGATGGAATTACATGTGGTAGTCAGTCATTGACTTTTTTGAACCAATCAGAAATCGTTTCCTGTCCACAGCCCATGTGGCCATTGGTTGAAATTGCTGAGTCATTGATTGCTGAGTCATTATATGGCAGCTTCTCCCATTTTTGGTTCAATGAACCTTCGCTACCCCCAACACACTGCAGATGCTGAGCCGAAGTAGCTCTGAGCTGCTTAAAATATCCACACAGACCAGATGTTAACCAGCCTAAAAACTTAATCCGTCTGCCAGCAGAGCATACAGACTGCGTGCCAAACTCCGCAACACTTCTGTTTGAGTTTTTTTGTTTTTTTTGTTTTTGTTGCTGTTGTCTGCAAAGGAGGCTGAAATTGAAAAGGAGAAAGAGAGGAATTCCCAGCAGAGGGATTTCTTTGATGAAACTGTATTGGGAGGGAATGGTTCATTATTTACTGTGACAAAGAGGCATTACCTCTCGCAGCCGCAGAGCTCCCGAAAGATCAGAAAGAAAAAAGATTACCGTGAAGTTGTGCCATTTCCTAGTGTCCGGGGTGTCCGAGCGCAGACGGTCAAAACCTTTTCATGGAGCTGACAGCCATATAAACCTGCCCTGCACATGCAATCTGCAGACCTGTTTTCCACTGTCACACACCTGCGTGTGAATGTACACAGTGGCCCGTTTGTCTGCTTTAGATGGCTTCTTTGCTCAAAGCGAGTGAGAAATCGTTCTCAGCATAACATGCTCTTTCATTCTTACGTAAGCGCCACATATCTGTAGGGCTTAATGTTCCATCAGGCCTCTCCCAATTGCTCCATTCTGAGCCCAGGTTACCTCCAAATTACAACCTCAGCCATAACGACCTGCCCACGTGGAAGTTGAGTTTCATAGTTCTGAAGGTCTAGGGCAGCCATCCAGCCTGGATTTTCCAGGGTTGTCCTAGACTGGTACCCTCCATGCAGGAAAATATTTAAAATTTCTTGGATTTTGATCAATCCCAACACAGAGCACCTTTTCCTTTTTTAGTATGAAACAGTACTCAGCTGCACAAACACAAACTACACCCTATTCCTGGGTTACTGACACAACCAGTGCCCTAACACCACAACCTTGGAGTTTCCAATGCAACTGCCCCACCCAACTGCCCTCTAAATGCCCCACCCACCTAATAACCCAGTCAAACCACCCTGGGATGTTTACAGGACAGAGGTGACAACCCTACATAGGACAGACAGCAATACTGTGTTAGACAGGCAGGGGGCAGCAGAACTAGCTTGTTTGCACTTGTAAACATAATTTTCATAGTATCCATGAAGAAGAGAACTGTGCTCCTCCATCTTCCTTTTCATATGGACTTTATCTGACTGTGGCCATTCAAACAGGAATGCAGTACAACCACTCTTTGTCCTCCAGTCATAACCAACCCCTCAGTGGGTTGGAGGTTAGAGGTCAGAGGTCAGAGGTGGCAGGTGGGTCCTGCATGATTGTAGGAAGGGGGGGGGAGACACAACAGTGGTATTTAGGGGGTTCTAGCCCTGGGTGTCTGTTGTTATTGGAGCTCTTTGCTGAGTGTAGGTGCACATGCAGATGGCTGACTGTCTAATCTCCATGACAACGGAACCTTGTCTCCTGACTCTCCTCTCACTTCACTTCAGGTCTCGTCTTCTCCTCTGTCTTTCATGTGCTCTTTCTCTTTCTCTCTCTCTCTCTCACTCTGCCTCCTTCTCTCAGTTCTTCTCTCTCCTTCCCACCAGAGATGGTGATGTGTCTTTCATCTCCTCACACCTCTTCTACGCCTGCCGCATGTCGTCTGCCTCGTCCCACACTTTACACGGCAGCCACATATTTTTATTCCCTCATTTATTATTTTGTATTTTCCAGGCAAGCGTTGAGCTGCAGAGAGCTGGTGATTTCATAACTGCAACTCAGCACACGTGATGGAGACGATCGGTGATAGAATCTGAATTCTGGGGATTCATTTGAGGTGTAACCAAGGCTGAAATGGATTAAAGCATTCAACAAGGTGAACTACAAATTTTATGTTGATTTCAGCCTGTATAACAACGGCACATGGATGGAAACTAGTTAAGAGCACATTTTGCACTGATATCAGGAAGTAATACATACACACAGAGTTGTCAGTTCTTAGAATAGGCAACCAGGTCATGTAATTGAGGCAGAGACCCTTGGAGCGTTCCAGGCCTGACACAGGGCTGGATAACCTTTCGTTAAATAGCAAGTCTTGTTTGGATGAATGGCCTGTTCTTGTTGACGTAAGTTCTTACAATAATAAAGTCCTGTCTCACTATAAAGGAGCTGAAAATAGTGAATACAGAAAAGGGCGATGCATCCTCTAGGACTCGCCGGACAAGGGCGAAATGTGACTCATCCTAAATTCCCCTGACGGCTCAGAATGTCACAGAGGGAAGTGTTTGGGTTTAAACCTACATCCCTAATCAGGCTGGGCTGTCTGTTGGACACGCTCTCTCTCTCTCATCCCAGCGCGAGGCCACACACAGAGGCATGGGAGGCCCGCAAATGAGAAGACCCAGCCGGTGTGGGGGGGGAGAGCGGGTCAGAGCCGCTCCATGAAGAAGAGACTCTGGAAGAAGAGGGAGTTTAATAGAGGATAGAGTCTGTGAGGGAAGTGATTTTTTTATAAGGACATATTTCAGGAGGAGAGATATTTTAACCGAAAAGCAATTCTGAGAGAGCAGCGATGTTCCCGCGGAGAAATTCTGTGAAGGGAACCTTTTTTTTTTTTTGCTGAGGAGAGATTCTGGGTGTGAAGTGATTTTTAAAAAGAAGAGTCTGAAGGAGTCGAGCAGGTGTCGCAGAGAGCCGCAGGGTATTCAGGCGTCCGATTTCACCCCACATCAGCTACCAATTCAGGCCCAAGAGACCAAGTGGGGTGAGTTAACTGTGTAATCAATCACTGTGCTGATCAGTTAGGAGCTGAATAACACCTGAAAGTCACCAGGCCCTGTGGCTCTCCAGCGCCAGGGTCCGGCTTCTGATAAACAGGCTTAGAGGCGAGTGACTCCTCCCTGTCCCTGATAGCCCTCCAAAGGGAGACTTTTAGCACTACTGGGGCACAGGCCCCCAGTGCCCACATCCTCACACTTGCAATTTATGATACATTTTTAAAAACGAGTTATTTTTCTTGATCATTTACTGGGGCTCAACATATTACTATATAATAACATTATTACTGGTGTACGCTGCCCTCCTCTCACTTTCCTCCTCTCCCCCCCTCCCCCTCTCCCTCCCCTCTCCCCCCCCCCCATCCCTCCCCCCCCCTCCCCCCCTGGCGCCGGCCGCCGTGCCGATCAGGTACTCCAGGATCAGGTTCCAGCCGATGAAGAAGGCCACGAACTCCCCCACCGTCACGTAGCTGTAGGTGTAGGCCGAGCCTGTGGTCTTCGGCACGCGCACCCCGAACTCAGCATAACACACACCTGTGGGGAAGGTTTGGGGGGGTGGGTGCACAGGCAGAGAGCGAGACAAGTTAAGGTAGTGATAGTGTAAGCAAGAACGGAAAGTGGTGATGACTTTCTACATAAAGGCCGCTGTTCGAACGGTTTTAGAACAACCGATCTTGAGAAATAAGGTCTGCTAAACCTTGTAGCACCATATCCTAAAAAAAAAAAAAAAATCCTTGTTTGCTCACTGAACTCCCTGACTTTATGTGATTAAAGGTGAGAGATTTTCTATTTTTTGTATGTCTTACTGATTCCAAATGTGTTTGCTCTGGGTTTATTTCCAGCCATTTCCTCAGCTAATGAAACGTATTGAAAACATTAATTTAAGGACAGACCGGCTCTATGGGGGAGAATGTGCTATTGGCTGTGGTAGATACAATGGAGCATTCTAAACTGGTAGAAACTCATTCTTAAATACCTCTGTTTTAATTAAAGTTTTGTGTCTCAAATTGCAATTCACATTGCTTTAATTTTCAACCGGAAGGTAGTTGTTTCAGCGACTGGGAGTCCTCACTTTTAGCACTTAGGCCTCCATAGTAATTGCCCAATCTGTCTGTCAAACAGTCAATATAGCCAACATAACCTCTTTCTGAGGGTCAGCCGCAGGGTACGTCTCAACAGCCACCTGAGACCTGATCCCATTGATTAACATTCACTTTCAAAAGCGACACATTTAAACATGACACAGTCTTAGACAGCAGTTCATTTAAAACAGCTGATTCATGCAGGGCGGGGGGAGGGGGGGGGGCAGCGGGCGGAGCTTTGCGGGGGGGGGGGGGGTTATTTTCCCATTATCTTTCCTATAAGAGTCGGTCTGTCAGATCTGCAGGTGAGGCTGGACCAGCTCTGCTGGGTCTCCAGCACACCACACTGGCTCTGATAAAATGGAGTTTTACATTCAATTTGTGAGTCTGACATCTCGGATAATGCTTTATATTAAAGTGCCAGCTGCTAAATACCGCATTAATAAAACATCATTATCATTCATTATGGAGATCTCCTGAGTCACGCCTCACCTGCCGATTACAAATGACTTCAGGACCGCCGCTACGCTACAGGTGAATACTTTACAGAAAGCCATTTCAAAGGTAACGGGAAGCTTAATTAGCATAGAGAATAGGCAACTGGTAACAGCCCAGTTAACGGAGCAAACACATTTTCATAAAGAATTACCAGTGCAGCTTCTAACTGATCTATAACACCTGGTATAACACATCCTGAAGCTTGGAAATTGTGCTGCACGATGATCAATTTACTAAAATTGACATCAGTGAAAATCAGTGAAACTGTGAATGCTTTTGTCATGGAAGTTGATTTTCTGACTAATTCCTGAGCATTACTTTGAAAGAAAATCACAAAGTCATTCTTGCTCGAAGCGAGCTTTGAGAACCAGACATCTGTCCCATTTTACAGGATTTTACCATGATAGAATGAGAGGTCAGGATGAGTAAAGGCATGATGTTTTGCATGAAGCTTCACGTGCAGCTGCTCGCTCTCATGAATCCCTTAAACAACATGCATGGATTGGATGTGGCTTTTTAAAGTGACACTTCAACAACCCTCCCAGCAATGCCATTAGCCCTAAAGAGCACAACCTCTCCCCCCTTTATGCCCCAATCATAAAGTAAACACAGGAAATACATTAGGCTCAACAGACCTCCCACCCACTTAATGAAAGGGCATTTTGAGGCAGGATTCTCAATGAAAGCAAACTGGATCCTTTCTGTGGAAAACGAGCCCGGTGCGTTGAGAGATGGATATCAGGTCCAGTGCCTGCAGGGTTTTCGGCTTTCTAAATTGTGTTTGTGCAGCTGGGATCTCAAGCCTGCACAGTCTCTAAAGACAAACTGCCGCCTGCGCTGAGTGAGTCTCCATGGACAGCGCCTGTCGATAAGGAGTCGTGCTCTGGTTATGGTTTTGGTACGTCTTCTTATGGAACGCGCTGGGTGTATTCACGACCGTGTGTTTATGACTTTAACTTAGGCTATCGTAGCTAACTTGCGTTGGTGTTTGGTTATGCTGTATACGCACCTACTTATCTGTGAACATGGTGACCCAAAGTCTGGCGCTATTGCTCACATAGTCAGATGAATGCAATTATGTCCTCCTGTAAGTCACTCTGGATAAGAATGCCTGCTGAATGACTGTAATGTAATGTAATATAATGTAATGTAATATCCATAGACACTGACACCGTCGCCTATGAAGAGTTTCTATAGGCGATCTCTGTAGACCAGTGATCCTCATTCCTGGTCCAGCAGGATCGCAGTGCATGCTGGCTTTTGCTTGTACCCGTATCTCCACATTAATTTCAGACTCAAGAGGCCAGGTGACGTGTGTTAAACTGCATAATGACCTTTTTAACTCAGTCATTAAGGGCAGAATAACAGCACAAACCAGCACACGCTGCGGCCATCTGGAATAATGAACACCGTTACGGACACAGGGAGAGCACAGGCACGGTTTGGGAGATCTCCATCGATTTAGGCCCGAGTGGCATCTCCATCACTGTGGGTGTAGAGTTACTTTCAAGGTGATTGACAAGCGATCTGAGCTTCAGTCGTACCAAAACAGCACCCTGGACACACACACACACACACACACAGCCATGAGCTCTCCTCCTTTCACCAGGGCCAGAGAGAGAGAGAGTCACTTTTTCCGGCAGTGGAAACCCAACTCCTCGGTGGCCTGAGAGCCAAGGATCAGGTTGTAGGCTGAAAACCACCCCGAGGTAGAGCTGCTGGTGCGGGAAAGAGAGAATGAATCAGCCAATCACATGGCAGCCTCTGGCCTTTTGCCTCTTGGACGTTGTGGGCATGGTGAACCCAAAGTCTGGAGTCTGGTGAGGCCACACCTTCTCACCCCTTGGGGAGGCACCTGCGCGTGAGCCACAATAAAACGGAAAAAGGGCACGTGTCAGTGTGCATGTGCTGTGTGTTTGCCTCCTGACCCTTACCTGAGGAAAGGAGCTCGAGCATCTTGTGTTCCTGTTGCCATGGGCACCAGGTGGCCACGCAGAGGGATCATGTCTGTTCTCCGTTCGGGCTCCGCCGCGGTGGAATGACCTTCCCACCTCTGTCAGAGCAGTTGAATCTTTCCCCATATTTTACAAAAAAACCCCACCTCTTCACGCTGTACCTCACTGTACCTCTCTCCCTCTGTCTTAAAAAAACGAACTAACTCCCTTTCTCTCCATACGAACTTGCCAGCCCGCCTAATGTATTGCAGCACCACAGTATTTAATTGTAAGTGTTGAGGTGCAACAGAGGAAAGACTGATAATCAATCGAACCAAAGGTGATAAAAACAACTTCAATAAAACAAGATCCCCAACCGTAAGACTGCCAACTCCTCAAGGGTGCTGAGGTCCATCACATGACTACACGTAATCAGTTACACAGACTTTTGAATAATTGTGAATGCTCTGTAGTATAAGAAGGGGACCCATGGACCACTTAGAAGACTGCAGGCAGGGTCTCCGGGGCCCGTATTGCTGCTGTAACTGATGAATCAAGGATTCTGAACCTATGCTGGCCTGGAGTTTGTCCTACCCTCCAGTCTGGATTCCTGGGTTATTATTACTACATAAGCATCTGCTAAAAGACTTAAATATAAAATGTAAGCAAGAGGGAGTGACGGTGAGGGAAAGTAACCTGACAAACTGCTGCCTGCGCTGAGTGAGTCTCCATGGACAGCCCCTGTCGATAAGGAGTCGTGCTCTGGTTAAGGTTTTGGTACGTATTGTTATGGAACGCACTGGCTGTATTTACGACCTTGTGTTTATGAGTTGTACTTTAACATAGGCTGTCGTGGCCAATTTGCGTTGGTTCTTCGTTATGCTGTATATGTACCTGCTGGTCTGTGAACATGGTGACCCAAAGTCTGACACTATTGCTCACATAGTCAGGTGAATGCTAAACGACTTAAATGTAAAATGTACACAGGAGCGACAGTGTGGGAAAGTCACCTGACAGAATGGACGCCACCGCCGCGATGATGAAGGACATGATGACCCCGGGTCCCGCCATCTCCTTGGCGACCAGGCCGGACACCACGTACATGCCGGTGCCCACGCAACTGCCCACGCCCAGCGATACCAGGTCTACGGTGGTGAGGACCCGTGCCAGCTTGGTGCCGTGCGGCCCGGTCCCGCCTCCGGGCCCGTCCAGCATAGACTCCACAGGCTTGGTGCGCAGGACGCGGGAGTGGAAGGCGTACCAGGACGCCCCCCACTCGATCCTGCGGGGATCCAGCTTAGCGAAGACCGCGCTCATCCTGGCGGCCTTGGTGAGGGGAAAGGGAACACCCGAATCTCCAGAGGTGTGGGAGGGGGCGGGGCTAGGGTGGAAGGGGCGGAGTCAGGCAGGTGGGTGGGAGGGAGGGAGGGAGAGATCACTCCGTTTTCCCCTCTGTGTCAGTGGCAGAGGCCTGGGGGGGAGGGGGAGGTTTGGCGAAAAACGGGATACCACTAGCCAATGTTGTGACTGAAGGGCGAATGGGAGAGCAGGTAGGAGGATGTAATTCTCTCTCTCTGTCTTGTTTTTTCGCTCCTCACAGATGGTCCCTGACAGCCTCTGTCCTCATTGCTGAAGAGGTGGGCTGGCTCTGTGAGGCTGGTTCTGCATACAGAGGAAAAAAAGGAAAGAATAAGAACAGATTACTTGTAGGTAGGTCAAAGTGGTGCAGAAGATTTCTCTCAGTGAATTCTGCTCTCGCTCACAGACCTACAGTCAAACAGCTGTAGCACAGAAAAAAATTGAGGCGCTACCTGTTTTTCACCTGATTTGACACATTGTTTGTACAGTGTTGCTGTACAAATGAATATTTTTCTGGATTACTAGCAGTGTGGGGATGTCATGTTGATTGAAGCTGCTGGATCATTTTCTTTAAAGTTGACAGAAATTGCGAATGAAGACTGAAGTGATATTTCTCTGAGATTTTTCGGATGTTTTAAAAACCAAGCGACCTGGCTTTAATTGGCTGCTGTAGATGGGAAGGGTTTGCAGTGTTGCATGATGGGTAAAAGCCTGTGAGTTCACTTCCCCAGAAGATTTCCTGGTATCCTTGGCAAACCCCCCGAAATGCCCAGCAAAACATCCAGCGGTATGAATGGCCATATAAGGCACTGCCAGAGAAACAGGTCAATAATGAAATCTAATAATCATTTCAAAAATAGTCTGTGGGTAGAATGAGGCACAAAATATTCACCCCAGACTTAGACAGGGCTTCTTCACACCCAGAACTACAAATTTATGTTACAAATGCATTGGGAAGGAAACGGTGCAGGATTTGTCTTCTTTTAGGCCCTTTAAAGGCCTGCAAACTAAACTTACTCCTGATTTTACCTGAGGAACTATTCATAAAACAACAGCAGATAGTGGCACAGGACTATTCATAGAACAGCAACACATAGTGGCACAGGACTATTCATAAAACAGCAGCACATAGTTGCACAGGACTATTCATAAAACAGCAGCACATAGTGGCACAGGACTATTCATAAAACAGCAGCACATAGTGGCACAGGACTATTCATAAAACAGCAGCACATAGTGGCACAGGACTATTCATAAAACAGCAGCAGATAGTGGCACAGGACTATTCATAAAACAGCAGCACATAGTGGCACAGGACTATTCATAAAACAGCAGCACATAGTGGCACAGGACTATTCATAAAACAGCAGCACATAGTGGCACAGGACTATTCATAAAACAGCAGCACATAGTGGCACAGGACTATTCATAAAACAGCAGCACATAGTGGCACAGGACTATTCATAAAACAGCAGCACATAGTGGCACAGGACTATTCATAAAACAGCAGCACATAGTGGCACAGGACTATTCATAAAACAGCAGCACATAGTGGCACAGGACTTTGCTGAATGTTCCCTTCCTTAGCTCAGTAACTACATGAACAGGATAACTATATCACATCTATAATATAGGAGGTGTGGCTATTAAATAATGAGACAAGGTTGGGCACTCCCCTCATATACCTGAAGTGCCAATCAAACACCCCCTCACCCACCCCTGGGAGCATGCCAGGTCAGGTGGGCCGCTCCTCTGTGCTGATTGGGTACTTTTAGAAATCCTTGGGCTGCAGATGGGAGATAAGCACATGCTGAGGCTTTCCTGTAGGACTGCAGGACAGACTGAATTAAGGCTCAGTTACCTGTTTCTGTCACCAAAGTGTGTGGGGAATCAGCTCCAATTACTCTCTGAAAGGCTGAAAGTGGCAGGTCTGGAACTGATGGTGTAATCTCAGTGATTAAGAGCCAGCCGAGGAGACAGTGCTCAGGTCTGAGAGGGAGTGAGAGAGAGAGA